>JARVZY010012441.1:0-428214 GCA_030686995.1 Artemisia argyi
ATGGTTGATGGATTTTCTATTCCGTGTTTCATTTTTTTTTTTTTTCTCGTTAGCTAAATATCTATTCAAATAGTATCTTATATTAACCTTTTATCAGTCTGCAAGTTTTTCCTTTTCTCTGATACATGAAGGCTAAAGAGGCAAATCTGCCATTCTAAATATATAAAGAAAGCAAAGTTGCAATCCACTTCTTGAAGAGTTCTTAATTGCCACTTACTGAGAGTTAATTTACTATCCACCTGTAAAAATGTGTCTATGGATAGGTTCACATATGCTTACCAACGTAAACTCGCAAGACAAACTTTTGGACATATATGGCATGAGAATTCAGTTATGGTTACTGTGAATCACAATGATAATGCTTCTCAACCCTAAGCTGTACTAAAATGAAAAGGTTCTACTTGAAATTAACTGTGATTAGACTATATAACTTGAGAGTCGTTGTGCAGTCCTATATGTAGAGAATGGGTCAAAGTGTTTAAGGGAAGAGACAAACGCAGACTAATTTGCCATTAACTTCCTTGTGTTCTTATATATGATGCATTTACTAGCTTTCTTGTTTAAGGGAAGAGATAAGCGCAGACTAGTTTGCCATTAACTAATTTTGTTATGAAATTTGGCTTGAAAGGGTTGGGTCAAATAAATGTAGCTTTTATGCATAAAAAGCTTGTTTTGGTGACATTCAAATTTTTGACTTATCCTATATATTATGTTTTCCCGGGGAAAAAATGTATTGTTGCTTTTATATTGGGTTGGTATGAAACAGTTGGCTGGTTTTTTTGTGAAGGATCAAACATAAGCACTTCGTATGCATCAAACTTTTGTTCGGGTGACTTTTGACTCACTTGACCCAGTTGCCGTGTTTTCTAATGGTTAATCATACGTTTTCGTATAGGCTTGAGATACTTCTATGTCTGTGGGTGAATTATAGTATATGTTTATTAGCAACCAGTGGCGGAACTAGAGGGGGGGGGGGGGCGAATCGGAGATTTGTTTGTAACCTCAACTAAATTACCCCTAAAACCTATAATATTTACACTAGGTGCCGCAAATTTTCGGGGGCCAGGACCCTCCCCTGCCCCTACATAGGTCCGCCATTGTTAGCAACTCTGCTTTTTGAGAGTGATTTTCTGTTGCTTATCATATCCAAAGCTGGATGTGTAATTCACATTAATTTATTAGCAAAACCACCTTTTAACGGTGGATTTAGTTTTATCGCTTAATGTAATAAAAATTATTGGCTTGAACCAAACTTGTGCAAGATTAGTAGATTACCTGTTTCCATATTTTGCCCTTTAGTCAGCAAATTAAAAAGACTTAATGGCAAATTTGCTATTTTCATACAAATCTGCCCTTTTAATCCTAAAATATTTACCTCGGTTTTTATACTAAATTCTTAATTTGTAAGAGTTACACTCCTATGTTTGTATTTTCATGATTTATTCTAAATCAGTGTCTATGGCTGAAACTCAAATTCAATAGGTATTCTCTAAAATTTGTAACTGTGGTTTCACTTGTTATGCAGGTTAAAGAGGTGATATTTGAGTTCTTTAACTTAGTCCCTGATGCAGCAACTGCTTTAGTGGTTCCGGCAGATGAGATTATAAAGCTTATAACACCACTTGGACTTCAAAATACAAAGACGGATCGGATTCAAAACTTCTCTGCAGGATATTTATATGATGATTGGACACACATCACTCAACTATATGGTGTTGGGAAGTAAGTTCCCTCCCTCTCTTTATCATTTGTATCTAGTACTTTCTTATTGTTTTTAAACTTGCATTCTGTACAGGTATGCAGCGGATGCATATGCGATATTTGTTACAGGGCAATGGAAACGTGTGATACCCAAAGATCACATGCTTAACAAGTACTGGGATTTCCTTCATCAGATCATGGATTAATTTTCAATATTACCCAGATGAAAGCCATATTAGTAAAGTTATGATGTATTTACAAGCCGCATTCACTTGTTTGTCGTTCCCACTCGATTGTGTAGCCCATTTTTTTGTTCACGCTTCCAAGAGTTGAATGCTGGCAATCTTTTGGCCTTAATGGTGTACACAGGGTCTTTTGAGTAGTACTTAACTACTTATGATGTAATGGATTAGTTTTATGACCTACTGGATAATGGATTAGTTTTATCACTAATCACACACCGACCTTTTGTATGCTAAGTTTTGGCTAAAATGTTGTATATGCTTCTCGGGGTTTTGGTTTCTCGCAAAAAGGAATGGTCAAATAGTTTTCTTATCAACAAATTGAATTTTAGAGTAAATTACAAATTTCATCCTTGTTGTTTACAGCAAATTTCACTTTTAGTCCTTGAAGTTTAATTATTAAATTGTCCGTCCTTGTGACTAGATGACCGTTAGTGTTTCTTCGTTAAATCGCTCAAATGCAGGTCACATGAGGTCATTTTAGTCGATTGACATGCTTCTTCTACCTCCTTATTCTTCTTGAATTTTCTCTTTGTTTTTAATAACTAGTTTAAGACCTTTGTAATACACGAGTTTTTTCATTTATCTAAATTAAAATCTAGCAAAGAAAAGTAATCTTATATATGAAATTAATATGAAATCTAGATACTTATGAATGCTATGCATGACTTCTTATAAGTGAACGAAAGAGTATTGATAGAATCATAAAAAGTACTAACTCATGTTAATAAACTTAAGCTTAAACCATTCATTATATGTCACTTAAAATATGCATTTTCTCTTGAAGAAATTTCATTTTTACTTTTGCCATTGTCATTATAAAAAAGTTAGTTATATTATTAGGCATAAGTTTTAGATGACTATCCTTTCCTTAAATGAAATACTTGTCTTTATAACATTCATTATCTTTATTCTTCATCCTTAATAATTTACTCCGTAATAAACTTTGCATCATAAGTTAACATATATAATGATCGGTTTAACTTTGTTAATGCAGAGTAACAATGGCTTGTAGCAACTATGTTAGCATTAAGAAGTGATGGTATTTTATCATCTAAGAATGTTGTAACTTGTAATAGCTCATTATAGACTTAGTTGGGCATTTGGACTTATAAGACTAGTAAGCTAATATGTTATAAGTTAGGCCTTTGTAAACTACTAGTCCAAGTCCAAACCAAGACCATAACGCATCAAGACCCATGAGAAACCTTTCCATCATATATGAACGCCTCTCCATTCATTTGGAGAGGTCTGAGACCAAGTTTAGTGTGTGTAATAAAGTGTGTCTTCACCATTTCTCTCCATCCTCTCTCTATACCATCTTTCTCTCTCTAACCACTCTCTTCTCTCTTTCTAAACCTTCTCTTCTACTATTTGTGTGAATGATATCATAAGTAAGTGGACTACAATTGGTATCAGAGAGCCAAATGATAGTTTAGGAGTGATTTTGGTTTGAAAAGTTTACATCTTGTTTTGGCGAGTTTGTATTTTTTAGGTCACGTTTTTAATTGTTACACATGTTCTTGCAATCTAGTTTGTAAAATCATATGTTTTTATTATTAGTATTGTGTTTTAGAACATTTGTGTGCAAAAAGTTTCATAAAAAACAAGTAAAAATTGTGCTTTTTGAAAATTTTTGACGAGTTTGTGTTCAAGTCTTAAAACGTGATAATCAATGGTACCGGATATCACTTGGAATCGTGTGATCACTTTTTCAAAGAAACTATGCGACCCTAATGCATGGGTATAACGAATATCTCTTTGGGATAAGACCAAATGTATGCTCTTGATTTAGGCACAAAACAAGAACCCTTTCGCCTCTAAGTGTTTAGGTTTTCTGTGTGATTTCCATGTATGTATGTGTTCCTATTTATAGGAATTACTTAATGCTCAATAATGGAATTATGATAATTAACGGCCCATTAATTACCTTGTAATGTTTCTCCATTTTAGAAAATAGTGGTTACATGACCGTTAAACGTGGTCATTAAGTTGTAGTTAAAACTACCATTGAATAGGTCAAAGCAGTTACAAATAAATTTGAATTCAGTTCCAGCATGTTTACTCGTTGAAGAGCTTGTTGAGTTCCTAAGGGTGCACTTGGTTCAAACTCGAGAAAGGGAAAGATAGTGGTGGGTAAATGGAAAAGTAAAGAAAAGCAATCCCCCCAATTTATTGGGTAATGACCCATTACCCACTATTGGGTAATGGGTCATTGCATTATACTTTACCAAGCATATTTTTTCATTATCTTTCCCATTCCTCACCCTTTATAACCCCCTACCAAGCTTTCCCTAAGTTTGCAAACTGAAGAGCTTACTCCGTGATGAGATCCTTCAGCTTACTACTCAAAGAGTATGAAGTTGAACTCATAACCCTGATGAACACCTTCATCATAAGCTGACCTCATCAGTGATGATACGTGGGAATCGCACCAGGCTTTACCTCTCGAGAAGCTTACAACCCCCACCAGGCAGTGTACCTGATCGTTGTAGTATAATATAGTGACAAGTACCGGGGGATTGATCGTTCAGCTAGGAATAGTGTCGCTAGGATTAGAAAACCTAAATACTAGTTCTAAAGATGAGAGATGATTATTTTTGTATTTTTATATTTTTTGAAAAGCAAGTAAAAATCTCGGGGTATGAAGGATTTGGGCGGAATTAGTTGCTAGTCAACTAACCCAATACTAAAATGCAATCAAAATAAAATATTAGAAATGAAAGCAAACTAATTTAACTAAGGTTGTGAACAATAAATGGAGAAGTTGTGTTTACTTAGATTTCATTACTCCCTAGATATCTTTTACACGTTAATTTCTTGTTATAGTTGTGTGGATGACGGATTGTATTCCTTAATAACATTCATGGGGTGGCGCACTTAATTCCCCAATCCTATGAGCTCTTATCTCCTCCTATGCCATGCCCGGCACAACCATAGGGATTATAAACAGTGGCTCATGCGTTAAATACAACCAATAAAACCTAGTGCACATCAGTTCATGTTTCCTAAGACGTTCAAGCATGTTACCATTTGGAGATCTGGCAGTTTTCTTAAGCCTAACATCGAATTCATTCATCCAATACAACCATAAACAAGTAATCAACACATAATTAACATCTAGGTTTCATTAGATCCAAGCAAACACAAGATAGATCTAGCCTAGCATGATGGAATTAAGACAAGAACAAGATATAGACAACCAACACATAGACATATTGATTGAATTAAAAGAATACTTATCTCAATTACACATGAAAGGTATCAAGGGCTAAGAACCCTTGAAAAACCTGTAAAATTCGTACCAAGTTCGTACTTAGGGTTTCTCCCAAAACTTCTCTCTTTTTAATGTGAAAATTAGAAAACTATATATAGGAAATAGGGTCTGACGGCGTCAAGAACAAATTTGTGACGCCGTCATCTCGCCGCCAAAATACTCCTCGGACTGCCTTGATCCAGATCTGACGCCGTCAAGTGTTATGTGTTTCCAGGCCGTCATGCATTTTCCTCTTGACGCCCTACCTTGTGACGCCGTCAAATCTGTACTGGGCCGTCATGGAAATTACTCTTGACGCCGTCAAGATTTTCTTCTTGACGCCGTCACCTACTGTTCCCAGCAAGGAAAATTAAGACTTTGGCGTTTTCTTCACTTTTATGCTCTAAAAACGTCTGAATTGCTTCCTTTTCCAGATTTCTCTCCCAAAGTACCTAAAATCACAAAAGGAACGATTTAGGGCAATATTTGATCAAATAAATTCAATTCCGGGCTTAAATGACCCCCTAAAAGTGGTTCATTTTTCGCCTCATCAAGTGACTTGAATCAAACTTTACCTATCAGAGTCAGGGTGGTTCAGCAACCTGATGGGTGTACACTCCATACCTCCCATTACCAAGTGTGACCTAAAACCCTCAATTGAACTAAATTTCCACCATACTCCGTAAGTAACTTTACAAGACCGAATATAGTTTAAAATACTTCATTATTGGAAAGACTCTTTAGCCATATTTAGGTATAATCTGAGAAAACGAATCTAACAAAATTTTATCCCAAAACCCTGTATAAAACGGGTTTGTTTAGTGGATTTATTTGATAGCATGACACTTACAGCATTGATTGGGTCCAAACGGTCAACCTAAATTGACCACGGATGTGGTCAAGATGGTCAAACTGCCTAGAGTCAATGCTCCGCGGAAGTATAAGGTTTCCCCGGGTCGTATGTCCCGACGAGGTGTGAATTGTAAACAAACGGTTTCGTGATCGGGTGAATTTGGATGGAAAAGGGTTTGAGATTGATTTAACTACGGAATCTACAAGAGAATAGCTTAAACAAGCTATAAGAATAAAACAGGAAAGTAGGAAAAACCAGAAATGATTTAAACCTAAAAACGCGTACGTTACGTTTAAATAAAACGTAAACGTACGAAATAAAAAATGAAAACGGAAATCTGAAAACCCTCAGGGGGTGAAAATGACTTTTTTACAAACTATAAGATAAAAGAAAATTTTTAGAAAAAGAAAATTAAATTTTAACACTAATTAATTATTTAATATTAATTAAATACTAATTATTACTTATTATTAATATTTAAAATACTTAAATACAATATAATATTAATTAAATACTAGAAAAATGAAAATGAAATTTCTAAAATTATAAAATAACTAAAAATAAGTTTTAAAATTAAAAATAAGTGTTTTTGTCTTTTTGTGGATTTTCTATTAATTAATTACTAATTAATTATTAATTACCTAATTAAACTACTTTAAATTAAGAAAAATACTAAAAGAACAGTAAAAATTCTAATAAAATTTCTAAAATTATTTTATAACATATAAAAGCTATAAAAAATATAAAAACTAGATTTTACTTAATAAAAACTAATTATGCTATTTAAAACTAATTATTAATTAATTATTAATTAAACTAAGATTAATTCTAATAAATACTTAATGACAAAATAAAAATCTGAAAAATTTATTATAAATACTTTAATATATGAGGAATTTAATAAAAATATAAAATAGCTAAGTACTTAATTAAAATTTAAAAATGAAAATTAAAATTAAATTACATTAAATAGAAACTATCACTTAATTTTAAATTGATTTTTCTTGATTTTTATTTTAGAAACTTATTTAATACTTAAAAACAAACACTTTTTGTAAAAACAAGTTTTATGAAGCTTAAAAATAAGCTGATTATAA
Organism: Artemisia argyi; assembly: GCA_030686995.1. Classification (NCBI taxonomy): domain Eukaryota; kingdom Viridiplantae; phylum Streptophyta; class Magnoliopsida; order Asterales; family Asteraceae; genus Artemisia; species Artemisia argyi. The sequence continues at coordinate 7,150 of JARVZY010012441.1, forward strand.
GCTAATTGACCCAACAGTTGACTTTGTTTGACCACCAAGGAAAATGAGCTAAATTGGGCTTAAGTGGGACCCACAATGGTTAAACCTGGTTCAAACTACTTACCTGGACATGTATAAGCTGGAATAAACAAGTGGGGACCACAGGTTAAGCAAACAAGCTATTAAAAAGCACTTGAAAACTTGTATCAAACCAGAAAATAGGACAACATTAAGGTGCTAGTTCAGGTGGGGCCCAGTGGTCTTGAGGTCAAACCATGAGTCAAAGGAGGAACCCTACTAGGAGGGAGGTTGAGAGGTGCAAAGATTGGGGCATGGGACCCACTGAAGTGGTCAGAAAACCACCACCAATGGTGGTGTTTGGGACTGCTATCTGCTGTGCAGCAGCAGGGGTGAGCCTGCAGCTGAGTTTGGTGATCAGTGGAGCCCACAAGAAAAATCTTAAAATTGTAATGAAACTAGGTCATGAAAGTTAAGTTGGTAGACAACCATTCCACAAAATTACAAGAAAAATCACTAATATTCCTTGAAGTTTTGCAAAAATCTGAATTGCATGAACTTTGACTTTTGTAAAAACTTGAAAAGTTGACTAATTTGAGTTTGTGACTGAATCTAATGAATGATTATGTTGTTTTAAGGTAAAATAGAGCTAAATTACTTTAAACCTACAACTTTTACATTGATTTTTTGGTTTGTGGATCTCAAATCCCCTCACAGTTAACTATGAGGGGGGGGGGGGGGGGGGGGTTCCTTTTGATTTTGACTTTAATCCAAATACACCCTGGCTTTTAAGATCTGAAGTTACCCTTTTAACCTATAGTAACATGTTAAAACAACAAATTCAACAAAACAACAACAATAACACAGATCAAAGTCCTGATCCAAACACTCCTTTAGAATCTGATATGACAGATAATCAAAGCAAATGACCAAACTAAACCATGAACTCAACTAATTACTATGTACTAAGCTTATAAAAACTTAAATGAACAGACAAGAACAAGCAAATACCACATATATCACTTATTAAATAATACAAGGAAAATGAGTACAATTCCTTACATTGAAATCCAAGTGAGCTGATGACTAGGAATCAAGAAACCAAACCACTACCTAATTACTCACCATGAGTTCTAAACCATGAAAGATCCACAATCCACTGCTTCCATTGCCTCTTCCATTTCCTTTTTGCATTTGTGAGTTTTGATTATTTTCTTGGATTTTTGAGATTATTTGAATTTGTAAACTAAACTTGTTTAAACTTACTTAGAAAACTTGAGAAAGCTTATAACTAAGCTGAGTTTAGCTTGAGCAAATAATAAATAACACTTATAACAACCACAGAATTATTTGAGATTTTAACTAAAAATGGTGAAAATTGACTTTTATAAAGATAACTGATATGGAGCTTAAATAAACATGGAATTACATTTAAGGAACTGAGTTCAAGCCTTTACAACTAGTTTCAACAACTAAAAAAATTACATTACATAATTTCGACCTAAAAATTACACTAGTAAAAATTGTACACTAACTACTAAAAAACTAACTTCCATTCTTCATTTTTTTTTTCTTTTATAGTCCCTGCAGTCTCTCTCTATCTTTCCCACCATCTCTCTGAGCCGTTGGATATCTGTTTTTCATCTGAGCTGTTGAATTTACTTTTGGCGGGAAAATAATTGGTAGGCAGTTGTGGTGTTTGGTGAAACATTTAATGAGGAGAGGGGAGGGTTGGTTGGGTTGGTGAGTGTTTTGTGAGATTGGAGAGGAGGGGGGAGACATGATTACTGGGATTAGGGGGTGTTAATGGTGGGAAAGGTACGAAGGTTAGGGATGAAGGTGTGGGTTTGACTTTGGTCAATGACCAGGGAGTGGTATTAATTTTTAGGAGTGGGCTTTGGTGGGCTTGGGTGGGCTGTGGGTAAAGGTGGGCTAAGGTGTTGCTGGATCAGACTTATTGTTTGGTTTTGGATTTGGATTAGTTATCAAAAGGGTCCATTTGGTAAGCATGATAAATGACAAGGACCATTTTTGTAGTTTTCCAAAAGTGAGGGACTTGTTTTGCCATAATTCCAAAGTATTCACAAGGACAAATTTTTGACAACATATAAATATTACAAGGATGAAAATTAACATTTTCCAAAATAAAATACCCGGGGATTAATTTTGCAAATTTCTAAACTCCGGGGACTAAACTTGTAAGTTTCTCAAAAATTTTCATCCAGGGATTAAAAGTGGCACATGTGAATTTCAAAAGACCCAAAATGATTTTTCTTTCAAAATTATCCCACCAGGGACTAAATCTGCCAAAATCTAAAACTCCAGGGACCAAAACTGTAAATTCTCAAAACTTTTCCAATTTTTCACCAAAGGACTAAATATGACAATTTATGATTTCAAAATGACCTTTGGTGATAATTTTCCATATTTTGAATATCCAGGGACTAGTTTTGTAATTTTATGAAAGTTGGGGGACTGAAACTGCCAATTTTGCAAACTTTGTGCGTTTTTCATTTGTTTTTGCTCATTTTGCATCTAAAACATATAAAACACAATTTTGAAATATTTTCAGTATTTTGATGCATTACTGAGTGTTTTTGTATGTTTTGCAGTTCAGATTAGACAAAAAATGATGAGTGTTTGAGCACTCATCAATCCCCCACACTAAACTATTGCTAGTCCCTAGCAATACTGTTTTGAAAACTTGATGGATTTTAAACTCTTTACCAAAAGCCATCACTTCTGGAGTAGCCAGGTGTAAGAACTGTGGCACACCTGATAACCGTGTGATTTTGAGCAAACCACCAGCTGTCAACGGATTTGATTAGTCTTTACCAGAAGCCGTTTGCTTCTGGACTAGCCAGCTCTTGATGGAATAGTCAACATCTTGGTGAGCTGATTACCAATTATGGATTTTCCACGGCCTTTACCACAAGCCATAATCTTGCGGGCTAGCCAACTCATTTGTTTTTGGGGAGTTGAGGAACCATACAATTTTGGGCAAATTGCAAGCCATAAACAGATTTGAGATGTCTTTACCAAGAGTCGTTTGCTCCTGGACTAGCCAATCCCTTTTGTCGCTTAGACAAGGCGGACTGATTACCACAAAAATTTTGAAGCACCAGTGAAAAATTTTTAAAATTTTTGAATTTTTGGCTAAAAACGGGGGTATTATATAGTAAAATGTGATAAAATTCGCTAGCATAGCGAAATACCCCCCCCCCCCCACACTAAACATGAATATTGTCCTCAATATTCAAAATCCCGGCTATTATGCCGACATTTTGAACGTAAAAGGGCAACATTACAAGCTAAGCGTGGAAAAACACCATTTTTGTTTTTTCACTTCTTTTGTAACCATAGCATGGGGAACTCCCCCACACTTAGGGTGAAAACCCTATAAGCATCCGGCTCAAGGTAAAAATGCCGGAATCAAATATAGTGTCCTCACTCCCGAAGGAGTGAAGAACAGGAGAAGTCACCATGTAGGTGAAGAAAGGTAGAAAGATCTTGATGACAATCAGGATTGATTCATCATCATCGGAAAGAGAATTCATGATTGGTGTATCATGAATCTCATCAGGTAAGCTCATATGATCTAGACAAATTATGGGTGGGAGGGTTGGGATTTTGATATCAATCAAATTCTCAAGGTTGAGAATATTTCCCTCTGGAAAACAAAGATTAACTTTGTCTAGATCAAAGTAAAAGTTATCATACTCCGGTGGAGATATGATACGAGTGAGTTCACCGGAGAACTCCTCAAAGGTAACTGAATCATATACGGGGAGAGAAATTTGAGAATGAGAAGTGGTACTGCCACTAATCTTCTCTCCCATATGATCAAAGGTAAAGGCTTCAAACTCCGGAATAGGATCATCGGAGACAATGTCACTATCCTTTATGGGGATAGGAGATGAAATAGGTTTCATTTTGAAAGCCTCGATTTTAGAAATGAGGAGATCGACATTCAATAATGTTGCACGAAGTGCTTCATCCTTGATTTCAGTGTCAATCTCATCATTCTCTTCTTCTAAGCCGACTAGCTCAGAAGGTAATTCTTCCATATAAATGATGTCCTCACAAGATAACTGTTGATATAAATAATTGATTGACTAAAAACATTATTCATATCTTCCGATATCTCTATGTTTTGATAATCACAAAACTTAAACTAATCAAACCAAAGATCATGACGTAAACACGTATTTAGTAATAAATAATCACTTTCACCAACTAATCACTTAAGGTATGAATAAACAAAGTGCTTAGTACAATTTATGATCAAAGGGGTATTTAATTAACTAATACAAAGTTTATTTATTTATATAATCTTATTATATATTTTTGAAAAACACTTTTGGTAATAAGGAAAAATGTTTTAATCATACTAAATATATGATTTCAAATATTTAACCAAAATCAGTTAGTTTTTCACCAAATAAACTTTCCCCACTAAAAGACAAAGTTTCTGGCCGTTTCAGCTGGGCGGCCCCCTTAATTATAAAGGGCGGTCCCCTTAATTTTAAGGGGACCGGCCATGATTTAAGGGGACCGGCCACGCTCCTCTGTCAGAAACTTTTGCCTATAAATACCACCTTAAACCTGGATTTTTTCCTCACCTTTTTGCACTAAAACTTTCTGTTCTAGATCTCCATTTCAATCCTAAAAATCCTTTGATCATTTCATAAGCCTTTGTTTCCAAGTGATCCAAAGCCTTATTCTTTCAAGTGCAAAGAGAAGAATACTTCTATTAGAAGTATTACAACTTAGTATCATCTTGCTATCTAAGTTGTTTGTTTACATTTTCTTGTATATCTTTCATACTTTGGTGAATAAGGTGTATGTATTAGTTAACTAAATTTAGTTGAAGAATCTAGAATTGTTGTAAGTGTGAAGTGTAACTTGAAGTGAAGAAGAAGGGTTAGATAGTAGTGGTGATAGGAGATTGTAGCAATAGGATCTTGTAGTGAAGAAATTAAGGATCTCTAGTGGAGAAGACTAGAAGACATTTGTAGATTGAAGTTGTGAAGACATTAGTGGCTTGAAGGTGTCAAGACATTAGTGCATTGAAGTTGTGAAGACATTAGTGGCTTGAAGGTGTCAAGACACTAGTGCATTGAAGTTGTGAAGATATTAGTGACTTGAAGGTGTCAAGACATTAGTACTTTGAAGGTGTGAAGAGAATAGAAGATTGGTGTGTAGAAGATTGGTGTGAAGAAAATAGAAGATTGGTGTGTAGAAGATTGGTGTGAAGAGTATAGAAGATTGGTGTGAAGAAGGTGTGTTGAAGTTGTGATTGTGGTGTGATATTCTTGTGGTGTGTTATTTGGTGTGTACGGTTTTCTCCGCCATAAAGGAGGTTTTTGATCTAGTGAAGAAAACTCTCGAGTAGGTGACTCGGGGAGTGGAGTATGGCAAGGAAGGTGTCCTTGTAGCCGAACCACTATAAATCCTTTGTGTCTCGGTTTGATCTTTCCATCTCTCACTCTTTGATTTATTACTTACTTGCATTTCACACATAGTCATAATTGATAGTATTGTGCATATGTTGATTTCACATAAAGATCAAACTAAAATTCATTCATAAAACTAATCTTACAAAAACCAACCTAGTACATATAATTATATCTATACACTACTACACATATATATGCTTACATAAAACATATGAAATTGTATATTCTTTCCAAACATTATACATAAGCATTGTATATATAAAACCTTTAATAAATCTTATATTTATACTTTTGTAGTTAAGTGTTTTGAAATTGTACATTATACATAAGTAGTATTCATACAAAATCATAAATTAACTAGTATATATATTTATGTATTAAAGATTTGAAAGTTTTATCATAGAAACTATCTTTTATAAAATAAGCAAAACGAAAAAGACGTAAAACTATTCAACCCCCCTTCTAGTTTTCCACAATTGGTATCAGAGCCACGTCTAACAAGATTTTTAAAATATACTGTATTTTAAAACTTGTAACGATCTATGGAATTCGAAAAATATCTAGAAGGAGAATTTACGCAAAAACCACCATTATTTGAAAATGATCATTTTCTTGAATGGAAAAATAAATTTGAAAATTATGTGAAATCAATAGATCTTGATCTTTGGCATATTATTTCAATTGGTGATCTTAAACTAACCAAAATGGATTTTGAAAATCAATATAATAATCTTCAAATAAAAATTGATAAAAATACTAAAGCTAAATTACTTATTTTCAAAACTCTACCAAATGTTGAATATGAAAGATTATTTCCTTGTAAAACGGCAAATGATATTTGGAAATGCCTTTTAAAGTTTCACCAAGAGAAATGTAAAACCAAAGATGATAAACTTGATATTGCACATGAAATAGTTACTCTAGAAAATTTAATAGATAAATATTTAGTTGAAATAAACACATGTACTACTAGTTCAAATGTGATCATTGAAGGTACCAATAATGAAGAACACATGTGTCAAATCCGAAGAAAGCATGTTAATAAATCATGGTGCAACAAGGACGATAAAGACGATGTAAATACGGAATACGTGAACATCCTAACAAATGTTAATACAAATAGTGATGACAAGGATTACATGCTCCAAGATCCAAGCAATACTACAAACAAAACATGGAGCGACATGAACAATGGAATTGATCACCGTATAGCAAGTGAAGATTGTACAAGTACAAATAAGGTACAATTCAAAACCAAACATTTTTGCTATGATCAATTTATATTAGAATTTTCAAAAATGGAAAATAACTTCAAACACTTTTGCAACATTGACTCAAAAATTATTTTTAAAAATGAATCTTCAACATCCGCTGAAAATAACTTTGAAAAAGAAATAATTTTAGAAGACAAAATGTCTAGACTTGAAAGTAATATTGAAATTGATCTTGAATGTAAAAATTGTCAAGACTATAAACATGAAATTAAAATGGAAAAGGAAAAAGCAAAAATATTGGCAAAATTCGAAAATAGTTCTAAATCTTTAAAATATCTACTTAACATTCAAAAGTCATTTTATGATAAAACCGGATTAGGATTTACGGCAGATGAGTATTTGACAAATACATCAAAACAAATAAAATTTGTTAAACCTAATGGAAAAATTTAGAACTATTATTATTTACATCCATTGATTATTTCTCTAGTCAAGAAAGTTATTGTTTGTTTGTTAAAACAAACAAATAATGAATTCTTGTACTTCTCGACGACATCCTCTTCATATGCATTTAAGTGCATTGGATGTTCGCTACTAATCAACTCGGACCCATGAGAATCTGGGTACCAAGCTCTCTGTCATATGTAGGTAATTAACGATCAAAGGAACTACTACTTTTTGGATCGCTCTATTCGCTTTCTTTCATTTGATGACCATTGACTTTATGGTGTGTTCGTTACTACCTCATGATGAAGGATTCTTGTTCTACCATTCTTAATCTGCACGACTTGTGATGATTGGTGCGACCGATAGTGTTTCTATGATCAAGTCCCCTTGATCCTTTTTGCATTGGGTTATTACTTCGCTTCTTCAACTTGCTTTGGGGAAAACCTTCTTGACGTTTTATATTGCTCTCATGACCACTCTTAAAGAAGAGCTGGACCTGAGGTAAGTTTTCTTTTCAAAAACTTGCCTACATTACATTAAGATAGAGTATGCTTCAATTAGTATATTAATATGTTTTAATTTGCAAGTTGCTATGCTTTTAGATCATGAATACCAATATATGCATACATAACATTAGGATAATTAACCCTCTTATTGCTATGTCTATTATCATTTATTTTAGTTTTCATCTATATTGATAATCTTCTATGATCTGGAATAGAATACTTGCCATTTGTGCTATATGATCTTACTAGTTGCATAAATAGATGTGTTATAATTAAGACTTGCTAGTGACTCAATATTACAATGTGTCTTGTATACATGCATATATACATATGTCTATATTGCATTCATTGATGATTTTCTTTGACCTTTCCTATCTCATTGCATTTAGATGTTCAATGTCTACCATATCTCTTTCACATCTTTAGTTGCCATTAGAGATGATTACATGTGACAATGGGCTGAATCGATTCTCTTGAAGTATATCTTTCACCTGAAATTTCTTGATTATCAAAATCAATACATCATATTTAAAAACTTCTCTCTTTGAGTTAAAACCCTTCGAATATCTATTTTATGCTTTTTCGAACAACATGCTTAATCATAAGCTATCATAACATTATTTTGATCTTTATCAAGATAGAAACATTTTTCTTTTTGAAACAAAACAAAATTTGTTTCATTAGGATACAAACTTGAATGTATTTCAAAACATTAAGCCAAGTATTAGTGAATCAAGAAAACTTCATATTTGGTAATCTTCGATAGGTAAATTTAGGAACTCGATTTCTTCTAAAAGGAGAATGACTACTGGAGAATCTATTGACTAGAAATTCAATTTAACCTAACGGTTGAATTGCTTCTATGTGAGAAGTTGGGTGTGTGTAACCCGTAAAAACGGTCGTGTTTAGCCTGAATTGAGCACCACTAGTAATAGTCTCATACTCATTCTCCAACTTGATTAAATTGCACTTCCTATATATACCTAACGCTAGTTTACTTTTATGAACCTTGCTTCTCATTAGATTCTTTCGTTCCCAGATTTATGGCATTAAGTGAAAACTTACTTTCAAACATTGTTGAATAAAACTAAAAACATTTTGTTTAAAACATTATTATTTTCTCACATATGTCATAAACTTATGTGAAAATGACATCCACAATCTAATCAAATCATTTCATGAGAATCATGGTTTGCCCATATGGATCTTGTTTGTAACAAGTCTTGAAGTTCATATAATCATATCTTCCCACTTGTTTATCATAAGCAATCTTAAATTTGTTTGCACTAATCCTACTTACCATTATCTTCATATAGTTGCATACTTAACTAGTTTGCTTTATTGCTTCCTTAGTTACCAAACTTAATTGAAATATTAGTAGATAACATGATTATTAGGAATTAATTGTTCACTCTAATCATTTCTATGATATTCTCTACATTCATGAATAGTATGCTCTATATAGCCTCAAGAGTTGAACTTACTTGAATCCAAATCCAAAAACACAACCTTTTTGAAAATTTTCTGCCAAAAACCCATTTCTGGCATTCTGGGAATCACCAGATGGGCGGCCCCCTTAAATCATAAGGGCGGCCCCCTTAAATTTAAGGGGACCGGCCTCCATTTAAGGGGACCGGCCATCTGATGGTCGGGGATACTGTTTTCTTTATCACTTTTTGACCCATTTCAACATATACTTCCCAAAATTCACAAACATATTTTGTCCCATACTATCCCTCAAATTTTCCTTCCTAAACCACATTTTTCATACACTATAAATACTCTCCTCCCACCATTAATGCCATCACACCCAAACATGTCATCTTCCAACAACCAAAAACCAAAGATTTCAAGAACCGCAAGGATCTCCGTCAAACCCGTTTGGAGGAGGAAACTTGATTCTTGTCATAACCCTTGTGATGTTGTTTCAAGTCAACCAACAACTCAACCTCAAACCCACTCAAATGAGTCATCCCACAACCTATCTTCCACTAATACCCTCATTAATGCTTCCACTTTTGATGAGCATGCTCAATCCCAAAACAACAATCCCAACATCTCAATCAACACTTCACATATTGCTCATTCAACAAAGACATCATCCACTCATGAAGAACATCTTCCACCCATATCATGTTTTCATGATTACCCAAGCTCAAACATGTCTCCACCACCTAGAGTAGCACCACCACTTCCTATTACCTCACATGCCACTCCCATGTTGCATGTTCAAACTTTCACCCAAGACAACTATCAAGCTCCACTACCATCACCTTCCTCCGAACACTTGAAGTTCGTTGAGGAGCTAAAAGAGGCACATGAGCTTAGTGCTCTTTTAGCATTACATCTTGCTCAACGCAATTTGGATCCACCACAATCAAGCTCACCATCATCACCACATAACAAAAACCAACTTGAGAAGCATGTTAACAATTGCCCTTGTTGCATCTTCCTTCAACAACAAACTATTGCTTTGAATGAGCACTTCACTTGGATTGAGTATCTTCTTACTAGATCTCAACAAACCCCATCACTTGAACAACATCACACCCCTCAACCAACAAACTCCACTTCAAATCCACCACCTCCAAGCTCTACAAACTCACCAACACCCATGAAACCAAGAGTTTACCTCCACTTAACCACCAAGCATTTGATATGCTTATGTTTTCTCATTTTCAAATAAAACTCCTCAACCATTTTGGGATTCAAGAAAGTTTGGTGACACTCCTTGTTGGCACTATAGGATGTTCTATGTTATTTAGAATTCTATTTGTATTGCCTTTGTAACAATGATTATGGGTTGACATAATCATTTCTCTATTATTGAATGGTTTAATATATGTTTCTTATTCCCTTGTGCCATGATTATTACTTGTTAATATTATGCTATATGTATTTGCTTGTGCCATGCTTGTGCTTCTAATATTTTTCTTGCAAGAATTACTTTCTCGAAACCTTGGTGCCCTCAAACGAGGGGGAGCATACATCAAGGGGGAGTTTTCTACCCGTTTAAACTTCTCTCACGAAGCTTATTCGGCCTAACCTTTTTGATTCTACAAAAAGGGGGAGAAGTGAATGTAAACTTACTAAATACTTGTCTAAATATTAATTTTTGGATTTAATAAGTTTAGGTTTTGTAATCATCAAAAAGGGGGAGATTGTTGATATAAATAATTGATTGACTAAAAACATTATTCATATCTTCCGATATCTCTATGTTTTGATAATCACAAAACTTAAACTAATCAAACCAAAGATCATGACGTAAACACGTATTTAGTAATAAATAATCACTTTCACCAACTAATCACTTAAGGTATGAATAAACAAAGTGCTTAGTGCAATTTATGATCAAAGGGGTATTTAATTAACTAATACAAAGTTTATTTATTTATATAATCTTATTATATATTTTTGAAAAACACTTTTGGTAATAAGGAAAAATGTTTTAATCATACTAAATATATGATTTCAAATATTTAACCAAAATCAGTTAGTTTTTCACCAAATAAACTTTCCCCACTAAAAGACAAAGTTTCTGGCCGTTTCAGCTGGGCGGCCCCCTTAATTATAAAGGGCGGTCCCCTTAATTTTAAGGGGACCGGCCATGATTTAAGGGGACCGGCCACGCTCCTCTGTCAGAAACTTTTGCCTATAAATACCACCTTAAACCTGGATTTTTTCCTCACCTTTTTGCACTAAAACTTTCTGTTCTAGATCTCCATTTCAATCCTAAAAATCCTTTGATCATTTCATAAGCCTTTGTTTCCAAGTGATCCAAAGCCTTATTCTTTCAAGTGCAAAGAGAAGAATACTTCTATTAGAAGTATTACAACTTAGTATCATCTTGCTATCTAAGTTGTTTGTTTACATTTTCTTGTATATCTTTCATACTTTGGTGAATAAGGTGTATGTATTAGTTAACTAGATTTAGTTGAAGAATCTAGAATTGTTGTAAGTGTGAAGTGTAACTTGAAGTGAAGAAGAAGGGTTAGATAGTAGTGGTGATAGGAGATTGTAGCAATAGGATCTTGTAGTGAAGAAATTAAGGATCTCTAGTGGAGAAGACTAGAAGACATTTGTAGATTGAAGTTGTGAAGACATTAGTGGCTTGAAGGTGTCAAGACATTAGTGCATTGAAGTTGTGAAGACATTAGTGGCTTGAAGGTGTCAAGACACTAGTGCATTGAAGTTGTGAAGATATTAGTGACTTGAAGGTGTCAAGACATTAGTACTTTGAAGGTGTGAAGAGAATAGAAGATTGGTGTGTAGAAGATTGGTGTGAAGAAAATAGAAGATTGGTGTGTAGAAGATTGGTGTGAAGAGTATAGAAGATTGGTGTGAAGAAGGTGTGTTGAAGTTGTGATTGTGGTGTGATATTCTTGTGGTGTGTTATTTGGTGTGTACGGTTTTCTCCGCCATAAAGGAGGTTTTTGATCTAGTGAAGAAAACTCTCGAGTAGGTGACTCGGGGAGTGGAGTAGGGCAAGGAAGGTGTCCTTGTAGCCGAACCACTATAAATCCTTTGTGTCTCGGTTTGATCTTTCCATCTCTCACTCTTTGATTTATTACTTACTTGCATTTCACACATAGTCATAATTGATAGTATTGTGCATATGTTGATTTCACATAAAGATCAAACTAAAATTCATTCATAAAACTAATCTTACAAAAACCAACCTAGTACATATAATTATATCTATACACTACTGCACATATATATGCTTACATAAAACATATGAAATTGTATATTCTTTCCAAACATTATACATAAGCATTGTATATATAAAACCTTTAATAAATCTTGTATTTATACTTTTGTAGTTAAGTGTTTTGAAATTGTACATTATACATAAGTAGTATTCATACAAAATCATAAATTAACTAGTATATATATTTATGTATTAAAGATTTGAAAGTTTTATCATAGAAACTATCTTTTATAAAATAAGCAAAACGAAAAAGACGTAAAACTATTCAACCCCCCTTCTAGTTTTCCACAATAACGAATTGTCATCAGTAGAATCGGAGAACATCTCATCATGATTAGATGGGAAGAATAAAGGAGGAGGAATATCACACATATGGTCAAAAGTCCCCTGTGACTCTCTCGGGATTGGGACAAGGACCTCAACACTAGACTTTATTAATTCGTCCGATTCCTTATTAGGAACAGTGATAAGATGCTCATCCCCCATGATCAGAGAGTGAGTGTGAACTTCGGGTGTGATAACAGCAGACTGAGGGAGATAAGAAAGACTAGCACACATAGATTATATATTTTTCATGTGTTCTTCTGCTAGCAATTCTTGCATACTCTTATCTCCCTGTGCTTCCACGGAAGGAATCTCAACTGATGAACTGGATGAATCTTTGTAATATTCCTTCATTTGAATAGAATCCTCATCATCATCGTCATCATGAATAAAACGGAACAAAGAGCTAGATTTGGCTGCTTTTTCTTTTGCATATGATTCCCTAACAGCTTTTTCAAAATCATCTATGGAATCAATTTTAGCAACCTGCTCTTCCGTCAATATTTTAGCCATGCATTTCTCATGTGAATTTAGAGTAAATGAAAATTGCGGGGGTGGGGATTTGTCAAAACCAGAAGGTTGACATTGGTAATCATCATGAGGACCCCCACAATTCACACAAGAAACACTGGGTGCATTATGAAGTTTTGTGGTACCCAACTCCTTAAGTTCTTTCAATATCTCAAGAACCTCTATTATAATGTCAGTAGCAGAAGGAGTTGTGTGAATCATTTGGTGCTGTGGAGGTGGGTCTGAAAACGAATAGTCGTAATTGTTACAAGGAATTGGATTCCTTGTTTGACAATCCGAGCTAAAGTGAGGACCTCCACAGTACTCACAACAGTAAAACTGTTGAGTTAGGCTTGGTGTATTTTGATACGAAGCATCATTGAAATTTGGGTAATATGATTCTTGCTCGTATGAATGTGATGGGTAATCGAAAAAATTTGAAGAGTCGTTGAATGAGTTTTGATTAGGATCATAAGCAAATGAATTACTCGACCCACAAAACAAACAACTCCCGTTTTGGATATCATTACCACATTGTACACATGTACACCAACGACATGGAAAACCGAAAAGCGGCTCACCACAACCGACACAAGGAACAAAATCTGGAGGTGGGACAAGTGGTGTGCTCTTAGAGCTAGCAATTTCCACCACTTCCGTTATGGCCTCGGGTTTTGGTTCTTGATAAATGTGAAGGTTAGGTAAGTGGTTCTTTTCAGTCTCTGCCCTAAGCTTAGCACGTATGCTTGACAAACTTTTGACCGTAAACCGTGAAAGGTTAGGATCAATTCTTGACGGTTTAGGAGCAATTGTGAGCTTAGGTTCATGGACAACCGTAGGTTGGACATATTTAGCACTTCCATCGTCAGAGGGAAGTACAGGGTCCTTTGTCACCTCGATTTCTTGATTCATTTCCCTCACCGGAGAGGGAATTGGAATCGAAGGTCCATCATAATCACTACGACATCTCGATATTTTTGACAAGGCCATAAGTTCCTCAATTTTGCTCTCAATGGCCCATAGCTCAAGGAAATCGTCATCGAGAGATGTCATTTAGAATTATACATGAGAGGGGTATAAGAAGGTAGAATCAAACGGATAGAGGGTAAGGAAAAATATTTTTGGGTTTTTATGAAAAGATATGAACAAGGATGGATAAATGTACAACGGAACGAATTCCAAAGACACTAATCAGAAAAACCGTTTAGATACGCACACAACCTCCCCGGCAGCGGCGCCAAAAATTGATTGGGTCCAAACGGTCAACCTAAATTGACCACGGATGTGGTCAATATGGTCAAACTGCCTAGAGTCAATGCTCCGCGGAAGTATAAGGTTTCCCCGGGTCGTATGTCCCGACGAGGTGTGAATTGTAAACAAACGGTTTCGTGATCGGGTGAATTTGGATGGAAAAGGGTTTGAGATTGATTTAACTACGGAATCTACAAGAGAATAGCTTAAACAAGCTATAAGAATAAAACGGGAAAGTAGGAAAAACCAGAAATGATTTAAACCTAAAAACGCGTACGTTACGTTTAAATAAAACGTAAACGTACGAAATAAAAAATGAAAACGGAAATCTGAAAACCCTCAGGGGGTGAAAATGACTTTTTTACAAACTATAAGATAAAAGAAAATTTTTAGAAAAAGAAAATTAAATTTTAACACTAATTAATTATTTAATATTAATTAAATACTAATTATTACTTATTATTAATATTTAAAATACTTAAATACAATATAATATTAATTAAATACTAGAAAAATGAAAATGAAATTTCTAAAATTATAAAATAACTAAAAATAAGTTTTAAAATTAAAAATAAGTGTTTTTGTCTTTTTGTGGATTTTCTATTAATTAATTACTAATTAATTATTAATTACCTAATTAAACTACTTTAAATTAAGAAAAATACTAAATGAACAGTAAAAATTCTAATAAAATTTCTAAAATTATTTTATAACATATAAAAGCTATAAAAAATATAAAAACTAGATTTTACTTAATAAAAACTAATTATGCTATTTAAAACTAATTATTAATTAATTATTAATTAAACTAAGATTAATTCTAATAAATACTTAATGACAAAATAAAAATCTGAAAAATTTATTATAAATACTTTAATATATGAGGAATTTAATAAAAATATAAAATAGCTAAGTACTTAATTAAAATTTAAAAATGAAAATTAAAATTAAATTACATTAAATAGAAACTATCACTTAATTTTAAATTGATTTTTCTTGATTTTTATTTTAGAAACTTATTTAATACTTAAAAACAAACACTTTTTGTAAAAACAAGTTTTATGAAGCTTAAAAATAAGCTGATTATAAGCTAATTGACCCAACAGTTGACTTTGTTTGACCACCAAGGAAAATGAGCTAAATTGGGCTTAAGTGGGACCCACAATGGTTAAACCTGGTTCAAACTACTTACTTGGACATGTATAAGCTGGAATAAACAAGTGGGGACCACAGGTTAAGCAAATAAGCTATTAAAAAGCACTTGAAAACTTGTATCAAACCAGAAAATGGGACAACATTAAGGTGCTAGTTCAGGTGGGGCCCAGTGGTCTTGAGGTCAAACCATGAGTCAAAGGAGGAACCCTACTAGGAGGGAGGTTGAGAGGTGCAAAGATTGGGGCATGGGACCCACTGAAGTGGTCAGAAAACCACCACCAATGGTGGTGTTTGGGACTGCTATCTGTTGTGCAGCAGCAGGGGTGAGCCTGCAGCTGAGTTTCGTGATCAGTGGAGCCCACAAGAAAAATCTTAAAATTGTAATGAAACTAGGTCATGAAAGTTAAGTTGGTAGACAACCATTCCACAAAATTACAAGGCCTAATACCAACTAGAAAAATCACTAATATTCCTTGAAGTTTTGCAAAAATCTGAATTGCATGAACTTTGACTTTTGTAAAAACTTGAAAAGTTGACTAATTTGAGTTTGTGACTGAATCTAATGAATGATTATGTTGTTTTAAGGTAAAATAGAGCTAAATTACTTTAAACCTACAACTTTTACATTGATTTTTTGGTTTGTAGATCTCAAATCCCCTCACAATTAACTGTGAGGGGGGGGGGGGTTCCTTTTGATTTTGACTTTAATCCAAATACACCCTGGCTTTTAAGATCTGAAGTTACCCTTTTAACCTATAGTAACATGTTAAAACAACAAATTCAACAAAACAACAACAATAACACAGATCAAAGTCCTGATCCAAACACTCCTTTAGAATATGATATGACAGATAATCAAAGCAAATGACCAAACTAAACCATGAACTCAACTAATTACTATGTACTAAGCTTATAAAAACTTAAATGAACAGACAAGAACAAGCAAATACCACATATATCACTTATTAAATAATACAAGGAAAATGAGTACAATTCCTTACATTGAAATCCAAGTGAGCTGATGACTAGGAATCAAGAAACCAAACCACTACCTAATTACTCACCATGAGTTCTAAACCATGAAAGATCCACAATCCACTGCTTCCATTGCCTCTTCCATTTCCTTTTTGCATTTGTGAGTTTTGATTATTTTCTTGGATTTTTGAGATTATTTGAATTTGTAAACTAAACTTGTTTAAACTTACTTAGAAAACTTGAGAAAGCTTATAACTAAGCTGAGTTTAGCTTGAGCAAACAATAAATAACACTTATAACAACCACAGAATGATTTGAGATTTTAACTAAAAATGGTGAAAATTGACTTTTATAAAGATAACTGATATGGAGCTTAAATAAACATGGAATTACATTTAAGGAACTGAGTTCAAGCCTTTACAACTAGTTTCAACAACTAAAAAAATTACATTACATAATTTTGACCTAAAAATTACACTAGTAAAAATTCTACACTAACTACTAAAAAACTAACTTCCATTCTTCATTTTTTTTCTTTTATAGTCCCTGCAGTCTCTCTCTATCTTTCCCACCATCTCTCTGAGCTGTTGGATATCTGTTTTTCATCTGAGCTGTTGAATTTACTTTTGGCGGGAAAATAATTGGTAGGCAGTTGTGGTGTTTGGTGAAACATTTAATGAGGAGAGGGGAGGGTTGGTTGGGTTGGTGAGTGTTTTGTGGGATTGGAGAGGAGGGGGGAGACATGATTACTGGGATTAGGGGGTGTTAATGGTGGGAAAGGTACGAAGGTTAGGGATGAAGGTGTGGGTTTGACTTTGGTCAATGACCAGGGAGTGGTATTAGTTTTTAGGAGTGGGCTTTGGTGGGCTTGGGTGGGCTGTGGGTAAAGGTGGGCTAAGGTGTTGCTGGATCAGACTTATTGTTTGGTTTTGGATTTGGATTAGTTATCAAAAGGGTCCATTTGGTAAGCATGATAAATGACAAGGACCATTTTTGTAGTTTTCCAAAAGTGAGGGACTTGTTTTGCCATAATTCCAAAGTATTCACAAGGACAAATTTTTGACAACATATAAATATTACAAGGATGAAAATTAACATTTTCCAAAATAAAATACCCAGGGATTAATTTTGCAAATTTCTAAACTCCGGGGACTAAACTTGTAAGTTTCTCAAAAATTTTCATCCAGGGATTAAAAGTGGCACATGTGAATTTCAAAAGACCCAAAATGATTTTTCTTTCAAAATTATCCCACCAGGGACTAAATCTGCCAAAATCTGAAACTCTAGGGACCAAAACTGTAAATTCTCAAAACTTTTCCAATTTTTCACCAAAGGACTAAATATGACAATTTATGATTTCAAAATGACCTTTGGTGATAATTTTCCATATTTTGAATATCCAGGGACTAGTTTTGTAATTTTATGAAAGTTGGGGGACTGAAACTGCCAATTTTGCAAACTTTGTGCGTTTTTCATTTGTTTTTGCTCATTTTGCATCTAAAACATATAAAACACAATTTTGAAATATTTTCAGTATTTTGATGCATTACTGAGTGTTTTTGTATGTTTTGCAGTTCAGATTAGACAAAAAATGATGAGTGTTTGAGCACTCATCAAGCATCATACTTTTTCTTTAATTAAATCCAATCAATATTTAGTTGACCAAATTTTAAGCTGGTGATATTTGGATGAAGGCGTGCGCACGAGTCATATAGGTCGCACTGAATATCATTCTCGTAAGATGATGATATTTGGTTTGGATTCGTAAAATAGGTGGGGGTACAAGTCGAGTTCGGTAACTTCTTTAATATTTAAACCCCACCAACTAATCTAATATCGCCCCGCCTCTCAAGATGGAATTTGCATGCCCAACTTGTATTATTTATAACTAGCCTAAGGCCCGGCCGTTGGCCGGCTAGCTTAACGTTTTATTATTAAACATAAAAATGTAGTACAAACATGATGTAAAAATTTAATATGCTAAAATATATAATGCTGAAAGATAAATAATGTAACATAAATAACCATGAATGTATTATTTTAAAGATAAAATTAAAAAAAATGGAAAATAAAGTTGGTGAGGGATTTCTTTGTAGCATCAGTATTATCTTGAGCGTATGGGAACAATGGTGGATACTTTAATGGAAGGAATGAAACGCGCAACTCGCTAATTGTTTTAAGTTTACCACTGTTTTTGTGCACAATGATGTCTCTTTCATCAGGCATCGAATCAAAGTCAAAACGGAGTATATTGCAATGTTTCAATTTCCTTATCTATTATTAATATTTGTATTATTTCGATTTCCATCCTGTATATGTTACTAACTTCCCAATGCATTATAAAAATAATCATGTATCAATTATCACACGTCAACACATCTTAAGGTTTTCTTCTTCTAGATCAATGCATACAATATGTAAATCCTTTCATTTGTGTATCTATATGAGTCTTTTAAAGAAGAGATTGTGATCTTTAAGCCCATGGTATAAACATCAACTTATTATGCTTGTGCACATGTTGTCTACAAATATTGTAGTGTATCCTTTAACTAAATAAATGTATTTGAAAGTTATCTTGATGGGCTTAATGTCATAAACTGAGCAACATTACAAACGCAAAGTGCTGGGGCATTATTTTTATAAAAATTAATGCTTCAATAGATTTCATAGGCCTTATAATGCAAGCTAAATGAGTCAATTTGGGTCATGTTTTAACTCTAACAGGTAAAATGGATTAAGCTACACAATTTAACTTAATAAGAAACACACAAAATGGGCTAACTGGGTTGAAAGGGTCAATAGTAATCCAAAATTTCAAATACATATAACCTACTAAATCATATTATTACAAAAAGATCATTTTTTATTAATATTACAATACTTTTGTCCCCATCTTGGTCATACTATACATTATACCCATACTCATTTGATGCAACGTTTTTACCCAAACCTAAATCACCTATATTGCCACTACTTAGGGGGCTAAAGATATCATAAGAACAAATACACAGAGTTAAGTTTCACGTCTTATTAAGTTGTTCCATTACAGTTGAAACTTGAGACAGTGAGAGAACATGCCATGAAAAAGATTGTGTCGTAATCATAGAAGTTCAGTAGCTTTCTAATGGCTTAGCAGGTTTAATCATCATTTCAAGATCATCAAGAGGCTAAGAATTTCTATTTATACTAACCTTATTTTCCATCAAACAATTATTAAAACATTAATAGGCATCAAATACCATATACCATGATCCATATTAACGGCACCACTTAATAAAATATACATTAACTTGACCAAATATCTATTGCATTTGAGCTATAAGTTGTATATTAGTCAAGCCATTTGAAATTATTCGAATGCAAGATACTTCCTAAATAATTTATACTACCCGTCTAAGCCTGTCACCCATCCCACTTGCCCAACCCACACATTTTATCAAGTGCTTAAGTGTAATCTGGTAAAAAAAAAGATTGTACAGAATTCAACTAATGCCATGCCCATCAATAGTTTACAACTTTTTGCATCAATATCGATACACTCTTTTCAACACAATTAGGAGACAAATAATACATACCTGTAATTATTTATACACATGTCATGATGGATTCTTGATGTCATTCTCATCTATAGCATTGGTTCAGAAAATAAATATTTAGGAGCTCCTTGTATATAATTACCTATATCAAGTACATGATGTATAGACGACACCTTTTTAGGCAGTGCCAAAATACATGAAACCTTTTCAGGCAATGCTGGACTAGATGAACTCTTTATAGGTAGTGCTGAGTAGACGACACCTTTTAAGGCAGTGAAAAATGCACCAAATCTTTTCCGGTGGTGCCTGAGTAGACGCCTTTATAGGGAGTGCCTGCGTAGATGGTCTCTTTAGAGGCATTACCTGCTGTAAGAAATGGATAAAAATAAGAGGTAGAAACAGCTGAGCGTAAGCGGGTCCGGTTGGTTTACGCGACAAACATGTTGGATTAACTTATTAGTTGTTTATTTATTTATTTATTTTTCTTTTGTACTTAACAGCCACCTACAATTTTAAATACTATTTATACTAATTTAAGTTTCCATTACTTAAAATACTAAATTGAAGCATCAAAAGTAGAAATAAATTACAACGTACAACCATTCCTGTAGCGTTTCATTCCAAAACTTGAATATTAATTTAGTGGTATAGTTGATAAGCATTTCTTACCTGAGATATGCACAAAGCATGTGTTTGCGCCACTGATTAACCCTCCGATGCATGGAGATCAAAGCATTTGGTGAAAGATCTATAAACGTGTAACTGGATTGGAAGTAATCATGCAAAATGACTTAGCTGATGAATACACTCAGAATGATAGTTGGATAATTACATAAAGAAATAACAAATATATTATTGAAATGAACAATTATAATGTATGAGTATACTTACAGTCATATTTACACCAGAGTTAATGTCTATGAATGCACTTCCTTGTCTGTAAATAATAGTTATAATCAGCATCACTACTAATATGGCATATGCTTGCTTCACCAGACTTTTATCTTATCCAACATATGATATATCAAGTTTCAGCATCTTGCCGCACACAATGATCACCAACAATCAAGGAATATATGCTATCATGAAGCAATGCCAAATCTCCATATGTATGCTCCTACATAATCAAATTACATTTTTGTCTCATATGTGCTGTCATGAACTTAGTTACAAAATTTTCATATGTGCTATCATGAACTTAGTTTAAAGATTTAAGCTATAACATCCTTGATTACGACAAAATTTTCATTTAATGCTAATAGTTACAAAGGCGTTTATGTGCACAAAATGTAGGTGCTAATTACCAACCTTGAAGGAATTTGATCGTGGTAGGTTATTTTTTATATCGAACAAATCGAACACTAAATTTTCAAAAACAAAATTTGTGTATTAAAACATGTTGATTAGTTGGAATAGGATCAAGAGAAGAGTTGTGCATATATTTGTTATCTTTACGAAGGTATACCATACTTCTTCAGGTAGATTCAACTATGGCATACAAATGAGTAATTGTATATATAGACGGCTTGCCGTCACTTTTGAAATCTAAATCATCTTTCCAAAATCAAGAATCTATTGAATCACTTTCAAGCAACTAAAACTGAACTATGCAATATATATATATATATATATATATATATATATATATATATATATATATATATATATATATATATATATATATATATATATATATATATATATATATATATATATATATGAGTATTACACATAACATGTTGATGTCATTAATGTAGTTCAAGATTATAGAATTTACCTTGTTGTTCTATATTGGAAAAGGATCGTGTGTCTTGGAGGAGAATGGTTTGTTCCAGTTTAGTGCATGCCTTTAATTCATGCTCTGCTCGTATTTATAATCCATAACAGTCTTGCCATACAAATCTTATCTTTTCATCTTCCTTATCCTTAACAATTTTGCCCATTACCTGCTTTAAAAAATAAAATATTGAGGAACATCCCGTTTATCTATAGATGAGTTGTAAATATAGTTTGGGTGAATCTTGGCCATTTTAACCCGTATGCTTTTGAGATGCTAAGTTGTTTCATCACTAACTGATATAAACAAAACTTAAATAAGCTCTTTCATAAGTAATTTGTATAAATACTACCTATACATTAGCAGCAAATTAATTGGGTCTTTCAAAGAAGGTGCTATTTCATATTGAATAGGCAGATATCGTAAAAAAATTTAATCATATGTGTTATAAACGAAAAGCTTGTATGACAATCTGAAGTAGACTTACGTAAGGCTGTAGTGATTACAAATGTTCTTGAATCATGCAGTTTTGATAGCCACATTCTGGTGGCGGATCCAAAAATCTATCAAGTTGCCCTTTTTATTTTGAAACAATAAAATGGTATTGATTTAGTGTTAAAATAAAATAATTATTTTTATACCATACGGAATTTTTTTTGACTATGCTTTAAGCATGTCCACGCTGCCGCATTCCATAAAAGTTCAAAGATCTATAAAATCAGCTCCTTAAATCTTTTTGGCACATAACCACTTCTTTCTTGATAGCACATACATGTAAAACCACTAATGGATGAAAATACTATTTTTCTCTTATAGCATGAAGATGAAATTGCAATGTATTTCAATGTGTAATTGAAATCTTTGGCGCATATTAATCGCTTACCAAATTTTGAAGAGATATTGTATTTGGAGAGATGTCAAAATCAGCTACAGAAGGCCCATCTCCGGCCTGTGAATCAATTATAAACAATCATGATACTTGCGATTAAATATATTAAGTTAGTTAAAACAAAACAATTTATCTTCATAACCGTTTACGCCAAAATCCCAATAACAAATACCATTTAAAGTCATGTGTACAATGATACTCACGCAAACTATTTTGAAAAGGGCCTGTTTTGCTATCCTACAAAACCTTCATGTAGATTCTCTTCATTTTGTGCTAAAAGGAAAATCGCCTATAGAAGTATCAAATAAAACATAGTAAGGGGTGCTACAATGTATTATAATTCCATTACATCTAATACAAAAGTTCTACAATATCAAAAGACCCAGATATATTAATAAAAAAAAGTGCTTAATATATCAAAACATAATAAGTTGTTGAAATAAGGCATCCTAAATGCTATACATGAGATGGCAAAATATTCACCTTTTATGATACAAAAAATGCACCATATCAGTTGGTATACCTATTCACTTTTGAATGCCATATCAGTTGGCATACACATTTACTTTTGGGAATTCTTTTATTATCCTCAACTAACGTATTTAGAGAACCAAGCACCAATTACATCTATCCCAACTTTATGTAGGTTGACTATTGTTTCTCATCAAGTATTTTGAGCTTAATTAGATCCTTTCCACATGGCCAATCAAGTTCTGTAGGTTCAATTTCTTTATCACTTATATCCTTTTCTTTATGCTATATCATCATCACTTCTATCCTTTTTGCATAAATCATAATATCGTCTAGTTTTACTCGTAACTAATTCTTATTTTCGTATAAATGATTTATTCTAAATTTCCAACATTATCAACATATAATATCATCTACTACTTAAACAATAAAAAATTCTAAGATGATTGCGAAATCAAAGTTTTTCAAATACATCATAACAATAGCAAAATTAATTCCTAATATGACAACCGAAACCCTCAATCACAAAAAACCCTAACTTGATAATCAGTGATATATTCGTTTGCAAATTGAGAACCTGGAATTCAAAATGGTTGGATTAGTATACGATTGTAACTTCATCATCCATGGATTGAATGGTTTTTATGTTGATGATCCATTCACAAATTCATAAACCCTTTATTCGTACCTCTTTTATGGTGATAATTTATTTGGGAATATGATCAGGTCATGATAACTGATTTTGGGATTTCTTCATGGGTTAAAAAGATTAGTGTGGAGATGTGGAGATTATCATATCATCATAACTGAATTTGGGGATTATTTGATTTAGGGTTGAATGTTTCGGTTATTGTTTTGTTTTAGGGGTTGACTGATTTGGGGAGAATAAGTCTTCATGGTTATTAATGGGGAGCGATTATTTAGGGAGCAAATTGTTTGTGGACCATTAGATCAAAATAAATGCCAGGTGTCAAGTTTTAAGTATTTTTGAGGGGAAAACTTTCCTAAACCCAACCTTGTTTTATATAGGTGGGAGATGTGAATAGATGCTCGTTTTCTATGTAATAAAAAAGCTAGGCAACTATATGTACTTCAATCTTTGTGTGCGAATCAGGCAAGATGCAGACACAATGAAGGGTGATGCGTTCATTTTGTAATAAAAGAGCATAAGTGAAATAGTTGAAAAGGGTAGCCCAAGATAACTGAAAGTTAATAGGGTGAATTTGCACAAGACTATATCAAACGAGTAAATTTGTCAAAAAAAATTAATAAATAAATAGGGTAAATTGCAAAAATGGTCATTCACGTTCCACGAAATTGCAAAAATGGGACCGAGACAAAAAGTAGCGCAAAAAAGACACCAACGTTCTGAATTTTTGCAAAATCGCCACCGAGAGGCATTTTCCGTTAACTTTCCCGTTAAGTGCCATGTCA
The DNA here is from genome assembly GCA_030686995.1 of Artemisia argyi. Taxonomy (NCBI): domain Eukaryota; kingdom Viridiplantae; phylum Streptophyta; class Magnoliopsida; order Asterales; family Asteraceae; genus Artemisia; species Artemisia argyi. The sequence continues at coordinate 31,809 of JARVZY010012441.1, forward strand.
CTAGGGGTAGTATCGCCATTTTATTTCTTTAATGATTAATATGTCCACGTGTATTGATTCAGGGACTATATTTGCAATTTAGGTTTGATCTTTTATTTTACTTCACCACTACCACCACCCTTTACCAACACCACCACCCTCTACCGCCACCACCACCACCACCACACAACCAACACCACCACCACACAATCACCACCATCAAATCCCTTTTTCTTAAAAATAAAATTAAATGCACCATCAAACCCAGATTTTTATGAATTTTAACATTCAAAAACATTGTTTTTGATTCACTTTAGGTATCAATTATTAAATGCTGAAAAATTAAGGGTGTAGTATCTAGCAACCATATATTACAAACATACATAAACATCTAATGAGAAAGCAGAGAGAGTTTGTGAAAGATTATCTTATTCATTGAAAAATGAGGGTTACAACAGTTTATATACACAATAGTCTTGCCGGGAAAAACTCTAACAGACTTTTAAAAGAGTTTACCCGTGTTGACTTTTCTATCTAAGCTAAGAATCAACTAAGCTACACTACTCCTCTGTACAATCTACTTATTTACATAGCATTACAAGTTACAAGACATTTGTGGTGGTGTAAGTAGTTGCATGAAGTCAGTGAAGAGATGATCCTCTTTGATCCTTTGAGAGACTATTGAACAAGTATCAAGGCCAACATGCAGTACTTTGTGCATGCTGTCACCATGCATCTTCTTTAAAATAGGTATTGCCGTATGAACATCAAACGTGCAACTAGAGTCTGAAAATGTTCAAAGTATTCAAGTTAGCCTTTATCCCAAATCTAACATATCTACTATATCGTAGTTAATATATTCGTCAAACATATAATAAAGAGTCAATCTGTGTGATTAGATCAATTCCTAACCTTCAAGCTTGCTAAATGCTTTAAGGTCTGATCCACCTGCATTAAAAAACCATCTGGTAAGTCAGATACAAGAGGTTAAGATTGCAACTGCTAAAAAGATGTCCAATTCAAAAACGGGTATATTGTGGCATACTGCTAAAAACCTAAACTATGCAATAACTTATATATCTAATGAAAAGTTCATGTAATAAATGTATACCCTGTAATGCTTCCCATCTTTATATCTAGTTGCAGGCCTCGATAGCCTATATCTTATGACTTGCTTTTCATCCAATCTACCAACGATAGAATCAACTTCCTGCACCAACACAAACTGAATCTGAGAATGTCGAAACTAAGAATATCAAAGTTAGAGAAAGAAAGGGATATTAAGGAACATACCATCTGTTGTTGCTGATCAGAATACACTACGATTTCATAAAACTGACCTAGGTGCTCCAAGAAGTCATTAACCCCTAGCCTTTTAAACGTTCTCCACCCTCGATCACGCTTTAACCACATGCATGATTTCAAAGGAAAATGTAAACAAAGATCCCTTATAGTGCAAAAGCCCTGGCTGTGTCTCGGCCTCAAGAGGTCAAAATGCTATAAGGATTTTTATGTCATGGCTACCTTTGTGTTAAAACGGGGCCAGTTGGTTTTTATAGTCTACAGCCTTCGTTTTTCATTTTCAGCTTACGTCTCGCGAGTTTTTGTGTAAAACATCATTCTGAGCAAGTTTCTTGTTTTACACTTTCAGTGGTTCATACCAGAAAAGGGTGAAAATCGGGTTTTAATTCCAGATCAGCAAGCTATTTGCAGAAAATTTCAGCATGTAACGACCCCTTTGACAGCAGAAAATTAAGCATGTAACGACCCATTTAAGTGCAGATTTTTAAGTAACAAAACGCACCCCAAGTTGGGGCTGTTTTGCAGCCAACAAACGCCCGCTTTTAGGGCTGTTTATAGCTAACAAACGCACCCTTTTGGTGCAGAAAAATCAGCAGCAAACACATGCTATTTGGGCAGAAAATAAGCGGACAAACACGGTTGTTGGGGCTGTTATGAGCAGATGTGAAAGCTCCATTCGAGCTGTAAACAATAGAATCAAACACTCCCGTTGGAGCTGGTGTTGGACAAAAATAAGCAAACCCATACGCACCCTTGGCAGGCTGCGGTGGGTCGCAACAAAACTAAGCGCACCCTATGTTGGGTCGTGGTGTGGGTCGAAGCAACAAAGCCAGACGTACCCTACGTGATGTCTAGTTGAACTGAAGCAAGAACAAGCACCCCTTGGGTGTGGGCTGCGATAGCAGGTAAACAAACACCCCTTTAGGTGGTTTGACACAACAGCACACAACCACATCGACAACCCTCTTGGGTGTGGTCAGACCGGGAGTCAAAACCAAGCACCCTCGTGGGTGGTGGTTGAGCTGAGACACGCAGCAAGGACCACCCTTGTGGTCTTGTTATCCGAAACATAAGCTCACCAAATAAGCTACAATATGCTAAAGTAAAATCTAAACCCCAATCCGTGACCCATATTGGTCTTATGCTTGACCCTAGGTCGAATCAAACACAAACACCACCTTAACGATTTTTAGCCACACGAAATCTTTAATCACCTCACGAATTATTAACAAACGTTTTTAATCTTAAGAAGCATAATATTATACATCATAATTTTATTAAATTATGTTTTAAGGCTCAATCATTTAAACCTTAAAAACCCAAATCATATCTTCTCTAAAAAAAATCAAATCTAAATCACAAAATTTACATTTCACATAGTTCAAACACATACAAAATTAACGAGTCAATAAAGAAAAATCAACAGTCAAGTGAAGTAAAAAAAATAGTTAAAAGAGATTAACCATGGCCGCCGGAGATCGATCGGAGATAATAAACGGTGATTCTAAAGAGATAAAGCTGAAGGATTTGTAGAGAGAGAGAGAGATGCAAAAAGACTTTTCAGGAGATGATAAAAGAATTAAAGAAAACAGTGGATAGATTTGGAACAGTGAAATGACGATAATGCCCCCTGTGACATGGCACTTAACGGGAAAGTTAACGGAAAATGCCTCTCGGTGGCGATTTTGCAAAAATTCGGAACGTTGGTGTCTTTTTTGCGCTACTTTTTGTCTCGGTCCCATTTTTGCAATTTCGTGAAACGTGAAGGACCATTTTTGCAATTTACCCAAATAAATAATATAGTACCTTCTTAATGATACATAACAATACCTTCTTAATGAGGGTACCTTCGTATATGTGAGGTAAATTCGTAACACTGCTCTCACAAATTTCCCCATCAACATCTGAAAATAAATTGACCACCCTAAATTATTCTTAGTACACTAGAAAAAGCATTACCAACAGAGGCGGAGCTACCGAGGGGGGGGGGGGGGGCACCCAAAAAAAATCCCAGCGTACTGTTGTTTTTCAGAGATTATTATGTTTGTTGTCATTTTTCTCCCCTTACAAGTAATGTCGATAACTCTGATGCCGGTGAGTTGGTGAAACAGATGGTGAATCTCGAGGCCGAAAGGGTTGTAGTTGGGAGTGTAGAAGATGAACAATATTGATGAAAGAGAAAGAAAAGAATATTAGGTTTTTATTTTATTTTTTGGAGCCATGTAGAATTTGGTCTACCGGTTTTACTTTTTGCTTTACAATTTCAAGACATAACTTATTTATCTTTATATGTTTCTCTTATAAAATGGTGATTAAAACCTCATGGGCATTTTCATGAGCCACTTCCTATGTTGCGACCCAAATAGCATGTCATCTCCCATGTTACCACACCACCCCTCTCATGTGCCATTTGCCAAGTGAGTATGCTGGCGCAACGTCATTTACACTTTTTGTTTTGTTTATTTAATTAGGTTTTGTTGTTGTTTTTATGTTTTAATTGGGTATGATGGGTTTTAAAAGAAGTGAAATAGCTTGAGTTATTAGTGAATGGTATTTTGGTGTAAATGTAAAATGTGAAAAGCTGATGTGGCTGTAAGGTGAAACTTTAGCAATTTATTTATTTATTTTTTGAAAGGCAAAATTTATTTAAAAAAAAAAAAAAAAAAAAAAAAAAAAAAAAAAAAAAAAAAAAAACTTTTATAGTAAATGTATCAACTGGACCTATCCCCTACCACGCAAATAGCCTATCCCACACACTCAAAGCTTTTTCAACGACACCAAAGAATGGTCGGATTGACTCGACAACACTTTCACAACAAGGACCCAATAATGAATCGAGATCTATAACTTTTTTATCGAGCTCCACACGTATCGTGAGTCTACCATTTGCAACTCTCCAAGCAAACACATTAACTTTTCTAGGAACAATATTATTCCATGATGTTTCATAAGTCGGAACCCATAGCTTGATGCTCCTCAATCCATTGGGACAAAGCCTTAACCGAGAATGCACCTTTTACATCTAACTTCCACCACCACACATCTTTCACATTCTGATCTATAACAACATTTGACACTAAATCTATAAGATTATTAAATTCCCCTTCAGCCCTACCCCTTAGTGGCAGAGTCTAATCCCAACACCATTCCCAAACTTCATCGGTCCGCCTACCCTTATTACCCACCATGACCACCCCCCCCCCCCCCCCCCCCTCTTATTACTTTCTAAATACAACCTTGGAAAACGGTCACGCAAAACTTTACCTACGCAAATAATGTCAGCCCATACACCTCCACCGCTAAGTCGTGAACCCCTAACCCCACTCCAACCACCATCAAGCCCATATATACTTCTAATAAGCCTACACCAAAGAGCATCCCTTTCATTTCTAAACCGCTACCACCATTTACCTAATAGTGCCAAGTTTTTTACCTTTAGAGATCCAATGTTTAACCCCCCATCCCCAAAAGAGGCGATAACCCTTTCCCACTTTACCCAAGCCATTTTTTTCCCTCAGCAAAACCATTTTAGTTTAGCAATTTAACACTCAACAATATATACGTTTAGAATCTAAATGTCCTAAATAAAAACGTTGAATGATAACGAGATAAAGTAAATAATAGTCATAGATGTATTTTACAAGTTTACTTATTATTTAACTATTTTGGTGATTTATATATTGTCTAAACTGATGTGACTATTTGATTATTTAGTTACACACGTACATGCATAAAAATACTCCAATCGAATAAAGAAAATAAAAAAGTTTGATAACATCATTCTCCCAACAACACCGACCAGTAACGCCAGCACCAACGCCAAAACTGGTGTGGTAACGCAGAATTATGGGGTCAACATTGCCACACCAAATGCTCTAACTAACATGAACAATGAGTTTGGATAAAATCACAAAAACAGCAATATGATCATATGTATATATGCGTTCAATTATTATCGACGATTTAAATTTCGAGGCAATCATCAACAACTAATATTATAGGGAATGTAGGTGAGATTATCCAAGAAAAGCTTCATTCACCAAGTTGTAACTGGTGGCATTACATAGCTGCATACTAAATTCAAAATATTGGAGTACCAGTTTTACCTTTTGCAACTATGATGTTCACTTCAAAAAGTTCAAACTAGGTGACATGAAATATATACCCCTACACAAAATGCACATTTTAAATGATGCTGTGCAATCCGATATTGAGATCGGATGATATGGAAATGAGCAGAGGAAGAGATTGATGCCATGCAGCTTTGAAAACACGTTTTTGATGAGCGTTTATAGATTGTGAAGGTTGGTTGGCAGTGAACCTGATGTCAAAGATATGTATCATTGGATCTGCAGAGCCTGATGTTAGGTGTAAACCATCTGGGGACCATGCTTGATTTATTAAGGATGATTGAGATGCACTACTTTCTTGTTTCCAACCAAATCCATGGATTTCGTCTCCCTTTTGCCTCATGTCATACAGTCGTAGTTGCCTCTCAGGAGTTCTGCAAGAAATAAGTAAAAAATGGCGCACTATTAGCAGAAAATATCAAAAGAAGTAAACAATACACAAACAACTGATACTATATATATATGATCACTATTTAGGCAACGGATGAAGAGAATACAATAAAGATCATGGGTAATAAAGTGACCCAAACGAGACACAAAACAATTTGTTTTTGTAGAACATTATCATTTAAATAAATATACTTAGGACTACGATTATATAATGAAAAAGGAATAGAAAAAGACACTGATACTTTATATAATTGACCCTGAAATTTAAGCGAAAAGGGGCTCATGGTTTAGAGAATAAATCATAGCAATTAGCAAACACAATGAATGGTAACAGTAAGAGATATTAGCTGTAAGAAATTATCCTGACAAATGTATAAAGTTGAATCAATTGCAATTTACCCGGTCTGAATCATAAAAAGATTGGAGTCACGTGGATTTGGAAGTACACTCATGCACTTGCTGTCTATCTGATGTTTGATAACCCTTCTTTCAGTCTCCAAGTCAAAACCGATAATTCTCCTGTCCGCTCCAACAGACATTACAGCCTTCTTATGTTTAATTCCAGCAACACCCATAACAGCAGAAGTATGAATAGTGTTGTGAAGCACATTAGGTTTCCAACAGTTCTCAGCTTTCTCGCTCCAGTGAATAACAGCATGATCGTTTCCACCAGTCATGAAGGAGTTTCCGTCCCATGGCATAAACATTACATTGTTAATAGTCCCCTTAACATGTGGCTTATGCTCCAAAAAGGTGACCTGATTTGTTATACACTATGTTACAGGCATCAACAAGATAAAATATTGAAACAGAATTATGATGGAAGATAGCTTTTAAGGTGTTACCTTTTGTCCTTTATTCAAGTCCATGACTCCTATCTGAGAGTCCCCACCATCTGCACTATACACGAAGATCATGCTGTTTCCATTTGGATGCCAAGCAACGTCTTCAGGCCATCGCTTTTGCTTTAACGATGCAGCATTAGTTGAACTTTGATGAATTGCATGTGACCTGACATTAAACAACTAATAGTTAATAAAAAAGCACACGTGTATGATTCATCTGCATACACGCTTATAACCAATAGATATATATTGACAAGTTAAACCATAACAAACAAATATTCAGCGATATATACGTTGGATAATTATAACAAATACTCAGTTATATATAAAATGTCGCCAGTCTATGCATTCGGTCATTTTCTGCAAGTGTTAAAACAAATGAGGACATGATTATGGGCCCCGTTAAAGTATAGCGAAGAGAAATGAATGTGACCTACAACATTGCAAATGTGGCATAACATAATTTAGTGACACCTAAATTCATATAATTTTCCATCCAATTATTTGCTTTTTTTAGTAACAATTACAGAATAAGTTTAAGGAGAATGTTTTAACTTTCAAGAATCAAAATCCAATCACAAAACAGGGAACAAATAAGGTAACAAAGTAAAATATAGGACATACCCTTTTCTCTGTATTTTCCAAAGATTGACAATACCATCCAAAGCACTGCACAAGATTTCAAAACATGATCACAAGTAAGATTAAGCCAATTACCAATGTACGCAATTAAAGTCTATACCAAATACCTCGTCACAAAAAGCTCGTCATTTGTCGGACACAAGACAAGAGTTCTCAGCTTTCTCTTATGTTGGCTAGGAATGTGGTTGGATGCTTCACAATTGATTTTACTAGGTGATGAACAGCTGTTTACAACCTCAATCAAATCTCTTTCTTTACTTTTCCCTGTCATGATTAATATAAAACTATCAAGCCTACAAGCTCACGAAAAAAGTATGGAAAGTTAAAACGCACAAGTCAAACGAATCTCATGTCCAATGCAAGTCAAACAATTACTAATACTTTCATAGAGCCAACCATTAACATGTAGCAAGTATTACCAGATTTCTTTTTTGTCCCTCTAGCTTGACTTTCAGCAGCTTTCTCCTGTTTATTTGACATGAGAGGTCGACAACCAAATTCGCTTGGTTCATCACAGGACTCCTCCATCTCAACACGCAGTGGCCTTTTGGGTGTTGCAACCAAGTTTGCTTGACTCTCAGCAGCTTTCTCCAGTTTAGGTTTTTTCTTAAATCTCGGAACAGAAAAACAAGATTGAGACCGAATTTCAATCGAATCTTCACTAGACGACACATCAAAAGGTGAGGGCCTTTTTAAGGTTACAAATGGGATATGAAGTAGTGTTTTCTGTTGGGTGTTAATAATTTTACAGTCTTCTTCTGGTTGACTGTCAGACAAGCTTACGTTACATTTTTTAGTAATCTTCAAAGGACTAGGTGTTGCCTCTTTTTGAACTCTTACTAGATTTTCAATTGAACTTTTAGCACATCCTCGACTTTGAACGCGTGACAACTGGCGTTGTGTTTCGTCCAACCTCTTCTCAGCTTCATTGAGCTGCATAGCTTATTAAAAACAATATTAGCTATAATTGCACAACATAAAGTAACTTTTCTATATTAGCAATTATTATTGCACAACCATAGTCCAAAACAGCACAATCAAAAGCACTTGTTACTACATAAATAGTTGCATTTTTTATAAAGCAACAATTAGAGCATTTGTTATGTAAAAAAGCAAAATTCCAAAGACAAACAAAACAACAAAAGACCCCATTTCTACTACTAAAACAAAACGAACAGAATGCAGTCAACTTTTTCCATTCACCGTCATTCAACAATTAAAAACTAGATAAACCAAAACATTGACATGATCAAAATATGGTCAGAGGCACAAAAGGCAACTAGTGACAATTACTTGTCAACATATTTGATCACCTGTTCCCTTCTTAGTTTTCGTTGAAAAAATAAAAAAAAAAAATAATAATAATAAAAAAAAAAAATATTGATCTCTGATGGCCTTTTCCTTCCCCGCTGCATCTTCCTCTCTTCACTGAGCCTTTCCTTTAATGGTCGCGGGAAGCTTTCCCTTATCTGAACTTGGCAGGCATTCTTGCCAGCCTGACTCAAAATAGGAGGTTGGTTTGTCATCTTTGCACTTTGTATATATCAAGCAAAATGTAAAAAGTCGTGAAGTCTTCTACCTTTGTACTAAGACCCCTATAATATGTTTCATTATGACATGGCCATGTTCCCTATGCTGTTAATATTTTCTTTCTTTCTTGTTATCAGTGCTCTCAAATTCTGACCCTTATCTAATAATCCCAGTCTCTGCACACTGCAGTACATGGTCCAGAAAACTCACCCTTGGAAGTCCAAATAAGAACACAGGTACAAGACTATAATATATCGTGTACAGACTACAGTATTTTTTAAAGCATGTATTAGCTGATATTAGCCTTTTTCTCTTATATTTAGAGCATGCATGAATATGCTGAGCATGGAGTTGCTGCACATTGGCTTTATAAAGAAGCTGATAATAAGTTGCCTACTAAAAGCAGTGTAATTGGTTCTGAAATACCATCGTCCTCTTATCTCTCAAATGATATGGAAGATAAGAGTCCAACTGAAGACCATGTGTTTAAGAAGTACAGTTCCCTAAAAGCCGGACATCCGGTCCTTAGAGTTGAAGGAAGTAATTTGCTTGCTGCTGTTATTGTCAGGTATTTCATCTTGCTTAATGCTAATGTTAGTAATGTCAATAAATTGTATGATGACACCTGAAATGCAGAGTGGATGAGCATGGAAGGGATCTGCTTGTAGCTGCCAGCTTTGTACTTGCTGCTTCTGATATAGAAAAGTATGAAATAATACATCATATATGTTTTGATTGTCCAAAACAGCACAATCAAAAGCACTTGTTACTACATAAATAGTTGCATTTTTTATATAGCAACAATTAGAGCATTTGTTATGTAAAAAAGCAAAATTCCAAAGACAAACAAAACAACAAAAGACCCCATTTCTACTACTATAACAAAACGAACAGAATGCAGCCAACTTTTTCCATTCACCGTCATTCAACAATTAAAACTACTAAAAAGCTACCCAAATATGCATATGGTTTCTTCATACCAAATCCAGAAAAAATGTACCTGTGCTCAATACATGTCTACTTTCATGTTTTTTCAATTTTAGACAAGTTGGTCGCACAAATAGGGTGCCACCCATGAGACCAAGTACATCAAATCAATTATTCCACGTGTCAAGACCACCCATTTATATAACAACAATCTGAGCATTTACCCCATAAAAAGGCAGGACTTTGAATAAATACAAAACAACAAAGAGCCCCAATTTCAACTTACCCATTAACAAATAAATCTACTAAATAACTAGCCAAATATTGGGACCAATACATTTCAACTTTACACTCACGCACAATGTTTACATGCTTTTAAATTTTAAACACATCAGCTGCACCTGCACATATAGAGTGCCTGTCCAGAGTCAAAAAGTGACAAAGTGCATTTTGTCGGTTCGGGTGCATTTTAAGGAAGAATCAAGGTCTTTTTTTTTTTTTTTTATAAAAATTAAGGCAAAAGGCGCGAGAATATAACAAACTTGCCATTGCTTGCTTTTGCTTTGTTGTGTAGCCATCTTTGTTTTTTTTTTTTTAGTGTATACATCATACTTTAGAATTCCATCAATTTTATGTGTTTTGTGAACACTCCTAATGACAGGCAGGGGCAAAATGGTCAATAAGATTCACCCAATAGACGGAATAGAAAAGAATTAAAACAAAAACCGGTGCCATTTGCCATAAAAATTATTACTAGTCCTACAAAACTCATACCCCCAAAACAATGCCATGAGTCAAAAGCTGGTTGATTGTGTTTTGAAAATAAGTAGACACTCTACAGTAAGTATAAAAACCCTCGAGTAAAGAACCTGAGACTCGTAGAAATCAAGACGGCCACGAAGATGTTGGACTTCTTTGAAGCGATGTTCATACAAAGCCATTAATGCTTCCTCTTCGTCACCATCTTCAATCGCCGTCATTTCTCCGATTACCTTTTTCCGCCCTCCCATTTCCCCTTTTCTTTTCCCCCCTTTTTTTTTGTTTTTTTTTTTTGTTTTGAGTTTTTGGCCTTTTGATTTCCCCCCTCAAATATAAAGACCCCCCCTTTATTTAACAAAGGAAATACATAAATGCCATTTTTAACACCCTATTAAGCGGGTTTTTTAAATACACCAATATAATTATTTAATCATTGACTATTTTACATAGGACTTTTAAAATAAAGAATAAAGTAGTCCATATGTACTCATTAATTGTGCATAAAATAGTACTCATTAAATGTGCATAAAGTAATACTCATTATATTTATTTTTTACTTTTTTTTGTTATATAATTATTTTTTACAAGTGAACAAGTAATACAGTATTTATTAAACAAATAATACAATATTTATAAGTGAACAAGTAATATAATATTTATTGAAAATAAATAATTAAAAATACAATATAAAAACGTTACACTGAAAATAAATAATTAAAATTTTCTTTATCTTTTATCTTTTTGTTATTATTAGTAATCATTATTTATTTTTACAATTTTCTTTATCTTTTATCTTGCTTATTTATTTTAATAATTATTTTTTACTTTTGTCATATACAGTGAGTACCTAAAATTGAGGATACAAAAGTTGAGTACCTAAAATTTAAATAAATTTTAAGTATGATACTTTTTTTTTCTTTTTCTTTTTACCCTTAAAAGAACTCGTACTACTAATTTTTTAAAAACTTCGGATAAACTTTTTATGCAAGAGTAAGATTAGAAATTGATAATTTACGAGAATGGCGACGATCCGCCGCGTTGCGGGCGGGCCTGTTTTTCGGCTGAGATGATTATCTATAAATAAAGTAGAATACTTTGGCCGTTACTGTTCCTGTTTTTTAGCCTCTTAGAGCCAAAATAGTGCGTTGCAACGGTGGCACACCTGTCACGTGCGCCTAAAGATATATACAAATAAGGAGGCTCTGCAATATGCGGAAATGACAAAATGAATGAATGGCTAATGGCAGTGATAAATGTAATTGAAGAAAAAACATGTTATTCGTTTTAAGTTGTTGATCATTGCAAGTTTTAAACTGGTTCAGTATCCAACATCATTAACTTTAGTCCACCTTAATGTTAACAATGACTTCAGCAGATAAGCACAATTCTATTGTAAAGTCTGTATGCAGCTGCAAATCAATATCATAGTCCAGTTTCAACAAACATCCTGGCAACAACTTCGAATAAAATTGTAACAATCAAAAGGGATTAATAGATGTTAGTGGTTGTTAGCTAATTAGCTAATCAACGTCTGAGCTATATAAGCTCTTTAAGATAAGCCCATTCATGGTGGCTTCCATGAAACAACTTATATGGCACAACTAAAGCTGCTTGACTCCTAAAAAACCTTATAATGTTCTGATAATACAATAAGTTAGCAAGCTGCTCGACTCTTAATTAAATGCATCAGCAACTTGTAGCAACTGTCAATAGAATCTTTTCTTCGGTCAACTCGATCGAGTCCATTTTGGTCTTTCTGATACAGGCACGGGCCTCGTAGCAAACAATTGAGTTAAGACAATTAAAACCGCGCCTTTCGGATCTCATTATGAGAACCACCTTGAGCAAACCACCAAGCCAAATGAACACTTGAGCTTTTTGCATGCTGCCTTGTCTGCATTCCAGTTTTCAACCACCTGTAATCCAGGTTTAAATGGTCGCTCATACGTGTGCTGCATATTCAGCTCGGTTACCTGAATATATACAAACTCGTGAGCATCAACCATCTTTCTCAAGTTTTCAAATCAAAGAACTACTATTGCAATATACTCAAACACTTCCACAGTGTCTAACTTCATATTTATAATCTTTACGCATAAAAGATAAAAGGTTTAATTAAAAAATTAAGTGGAGAAAGATATGGTAATATCAGTTAAGCAGCTAGGAGGATGCTTATAGTTAACTGCTAACTTAAGGGGTGTTTGGGAACGCATAATGGCATATTCAACATCGTACTCCCGAAAACATCATTCAAACTATTTTTACATGGTTACAACCTTTCCTAAAAATCGTTTCCACACCTAAGTAAAGTCGTATAACAGTTTCATCTTGCTATAATAGGCACACAAAAAGGAGCTTAGTGAGTGGCTGCCAAAATAGGCTTTGAAGCCTAAGTTGCTTAAACTGCGCAAACACTAAAGTGAGCTTATATTTGTTAAAAAATCTAATAAGGACAAAAAATAAGGTAAAACAAACATCCCCTAAAAAATTCAATAGATGTTGTTCTGTCCCAAAAACGTTTTTCATGAGGAATTACAGATTTTGGAATGTAAATCAGTTTATTGACTTATTCAGAAAATTACTTAGATAATATGTGTAACAATCTAGCTTTGTAATATTGTTTGTTAGCTTTAAATTGTTATCTATATATAAAAACGGAGAGGAAAACGTTGCTGGTACAAATAAACCTACCAAATTCTTGTGAACCCCAAATTAAGAATACCGGTTTTGACCCAATCCCAGCCCACCTGACCTGCCCATTTATTCATCCCTAGGCATAACACGTAAAATTAGACAATGCAATCATGGAATTTGCCATACCTTGTTTAGCTTGGTGGTAGGTGCAAGTCTCTCATATGATAATAAAGCTTGGTAAAAATGACAGCTAAAAGCCTGTGCAAATAAATGATTATTGGTTTAGCAAATGACATGGATTCAAGAACAGCGAGAGCATACTGTGAATGTATGTAAACCACACAAAGTTCAGGTCTTAGGCATCTTTGGTAGATCCATATCTCAAGGCTTAGATTTATGCTTTTTACCCAAGATTTATATATAAATTTAACTTTATAATTGGGTGTCCTTTGACGTATACGTCACCACCTGTTTCCACCTTACACACTTAGTTATTTGTAAGCAGCTTCTCAACTACCTTCCATATTTCGTGTCTCTGATTGTTTGAGAGGCTGAAAGTGCGCCTGGCAAGACAACAATATCAAATATTAGGGAGTGTTTGTTTCTTATTTTTGGTGGCAAGACAACAATATCAAAGATTAGAGATGTTTTTTAAGCAAGACAACCATTACTACATCATTTACAATCATAGTATGTTTGCTAATTTAATATGTTAATCGTGTGACTCATGATGATTCATTCAATCTAATAACTTAATTCATTCAATCAAAATCGTCGTTTTCTAATCTGTCATAACCAATTTTTTTTACCAAGTGCTGTTTGGATTTTATAAAACTTTCAAATCTTGTTTTAGCCATAACTTCTTCGTTATGTGTCATTTTTCGACATTCTTTATATGAAAATTTATCTATACGAAATAAGCTATCCGAAAGTCAATCATTTAGCTTGTAAAAACATTTTTAAGTCACCGAAATCCTATAATTTAAATTCTGACAGCAATTCAAATAAAAATCTTATTGCTAAATTAATAACCGGACCAAACTACCCTTTCGGGTTTCTTTTGTTGGGCTACGGGTCAGGAATAAACCAAGACCAACACCACTTTCAGGTGGCTGTTGGCGCGTGTAACAACCCGCATTTTCGGGACATTTCTCCTATTCACTATTCACCAGTTACTATTCATCGATTACTATTCACCGGTCACTATTCATCATTTTACTATTCATCATTTTCGGAGTCAGTTTGTGATTCCGAGAAACGTTCAAAAATTTTACTATTCATGTGACACTATTCATTCCCGAAGGGAAATCACTATTCATGATCATCGTTCGTCATTTCGTAAACTGAGTTTACGAGTCTTCAAATTCGCGTAACCAGTTAGGTTTAGCTGCGAATTCATGCATCATTCATTAATGACACTTCATATAGACTGGAATAGTCTACACATTATCATCATCATTTGAGAACCTACACGGATATGCATTATTTCAATTTACGTATGCTTAATTTGTAATTAACGATACCACTCAGTTTTACTACTAACGTATACCCAATACTCCCGACTATGATCCTAACATATTTACATACTCATAATAATAATATAAAAATTATATTATTAATTTACCCGGTGTTTTGAAACCAATGGCTACATTTTACGGTCGGAGCTTATTACTCCGTCGGTTTGCGTTATTTCAATACGATAATTATTTCAACACCCGATTCTCATCAGGAATAATATTTTACAACTTTTACAACTTCGTCGTATTTTATTTCACCTCGGTAACATTTATTTTTAGTTAACTCGGTACCCGATAACACCTAAAATACAAAATATCTAACCAATACTTACAATTGGGACAAGCTCATTAAATTAGTCCACAAAACACACACCCTTGTTTCCCTCCTTTTTGGGTGCCGCCCCCCCCCCCCCCTAAGACCATAAGACTTGGACCACATTAATTACATTTGACCAAGATTATATATATATATATATATATATATATATATATATATATATATATATATATATATATATATATATATATACTCCATTTCTCACATTTCTTCACATATACATACAAGAAAAACTAGCAAAATTCCTTTCTTTCTCTCTTTGGGGTGGATCGGCCATGGATCAAACACAAGGAAGAAATCACTAACTTTCAAGGTCCAAGTGTTAAATCAAGTTCTAATTATGATCTAGTTGGGGTTTTGTGGTAAAAACCCTATGTTTCTTAACATAATCATCTTCAAATCACTCCAATATTTCAAGTAAGCTTCAAAAACACTTTTGATCTTTTCATACTTTTATTTACTTTATATTTTTGTGTATTTTCAAGATATATTGGTAAAACATGCAAGTATGTAAGATCCATACCACTTATTACTCATTTTTCTCTTTATAAACATAGATTTATAATTTTTATTAGTAATCTCATGAGATCCACCAAGATTGGTGATGTTTAGGAACCCATGACACCCTAAGAAGGTGTATGGTAGGATTGGGTATTTGTGGAGTTGATTTGAGATAGTTTGGTAAAGATTTGAACAAGTTATTAACTAAGAAAACCAAGTTTTGACACACTACATAACCTACTGTCCCTTTTTGTTAAACGTGGGAAACTCAGGGTCTAGGGTGTAACTTTGGACCAAAGATTTAGAAAATATATTCCGAGATGAACTATGGCCGAAAACGGGGGTAAAATCCGAGTTACGACGAAAAAGATATGTTATTTTCAAGATTTACGACAAAAACTATATTTTCTGAAATATGAATCTGTCCCGACTTTCTAGTTAAGAAAACTGAGATCTAATGACATCTAGACTAGCCGAGACCTTGAAAAACCTAAAGTATACTTGAATACCTTCGCGGGGATATAAAGAACATAGAAAACGGGCTTATAACGAAAAAGATACGAGTATTTGAAATCCGACGATATATATATATATTTCCATCAGCTTTTCTATTATTATTTTGCCGCAAAACTGTCCTTGCGAGACACCACTTTCTCGGCTGTTTTTCTTTATGATCGGATCAGTTTGAGTCCGAGCCGTAGTTAAGTAAAATCAAGATCTTCCAGCAAGCTTTTCAAATCAATTGGCCGTTTGATCATTGGACTCGTAACGAATAAACTACGACCTCATCTATATACCCGATAAACTATATAAATTTTGACAGCTTTTACTATAATGAAATTTTTCTAAGTGTTGAACATAATACTTTCAAGTAACAACAATGAGAGTCGATTTTCTCATCGATCAAGACCCGTATAGCCAAAAGTTAAATAACACGACTTCAAGATGTTGTTACAAGGTTTTCAAAAACGCCGAGCTTGACCATTAACACTTAACGTACAATATATCGCGACTAGTTTTGCGAGGCCATTTTGGTCATATTTTCAAGTAATGAAAATGTTATTTTTGCGACGAAAACCTTATATTTGCCGATTGAACACCAAACAAGGATCGTGGAGTACCGTTTCAACATATTTACATGAAAAGTGGTTATTAACCTAACGAGACGTCAAAAATATATTTTCGACGATAAACGTTATTTTCAAAACTAATAAGTGGTATCGATAACATACGTATTTGCATGTGTAGCATCATTTCATTTTTTACATTAGAAACTATCATTCATATTAGGTTGCGATTAGAGATCGTGCCTCATTTCAGTGTATCCACTTTTGTCATCATAGCTATCGCACCAGGTGAGTTCATACCCCCTACTTTTACTTGTTTTTACAACTGTTTTGGGGGAGAATACATGCTCGTTTTTAACTAAACTCGATGCTTGTTTTATTTGAATGCGCAATACTTGATTGATTATTCAAATGCACCTATGTGTATATTGGTTGCATACTTGATTATTTTCTAACATAAACAAGTGTTTTATAAATATGCAACACACTTTATGAAACTATTGCTTTTATGCAACACACTTTATGAACTATTGCTTTTATGCAACACACTTTATGAAACTATTGTTTTTATGCAACACACTTTATGAACTATTGCTTTTATGCAACACACTTTATGAATAATTGCTTTTATGCAAACACTTTTATGGACCACACTGAAACTTATGCTGTGTTTAAACTATTACGCGGATTAGCCTAAGCCCTGTTATATCCCAATTATGCCCATCTCATGAACCGTTAATTCCTGCTGGGAAGCTCGAATGTTATAAATAGATCTATTGGGGGTAACGCCCCCGTTCGGTTTGGCCGGATAGGCAAACGAACGTATACCATGTCGAAACACAAGTGTCTGGGATAAACACTTGTCGGGCCCTAAATATGATTACATGCTCTTTGAGCATGCACACTGTTATAGCTTCGGTTGCATGAACTTAGCGCTAGCGTAATAGACTATTTTTCTATGTGGCATTGTATTCGTTGTAATGATCACATACTCCACTCATGGTCCACTCTTCAAATTTTACTTTAAGGTAAACTTTATTTTTATGACATTGTGAGTCACACAATGGTCACAAAACTCTCTATTGAACTCACAACACTATTGTTTTAATACAAACTTATGAACTCACCAACCTCGTGTTGACATCCTTTTGCATGTATTTTCAGGTTTTAAGCAATGACACGCTACTGGAGGTTTTGGCAGGGTATGGCATGGTCATAGAAGACTCTGATATTCATATGGGGACCGTTTTAAACTATTTTAAGGGTCTACTTCCGCACTACTATTAAAAATGTAAATTCAACATTTTTGATTAAGCTATTTTATTCTAAATGATTCAAGTGAAAACCTTTTTTGAACTTGTGTTGTAATACCAATTGAGTTACACCCCAGCTACACGTATGCTTCCGCTGGACCCGATTTTGGGGGTGTGACAGTGCGGGACACAAAAGCAACACCAAACGCCCCTGTTGGGCTGAAAATAAGCTGAACCAAACACCCCCTGATTAAGTAGAAAATAAGCAATCCAAATAGCCTTTGAGGGTTGTGATACGCAGAACCAAACGCACCCTATGTGGGGCTGAAATAAGCAGAAGCAAGCGCACCCTATGTGGGGCTGAAATAAGCAGAAGCAACAACACCCTTGTGCAGCAAATAAGCATAACCAACACACCCTTTTGGGCTGGAATAAGCAGCTCCCAACGCACCCTATGTGGGGCTGTTGTTAACCAAACGGACACCCCTATGTGGGCTGTTAATAGGCTGAGATAACCAATCCCAACCGCACCCTATTTGGGTCGTGGTGGTGTGAGCTGAAACAAAAACAAACACACCCGTCTAGGGCTGTTGTGGTGAACCGAAACAAACAGCCAAACATCCTTGCGGGCTGTTGTGGTGAACCGAAACAAACAGCCAAACACCCTTGCGGGCTGTTTTAGTGGACCGAGACCAAGCAACCAACCACACCGTGTTTTCAGTCGAGTAGGACCAATGAATTATAAACGTTAATTTTTTTATATGAAACATGGATTAACTTTATTTAACAAATTCAGTTTCACCTTCTTTTAATATATTTGGCTTAACACCGTTCCAGAATTTGGTACATTCCCATTCCTCCATCCTCAGCAAAATCAAAACCTGTAACAACTGAATTACTAAAAGTTACTACAAATCAAACTGTCAAACAATCCCATCTTCACATACACCTAAGAACATAGATAACAACAATGGTAGTTACCTTTCGCAACTCGGCCAAAATACTACCTCTAACTCGAACACCAATTTAGTATGCGTATCCCTACAAAGACGTGCAGAAAAGTGAATGTGTGAATAATCTCATAACATACAAACGAAAACATAATTTGGGTATGCTATTGAAACTTAACTTGTTTTATCCCCTAACTCGACCATACCTCAACCAAGACCAAACCTTTATCTTCTTCACATACCTCAATCTTGTTCCTCAAAACAACATTAAACAAAAACAAACCAAACCCAAAAAAAAAAAAAAAAAAAAAAAAAAAAAAAAAAAAAAACAACAACAACAACAATCTTTTCCTTCTCCAACCAACTTTCCTCATGTGTGGTTACATTGTTTATAAAAATAGTTTGGCCTTATATTTCATAAGCTTGATAACGGTACTTAACTAATTATTGTATTGTATTTTTACCTAAAATGATTCTACCATAATAAATTTAAGGTACATACCATGGTATAATATAAAACACCTGTGGCCCTTCCTGCATATATAATTACCCGGATGTTGTGAAAGTGAGGCATCACAATCCGTTAGCTTAGTAATTATGGAAGATGTAATTCCTCGGCAGCTGTTACACCAAATAAGGCATAATCAGTCCTCAAATAACAACATAAAGCATATTAGAGATCAAAACAATGGCAAACATAAACCTATTTTCTCAGCTTCTTCAATTGTACTCATTATCACAAACCCAAAGCCTCTGCTTTGGTCACTATCCTTATTATATATGACCTACAAAACCACGCATTTTATGAAAACCCCAATTTTTTTTTTATAAAACTGTATATAAATTTGGGAAAAATTGCCATACCTTAGCAATATCAACAGTTCCAGAAGAGCTAAACAACGGACCCAACTTTCGACTGTGATAATCATGTGTTTTCCTTCTTCAACCGATTATATCTGTAATTCATAATAACAAACAGCAAACGAAACCTAAAAATTAGGATAACTATAACCTTCCTAAATTTTTTAAGGTATAATCGAAATCTTTTTTTTTCTTATTAAACCACATACCTACATCGATTCTCTAATCTAGACCTCAACCAGACTTCACCACCAAGATCAGCAGCCAATTCACATGGAACATATGTTGATTCCTGCAAAATCAGATACCAAACTTACTTAAATTACATACCTTTTTGCTTCTACCTGTAGCCAAAAAAAAAAAAAAAAAAAAAAAAAAAAAAAAAAAAAAAAAAAAAGTGAAACCCTAAATCCTTTGCAATTGAACATGAATCAACCTCAAAATTTTTGGTTTGATAGTGATTTCAGTCGATGAATGGCGAAGGGTTTGATGGCAGGGTTCGGGAACGTTCTAGCTTTATGTGTGTAACTGTGTGTTTTGTTTATAAGAAAAATGAAGAAACTGGGCCAACCAAAAGGCCAACAATAAGGCCAATGCAATGGGCCAAAAAATGGGCCAAAAAAAGGGCGGGAAAATGGAGATAAAAACGGCGGCGTTTTGTTATTCATTATTTAGTAACATGGAAAGAATATTATTACATTATCTTCAGCTATAAGACATAGCAATGAAACACTAGTTTTAACGTTAAAAATCAATGAACCAAGTAACAGCGAAAAAATAAAAAGAATAAAAGGATTGTAGATATATTTAATGTATAGAATAATAATTAAAAAAGAAAATAAATACCTCTATAATGAGTCTTATGTAGGCTATGACCACCTAATTATTACTTTCTTGAAAATTACGAGGAAAGAAGTAACACAATATTTAGTGTTTAAAAATTGGTTTGGTGTATATAGCAGTACCTATTGAATGCTAGTCATTTTCTAATATTTTAAAGAGCAAATTACACCAACTATACCCGATTCGCGCTTTTGGTCATTTTTTCTCAAAAATCACTCTTTAGTCCCAATATTCTTCGTTAATCCCTTAAATCTTTTTATTTACATCGAACCATACTCAATAATATTTTCAAATTCTAAGCAAACATAGTTACATTTCTCCTCCAAATTTTCAAATTTCTCTAACCATATACACCAAATTTTGTTTTCAAAAACTTATGTACTATATTAAAATATTTTTAGCCAATTACTTAATCATCTACTTTACTTAATGTATATTATATTATCATATGTTTGAAGAGTGAACAGTGATCCTTCATATATCCTCCAAATATGAACATCTTGACAAATGTTCCAAGCGAGGCTGGAAACCCGCGCGTTGCGACGGGGTGTTTTGCTAAAGAAGGAGTTTAAGTTGCGGTTATTAAATGTTGCAAATTGGAAATACTAGCAACAATATTTTAAGACCGCAATTGTATTATATGCAATGAATTTATCGAGTTGCGGTGAGTAAGGTTCTTGCGATGCATGGGGCAATAATAACATTCGTAATTACATATCAATGTTTGATCGAATTTGGTGAAGATATTAAGTTTTCAAATACCGATAAGTAATTATGCTTTAATCTCCACTATATAGAAACTTGACTAAAACACACAGGAAGCAACCCAAATTATTGTTCCAGAAACTATGGATAAGCTTGCGCACGTAATATGACTTTGTTCCAGGTCCTAATTATTCAGCAGATTGGGTGTCAAAGGAGGCTGAAAATTCCTGGGTTTGCATGCTCAAACCGGCCAACTTCAGATTGCAACGAAATCACAGTCATATTGACTCCCTGCAAAATGACCGCCTCAATAATTATAGAATTTTTCTTTCACACCAACACATGTTACTGATCCTCTAGCCTCACCTTATTAATGAGAATATCTGATTTCCTGATTCCTGCATTTTCTTGACAAATTTAGTTTTAAAAGTGAAAGAGGAGTATTAAGCTACAAATATGCTACCTCTAATAGATGTTACAAAGCCACGTTGAACATTTAAGCAAGAAATTTGGCTAACTGCTCTACAATGATTTTTTACAACATTATGGAAACATATTATCTTGCTACTCGATAATAGAATCATTGCAGAACCTTCACCTAGCCTAGAATTGTCCGTGGCTTCGATATAACTGTCAGTGGCGGACCCAGGATTTTAGAAGGCGGGGGCAATTTTTTTTTTTTTTTTTGATAAAATTCGTGATGCACTTTAATAAAAAGGTTATATATATATATATATATATATATATATATATACACACACACACACACACACACACACACACACACACACACACACACACACACATACTAAAAACTAAAGTTTTTACATTTTTTGCTTATGGGGGGCAATTTGATTTTTTTGGGGGGTGCACTTTAATAAAAAGGTCAAAAAAAAAAATTTACACTAAAATCTTATATTTTTCGGCGAATCGTGGAGGGCACCCCCCCCCCCCCCTAAACCCAACACTTGGGTCCGCCCCTGATAACCGTGCTCGACCATTTTATGTGACTAGTAGCTTGGTTAGCCTATCCACTAAGCTTGATCTAAAGTAAGCAGTCCCAACCCATTATGACCTGTTTGTGTTAATCTTCAAAATGGGTCAGTTTGGGTAATTGTAGGATAGATAAGTTAAAAATGGGTCAGATAAAGAATGGGCCAGTTTGCTGCTTTTTGCAGCCTTGCTGCTATTTTGCAGGCAAAAAATAAGCTGAAAAACAAACACCCCTTGATGGTATATAAAAATGTAGATATATGCAGATAGAAAATGAGTGGTTTTTATTGTGTTTGTTTGCAGCCATTTATGCAGCATTGCTTTTTTTTTTTTTTTTTTTTTTTTTTTTTTTTTTTTTTCTCTCTCTCTCTCTGCCTTGCTGCTGTTTTGCAGGCCAAAAATAAGCCGAAAAACAAACACCCCTTGATGCTATACTACAAAAACTATACTCCAGGGTAGAAACCCTTTTACCAAAAAAAAAAAAAAAAAAAAAAAAAAAAAAAAACTATACTCCATTTAAAAGAATCAACGCCACATTTACCACTTTTGTGAGTTGAATTTGCTCTGAATATTTCTATATAAAGACCCACATTTTTTAGATAAGACACACTTATGTTTAGTTTATAATCTTAGCTTGAGTTGGTTTATTACTTATTTTGGTAAACAAATCGCAATATTAGATGATCAAAAACCAAAAAAATATATATATATTATAATGTTACAAATGACAAACCTTGAGAAGATAAAAAAATATGTTGTTCTTTTATGCCTCTCTAAGCGAGCTTTAGATAACGTTTTTACTAACGGTTTCTGAAGCAACCATTCTTTCTTTCTATATACCTGTAACAACAGCGGATTGTGGGAAGTTATTGCACTTTAGTATTGCGATTAAACAATAAAGTTGCAAAATGCAGATTTGTGTCACTACACACCACTATCGGATATGTAAAACTATACTATAAAAATAAGAAAAATGTAATCAACAACAAAAAAAAATACAGGGGGTAAATCCATAACTCACCAATTGGATTAGCCTCGTCATCATACTCACGAACTCTCTCCACATCCTTAAACGCCACAGCCACATCTCTCGGCACACCATACCATGTCTTGTTAGCCCCCATATCCATATAAAACTGCCCAAACAGTCTTCTTTCCTAGCTCCCTGTGGTCATACGCAAACTTGAATGGGTATAACAAAAATCAAATTTTGAACTGAATCTTATAAGAACACATACCTGCGTTTCGAAGCAATAAAGCTGAACCCATTTGTAGTAGTTCGTAGGTCCAATGAAAGTAAAAGCCTGCAATTAAAGGGAAAACCCCAAATTTCTTTCATTAAATCCAAACGCAGGATGGATCTGTCCGATTTTCAAAGGATACGTACCAAAAAAATAATAAATAAATAAATAACAAAAAAGAAAAAAAGGCACAGCCAACACATTACCATGGGTCGCTACTTCGGTGGTCACGTCTTCTATCACATTACCATGAGCTATGCACATCAAGCACAAACAGGACCACCATGACCAAATGAACATAAGCCTAATTTTCTAAGAACACATAAAATGGAATTAAAAACCATCTTTAAAAAGTGGACCTAAAAATACTAATAACTTAAAAAAGCGTATACATGTGATGTGGCGATGAAACCAATAAAAAGACCAATCATCAAAATCAGCGTTTCCAGCCAACCCTAGTTAATTCCTGCAAAAACCCAAAAACAAACCAAGTCGATAGATAACTTTAGGATTCGTGTTTACCACCAATCTATGAACTTAACAAAATACAAATTAAAGTTAAAAAAAAGCCAAATATTGCTTATATATCATAGCACCAATGATATTGATTTTGAACAATAGCTTACCCAGTGTATGTATTTACATCAGACCTATTTGGAGAACCTTTGTGGTTTGTTGGTGTGTATGTATTTACATCAGACCTGTTTGAATGGGTAAAGACGACCACATAAAACATCTTAAAAACCAAGATTGCCACGCCTCTCTATCCACCACACATAAACCCGCATAAAACATCTAAAAAAACCCTCCAATACACTTATTTTACTCGGCAATGGCCGCTAATTATTTCTCAGAAACACATAGGCTCAAATATAGCAATTCACCACTGGTACGAATCTCACAACATGGCTGCAACCACATTTCTAGTGTGGCTGCCATGCCAAGATACGGAGGTAAGTAAAATGCGATCATCATCATTGCCTTAGAGTGTTTAGGCCATCTACCACAGCTGTTTGCCATAGGCTCAGGAAAGCCCCAGTTATAAAGGGTCACATATGATTGGATCCCTACAACAGCAACAAATAGGGCTCAGGACTACATATACTGAAACGGTACCAAACAGTTGCACTGGCTGCGACCACAACTTGAACGTGGTCGCCTAACCTAGATGTTGTGATAGGTAAGTCGCGCACAGTAAGGAAATGTTTACCACTCAAGATTGAAATAAGGTTATCATACCAAGGTTGAAATTTACTCCGTCTGATAAACGTTTACCACTCAAGATCGTGAGTAAATAATTTCCTGTGTTAGTGTCATTTGCCATGACAATAAACAAGAGCCAAGGGCGATCACTTTTAAATGTTGGTTTGTACCTGCCACGTCATATTTTAGCACATGGACAACTATACGTGGCTCTTTCACGACTCAAAAGCAAAAAAAGTTTGACGGTAATCTATCAAAAACTACTACAAATGTACTTTACAAAGAAGTTCTTCGAGGTCTATGAACAAAGTTTAAAAGGTATTGTTGATACAAAAGTTGGGCGTTCCTGATTATGGGCTCTTGCTCTCGTACCAATTAGCTTCTTAATGCTTGAAACCTGCGCACTAAGAAAATAAACAACACCGTTAGGCTTATCGTGGGATTATCTCCCATGATTAGACTCCGGCGTGAGAGTAAGTAATCGATTTAGGGTTCTCATAAAGAGTTTTAGGGTTTTGTGTATCGTACCTTTAATGAGAATTATGTCATTCCTTATATAGGCGTAGAATCCTTGAGGGTTCGTGCTCCTTACGTTTCGCACACGTGGTGCTTATCCGGTTTAAGGATATCTATTCCATAAATAGGAGATCCTTATCTGAACCGTATATATAGTTTAGTTGGGCTTGTGGCCCGTATATAGACTATACGTCATCATGTCCCCCCAATATAGTGTGCGCGGCTCGTAGCCGCGGATGCTAGACTAGTTACAACAGCGGTAAGCGTGGCAGGAGAAATTTTAAGTATTGCCGCCCAATATTGGGTACAATGTACCTAGGCATAGATATTTCAAAGAAATGCCTCGAAAATCAGGGGTTGTGTCCACGTGTCCCTCGGAAAATGGGAAAAAGTGCATGTACCGTTTCGGATTCTAGCCACACGTTTTGCGAGTGGGATCCACGTGGGCTTCATCTAGTGTTTTTTGACTCCTTATATAAGAGTCACCGCCTCCATTTACCCGAAACACACAGTAAAAACATACACTCACCATTGCACACTTCTTCAAAGCGTTTTTTGCAAAGAAAGTGACTGTTTGATTAGGTAAATTTGTGTGCGTATTCTAGTAAATTTATGAAAATGGTTGCCCAATTAGAGGAGTTTCGCTCTGCGATGAGTGAGGATGATGTGTGTCAGTTTTCTTCTGACTACTTCATTCCTCTGGATGTGCATCCAGAGGCTCCAGACGTCGATGCGTGTATAGCCGATTTCCCCGAAGGGAAAATAGGACTATACACGCGTTTTTTCGAGTACGCCAATTACCGCGTACCGATATCTATTTTCCCGAGCAATTTGCTCAATCACTATCGTCTTCATATCTCTCAGCTGCATTGTATAGGTAAGGCTAAGGTATCGAATTTTGAGGTAAACTGCCGTTTAGTTGCGATAGAACCGACTGTTGACCTGTTCCGCGCCTTCTACCACACAACGTGGTCGCATGGATGGGTATCCTTTGCGAAGCACGCGAGGAAGCTTCAGTGCTACACCGAGAAGGTAGACTCCCTGAGACATTGGAGGGAGTACTTTTTCTGGGTTGATGACGTAGTATTCCCATCGCCCTTTGAGTTTTATACTCAAGATACGTTGCCGAGGGATGGGCGCCCCGTACCCGGTTCCTATAGTTTGGCCGATGCGCAGACCATTGATGCCAACCGTATCCCCATTAACCCTTATCCGGAGGAGTTTTTGGTGCATATGGGGTTGAGTCGCAGCTACTTTGGGGGTGTTGACGAAGTGCCAACCTTTATTAATGAGGAAGGTCGGGGTGGGTGTTCACCCTTTTTGCTTCTAATCATGTAAGTTTTTCTATGTGCGCACATTTAATAACTAATTTCTTCTTTTTGCTGTTTTGTTTCTGTGTGCGCAGAGATAGATCTGTTTGCAGTAGTGAAGCTGGAAAAGCCAAAGCAGGTGACCGTTGGCATGCGCCCTCTAAGGGAGAATGAGCAGCCGCTTTTGGAAGCTACTGCGGGCCATTTGGTTGCGCTAGGGCCTGTTGGCCATGAAGACTCGCCGCCTCTCCAAGTTACGCCCGTTCAAAGCGTGGCGCCCAATGTGGAGACTGCGCATGTGGAGGAGGCGCACACTGAATCCTCTGATAGCGTGGAGATGTTGAAACCCGAGGAGGTGCTGAAACCGGAGGAGATAGCGCAGAAGCTAAAGCGCAAGGGAGAGGCTGGTGGCAGTGGCACCTCCAAGAGGAGACGCTACCTTATTGTAGATGCGGAGTCGTCTGCTGAGGAAGAGACATTCGCTCCTGGCGCGGATAAGAAGGCTGCAGAGGCCTCTCCATTTCTGTAAGTAGTTTGTCTCATGCTATGTATTTTCTTTATTACTTGTCGTAATATGATCTAACTGTTTTCTTCATGTATTGTAGTGATGAAGCCACGAAGGATGATGGAGCCTTCGTGGAGACGATGTCCCCTCCGCAGAATGAAAACAAGGAGGGGGAAGTAAAGGTTGATGAGGGCGTACCTGCGCAGCAACTGATGGATAAGTTGGCTGCTACTGATGCACGTCAGACTGAGCTGGTGGCTCAGTTGAAGACGAGGTACGTCGGGGAGAGCAGCACTCTCGCCCAAAAAGATGAGGAGATAGCTGTTCTCCGTGCGCAGTTGGCAGAAGCTGATGAGGCAAAAAATGAACCACTTTTAGGGGGTCATTTAAGCCCGGAATTGAATTTATTTGATCAAATATTGCCCTAAATCGTTCCTTTTGTGATTTTAGGTACTTTGGGAGTGAAATCTGGAAAAGGAAGCAATTCGGACGTTTTTGGAGCATAAAAGTGAAGAAAACGCCAAAGTCTAAATTTTCCTTGCTGGGAACAGTAGGTGACGGCGTCAAGAGCAATACCCTGACGGCGTCAAGAGTAATTTCCATGACGACCCAGTACAGATTTGACGGCGTCACGAAGTAGGGTGTCAAGAGTAAAATTCATGACGGCCTGGAAATGCATAACACATGACGGCGTCAAAAGTAGATCAAGGTAGTCCGAGAAATATTTTGGCGGCGAGGTGACGGCGTCACAAGCTTTGTCTTGACGCCGTCAGACCCTATTTCCTATATATAGTTTTCTAATTTTCACATTAAAAGGAGAGAAGTTTTGGAGAAACCCTAAGTACGAACTTGGTGCGAATTTTATAGGTTTTTCAAGGGTTCTAAGCCCTTGATACCTTTCATGTGTAATTGAGATAAGTATTCTTTTAATTCAATCAATATGTCTATGTGTTGGTTGTCTATATCTTGTTCTTGTCTTAATTCCATCATAATAGCTAGATCTATCTTGTGTTTGCTTGGATCTAATGAAACCTAGATGTTAATTATGTGTTGATTACTTGTTTATAATTGTATTGGATGGGTGAATTCGATGTTAGGCTTAAGAAAACTGGCAGACTTCCAATTGGTAACATGCTTGAACGTCTTAGGAAACATGAACTGATGTGCACTAGGTTTTATTAGTTGTATTTAATGCATGAGCCACTGTTTATAATCCCTATGGTTGTGCTGGGCATGGTATAGGAGGAGATAAGAGCTCATAGGATTGGGGAGTTAAGTGCGTCACCCCATGAATGGTATTAAGGAATACAATCCGTCATCCATGCAACTATAACAAGTAATTAACGCGTAAAAGATGTCTAGGGAGTAGTGAAATCTAAGTAAACACATTTTCTCCACTTATTGCTCACAACCTTAGTATAATTTAGTTTATTTTCATTTTTAGTATTTTATTTTGATTGCATCTTTAGTATTGGGTTAGTTGACTAGCAACTAATTCCGCCCAAATCCTTCAAACCCGAGATTTTTACTTGCTTTCTAAAAAATATAAAAATACAAAAAGAATCATCCCTCACCTTTAGAACTAGTATTTAGGTTTTCTAATCCTAGCGACACTATTCCTAGCTGAACGATCAATCCCCCGGTACTTGTCACTATACTATACTACAACGATCAGGTACACTGCCTGGTGGGGGTTGTAAGCTTCTCAAGATCCCTTGAGAGGTAAAGCCTGGTGCGATTCCCACGTATCAAGTTTTTGACGCCGCAGCCCGAGGAATAGTTATTGTCTTGGTTAGAATCTCTTTTTATTAGGTCTACTTGCTAGATTCCTTTCTAGTAAGATTTTATTTTTTTATTTTTAGGTCTTCTTTAGTCTATCTTATTTCTTTGTGTTTCTGTTCGTAACTCTTCACCACCCGACATCATGGACAACGGGAACATCTTTGAACCCGTCATCCCACCACAACAAAACCCACCACTAGAACCTCTTAGGCCCCGAACCTTAGGAGAGTATTCCCGACCTAGCCACCAAGGCTACCGAAACACCATTGAGCTCACCGGGGCCAATGTGACTCCCTTGCGATCCGACACCATCCGGTTGGTGCAAAGCGGATGTGCATTCCATGGACTTCGTTCCGAAGATCCAAACCAACATCTTAAGGACTTCCTCAAAATCGTAGATTCCATAGACCTAGATGTTGCAACTAGAGAGACAACCCGATTACGCCTATTCCAATTCTCTCTACGGGATCAAGCTAGTCAATGGCTTGAGCGTTTACCCGCGGGATCCATCACCACATGGGATGATCTCACCACTCGTTTCCTTGCTCAATTTTTCCCACCGGGGAGAACTACAAAGCTTAGAAATGACATCTTGATGTTCCAACAACGTCAAAATGAATCTCTTTATGAAGCATGGACTCGTTTCAAGGACTTACTCCAAAAAGTCCCTCATCATGGCATAGATCTTTGGCTCCAAGTCCAAATTTTTTATGACCATATCGATCTCTCCACGAGGCGAGCCATTGACCAATCGGCCGGTGGTAAGCTACGTGATCTAAGTGAGGAACAATCATGGGAACTCATCGAAGTTCTTGCTCTCTATGACAACGAAAGTTGGAATGATCCCCGTGATTTGAACAAGACGGTCAAGGCAATATCTTTGCCTTCGAACAATTCTAGCACTCCCGACCGTAGGATCATGGAACTTGAGGGCCAAGTCAAGTTTCTCATGAAATCTTACGAAGCTCCTAAACCTTCAAGCCAAGTGAACAAAATCACTTCTTCATGCGAATTATGTAGTGGTCCCCATGACACTCGTGATTGTGTGGAACTCCCCGGAACAGCTTTTGCGGACTACGCATCCACGCGTACCGACGAAGCGGGAGATAAGTGGTACACTTTCAAGCCCGAGCCAAACACTTACGGTGATTCATACAACCCCTCTTGGAAAAATCACCCAAACCTTAGGTGGAAACAAAATCAACCCAATTCTTCCAATCCGCCTAATCGTTACCAACCAAACGGTCCACCATCCAACCGTACTTTCAACAACAATCCTTCTAACAATTATGGAAGTACCAACAATCTTGAAGGATTGATGTCAAAATTCATGGCATCTCAAGAAGCTCGCATATCTAAGTTTGAAGCTGATTTCAAACAAAAGCAAAGCGAGATGACCACCAAAATTGACGCATTGTTGAAAGTTCTCAATGACCGAGAAATGGGAGCACTCCCAAGCGACACAATCAAGAATCCGAAACTAAACGTTAATTCCATATCTTCGGTTTCGTCACCCACTTCGTGTCCACAATACTACTCGGTTAAATCAACGAGCACATGTCTCAAACAAAACCAAATTCTTCAAAAGGACCAATCAAATAAAACACCCGATATAGAACCGGTCAAAAGTATAGTTGAAACACCTCCTACGCAAGACCTAGATGATGAATTCAAAGAACTTCACCTTGAACACCCCGTCAT
Organism: Artemisia argyi; assembly: GCA_030686995.1. Taxonomy (NCBI): domain Eukaryota; kingdom Viridiplantae; phylum Streptophyta; class Magnoliopsida; order Asterales; family Asteraceae; genus Artemisia; species Artemisia argyi. Next base: position 62,232 of record JARVZY010012441.1, read on the forward strand.
TGATGTCTTAGCGCGTGCTCCTTACTATAGTGCCCTCCTAGAAAAATATGAGAAATTTAAACTAGGTAAAAATGGGACCGCCTTCGTTCAAAACAAGTTGCCTAAAAAGCTTGATGATCCGGGTATATTTGTTTTGCCTTGTAAGATAGGAAGATCCGAAGCTTTCGACACACTAGCCGATTTAGGGTCAAGCCTCAACTTGATTCCCTTATCCTTATTCACTGCTCTTAAGCTAGGAAAGTTAGAGGAAACTGAGGTATTGATAGGACTAGCAGATGGGAGTATTGCCCACCCGGTTGGAATGATTAAGGATGTGGTTGTTCACATAGGAAAATTAACTATATTAGCAGATTTTCACGTCCTAGACATGGTTAGTGACACTACATGCCCATTATTAGTAGGAAGAGGATTTTTAGCAACCGCTAGCGCAATGATAGATTGTAAGGAGTCTAAGATAGCAGTAGGTGAAGGCGATACTTGGTCGGTGTACGATGTAAAGAAGCATAGTTATGATTGTGATGATGAACCGACACCGCATTGGGTAGAGATGAATAAGAGACCATCTAGATATGGACCTTGGATAGAAAGGAACTTCATAGGACCTCAATGCCCATTTTATCTAGAGAAATATTTCGTTGAAAAGACACATTCGGTAGAACAACTCATAGCTAGAGATGAAAAGCTAGATCCCTTTGAGGACCCCTTAGTCTTTAGAAAGATGATTGAGTTCTTGAGCGTAATGCCTATCAATATAGAGATGAATAAGTGGAAAAGAGAGGGAGACAAATGTAAATGGAGGTGGGACAAGCCACCTAAAGAAGGTGACGGATCATGGCATATGGGGATGACTTTGTATGATCCGGATGGAGAAAAGTTTGAAAGGTCATACCATACTAAGGAAACCGATAGGAAGTTGAAACCTAAGTTTGATCCCAAGGATGTCCTCAATGAGGAACTCACCCGTATCACGTAGTAACCCATGACCTTGAGTCTAGCTACAAGACTCGTAAATAAAGAAAAGCGCTTCTTGGGAGGCAACCCATGCTTTGTGTGATTTTATTTTTGTTTGTTTGTTATTTGTTTCCGTATGCATGCTTTGTTTTTATTGTTGGTCGATCATGTTTCTAAACTAAATAGTGGAAATACTTTACTTTGTTGTTTTGGCCTAGTCTTAACTCCACCTAAAGGTATTTTTGCAAAAGATAAGTGTAAGGGGAAACCCCAAATATGTTTTTAAGAAACAAACCGATCATGATTCTCCACAATATTAAATGAACATGTGTATTCGTATTTGTTAGAGTCAAATGCTTGTATTGAGTCATAATGAAGTTTTGCAGGATTTTCCAGGAAGTAGGACCAAGTTTTTCCAGAAATTTTCCGGAAACTTAACATAAGAATTTTTGCAGGTCACTACAGACGGCGTCACGTGTAAAAATCTGGAAATTTTACCGGTTTTGTTTTTCTAACGGAGTCTTATGGTTTTGTGAATTATTAAGTTTTATAATCTCCAGGAGATCTGCAAACTTCATTCCACAAGCAATACATCTTATTTTGTTTTCTACGATTTAGTAACTTATATAGGATGCCGCCGATTTTACGCGAGGTTGTTTTGTCTATTTTTTCAGGATTTACAGGTTAAGTATGACAAGAAGATGATTTACATTCTGGAAGGGAAACTTTGATTGTTCATTTTCTTGGAGGAAGATTTAACCTGGCCACCTAATTATCCATACCGAGCGAATCAGGGGAGTATTTGATTTCATTCTTTTTACTTTTTCACTTTTACATTCTTTACTTGAACATTGGGGACAATGTTCATCCTAAGTGTAAGGGGAGGGTAAAAAGATGATACCTTACATATGCACTTTCACTTGAGTTTGTTTTGTTTGATAGTAGATGTGTAATAAAACTATGAGAAATACTTGTTAGTGCAATTTTAGCGCCAAATTTAAATTTTTTTACAACATTTAGGAGTGAAACTTTAGCCATAGCAAGCGTCTCATGGATAGGAGATTGTATGACTAGCACATAACCGTATATTCAGAAAAAATTTTCCACCCAAATATGTGAGGTTCGCCTTTAGATTTGATAGGAAAAGCATTTACTATTAGTGCTTATGAGTGTGCCGGTAGCATTTAGATTCTAGAACTTGCGTTAGTGATGCATCCCGAGATTGCTAGTGAGACTACATTCGTGTAGTAGGATTTACTACATGATAAGAGGCATTAGGATCACCCTTGTGTTAAACCCGTATCATAATTACTTGACCATTTAAGTCATATTACTTGGCTAGTTAAGTCAACTAATTTTTCCCACACCCTTAGCATTGTACTCATTTTTAGTACACGAACCCCCTAGTACACCCCTCCGAGTCTATCTTTTCGTTTTTAACTTTAAGCATTTTACTTAAAGGAAGAATTTGTTACACCCCACTTAAATGTACACCCAAATCGCCTTAGCCTTCCGTGTATGCGCTCATTTTTAGTGCATTATTGTTATTTGTTAAACCCTAAGTTAACTATCTAATTGATTACATGGTTGCTAAGTCGAGTCATATCCTTGTACATATTATTTTGGGACGATTGGGACTCAAGGGTAAAGTACTTATTTTATGGAGTAATGGGGAAGAACATAATATTATTACCCCTGTATGTACGTTAATCTTAAAAGTACTCCAAGTGTTTTGATTTTCTTAATTCGAGTCATTAGAATTAGTTTAATGTAAAGTATGTAAAGATTCAAGTGTAAGGGAAATGTTTATTCCCTATGATGTATTATTTTGGATGGTAGGGTAAAAGTGTATGCAAAAAAAAAAAAAAAAAAAAAAAAAAAAAAAAAAAAATATATATATATATATATATATATATATATATATATATATATATAGAAAAAAGGAAAAGAGAAAAAAACATACGGACTACCATCCCTTTTTATTCTATGTTCATTTTATGTTTTTGTTATTTTTCATTTATTAGCTTAAGTCGAGTCTAGTCTTGGCTTAGCAACGCCATATTGTACATGTAATTAACCAAGATTGTTAACTCGCCACCAGTAAAACTTCCTTTATCCAACAAAACCGTGTATTTCATATCCCTACACCTAACGTTACAACCCTTTAAAAGACCTCTTTGATAGTTTATCCTAGGTGCTTACGCCATGTGGTGGAGGTTTGATCCTTTCCCAAGCATATGGTAATCTATTTTGCCATGACAGGTAGTGAGAGATATCTTCCGTTTCCATATTGTAATTTATACTTTATTACACCCGAGATATGTGAGTATCTAAACATTATTTGTGAGGTGCTAGTGTATGACCTTCGTGCTTGTCTATTGGTCTTTAGTGGAACGATTATTTGTTGTAATTACTTTTATATTAGTGTTAAATGACCCCTAACTTGTCTTTTGAGTAGAATAAAAGCGCATTTGCTTGAGGACAAGCAATTCTCAAGTGTAAGGGTATATGATGAGGCGAAAAATGAACCACTTTTAGGGGGTCATTTAAGCCCGGAATTGAATTTATTTGATCAAATATTGCCCTAAATCGTTCCTTTTGTGATTTTAGGTACTTTGGGAGTGAAATCTGGAAAAGGAAGCAATTCGGACGTTTTTGGAGCATAAAAGTGAAGAAAACGCCAAAGTCTTAATTTTCCTTGCTGGGAACAGTAGGTGACGGCGTCAAGAGTAATTTTCATGACGACCCAGTACAGATTTGACGGCGTCACGAAGTAGGGCGTCAAGAGTAAAATTCATGACGGCCTGGAAATGCATAACACATGACGGCGTCAAAAGTAGATCAAGGCAGTCCGAGAAATATTTTGGCGGCGAGGTGACGGCGTCACAAGCTTTGTCTTGACGCCGTCAGACCCTATTTCCTATATATAGTTTTCTAATTTTCACATTAAAAGGAGAGAAGTTTTGGAGAAACCTAAGTACGAACTTGGTGCGAATGTTACAGGTTTTTCAAGGGTTCTAAGCCCTTGATACCTTTCATGTGTAATTGAGATAAGTATTCTTTTAATTTAATCAATATGTCTATGTGTTGGTTGTCTATATCTTGTTCTTGTCTTAATTCCATCATGCTAGGCTAGATCTATCTTATGTTTGCTTGGATCTAATGAAACCTAGATGTTAATTATGTGTTGATTACTTGTTTATAACTGTATTGGATGGGTGAATTCGATGTTAGGCTTAAGAAAACTGGCAGACTTCCAATTGGTAACATGCTTGAACGTCTTAGGAAACATGAACTGATGTGCACTAGGTTTTATTGGTTGTATTTAATGCATGAGCCACTGTTTATAATCCCTATGGTTGTGCTGGGCATGGTATAGGAGGAGATAAGAGCTCATAGGATTGGGGAGTTAAGTGCGCCACCCCATGAATGGTATTAAGGAATACAATCTGTCATCCATGCAACTATAACAAGTAATTAACGCGTAAAAGATGTCTAGGGAGTAGTGAAATCTAAGTAAACACATTTTCTCCACTTATTGCTCACAACCTTAGTATAATTTAGTTTATTTTCATTTTTAGTATTTTATTTTGATTGCATCTTTAGTATTGGGTTAGTTGACTAGCAACTAATTCCGCCCAAATCCTTCAAACCCAAGATTTTTACTTGCTTTCTAAAAAATATAAAAATACAAAAAGAATCATCCCTCACCTTTAGAACTAGTATTTAGGTTTTCTAATCCTAGCGACACTATTCCTAGCTGAACGATCAATCCCCCGGTACTTGTCACTATACTATACTACAACGATCAGGTACACTGCCTGGTGGGGGTTGTAAGCTTCTCAAGATCCCTTGAGAGGTAAAGCCTGGTGCGATTCCCACGTATCAGAAGCGTAGGCGGAAGTGGGGTCCTTCAGGGTGTACACGGATAAGGTCACAAATGAGAAGTTGACCGCGATGGCTGAGCAGGAGCAAGCGTGCAGACAACTTCATCAGTTCAGGGCCAACCTTACTTGGGCAGTGAGGTATCTTGAGGAGAAGAAGGAGGAGCACTTCGCGAACATTGCTGAGTTCAAGGTGCGCATGGAGAAGATTGTTCAGGTGCAGGAGGATAAACTGCGCGGCCTGAGCATAGAGTATGATGAGGAGTTATACCCTCATCTGATGTCTACCATAGCTGAGCGCAGGTACGTCCTTTCATCGTTTTTACGCAATGTTGCCTTACTATTATTGTTTATATATTTCTGCTAACACAAGTTGTCCTTCGTTGATGTAGGTGGTTGATCAGTCATGGGTTGCGCCTAGCGGCTATGGGCACCTTGGAGTCCCAAGAGGTGTTGGGGACCTTTGGGAAGGTGGTGCAGTGCGCTGTGGAGCGTGGGAGGTCGCAAGCTATGGAGGATCTCCACGAGGCCAAGTTGTTGAACAAGGCCTTGACTGAGGTACCTGGCTATAACGCGAGTGCGTATGACGAGCTGGTGCAGACTATGGAGGGGATGAAGCTTCTTGAGCTGCCTCACATTGCGCAGTTGGAGCACGACCAGGACAACCCCATAAAGGTAATTATGGAGGGGTTGACCCTGGAACGCCATATTTTGGAGGATGCCGAGGCGCAGCCGGACTACTTCCTCAAGCCCGACGAGTCGCAGCTGCAGGTTCCAGTGTTTGTGCAGCCTCGCCATATGTTGAACCCTTTGCACTTGAAAAGGAGGTTCCTCTGAAGGAGGTGTTGGAGCGCCACGCACAGAGGGATGCCCAGAAAAAGGGGATTAAGGGCAAAGCTGTCCTATGCGGTGTTGGCGCTGCACACATTCCCAGGTCTGATGGGGTTCCTGTGAGTGTAGCGACTGTATCGCCTAAAGATGCGTTGCTATTGAGGAAGCTTCAAGAGGCAGGAAGTTCCGTTGCACCAGAGGATAGCCCTGAGCATCGCCATAGCGTGTAGGCTGTTTTTTTGTATATGTATTGTGTAAATGACAAAGTGTATCTTTTGCTTGTAATTTTGTGTAAAAATGTTGAATAAGATACTCTTTTATGCATAAATTAAGTGCGTGATTTAAAAAATATACTTGCATTAATGTTTGCGAAGTTTTATTATTTAACCAAGAGTCTTGGCTCGTTATTTGCTAAGCTTTGTACGGTGTACTTAATATTTGCGCACCCTTCGTGGGATGCGCACAGAAAACTTACCTCAACGTCTCAAAAGTAAGGTTCTTAGCAAGGATGCGTGATCCAATGTTGATGGGTTTGCAACCCTCTTACTCAACGAGTGAATTAGTAGGTTTACTCATCCTTTATGCCTTCGTGGGTCTTAATTAGTGCATGCACGCCATGTAGGCAAAAATATAAGATAACAATATTGACATATATAAGAATGTACGCAATAAAGTGAAATACGTTATGGAGTTAGCTAGAAACCATAACATTTTATTGATACTTGCAAGTTTTTGAAAAAGTAAAAATACAATTCCTAAGAAAGAAAAAACAGACATTTATTGGGCAAATCCTAAAGTGCAAAGGTGTCTGTGTATTGGCCGTAGCCTCGCCTAAAGATAGCATCTTTTAAGTTTGCAGATGTTCCAGGTGCGCGCTAGGCCGTGACCTTCCATATCGCGCAGCCTGAATGCGCCATTGCCTAGCGCATCAGTGACCTCGTAGGGTCCTTCCCATTTAGGTCCGAGCTTGCCTGTGTCTTCTGCGTGGCTTGCATCATTGGCGCGGTATACAAAGTCTCCTGGCCTGAAGGAAGTGTGTTTGACCTTTTCATCATAATACTTCTTCATTTTTGCCTTAGCCTTTGCTTCGCGTATAGCTGCGCGTTCACGTCTTTCTTCCAGTAAGTCCAAGTCTATGCTCCGCTCCTTGTCATTTGTTGTGACGTTGACCTCTGTTGTTCGTATAGTTGACATTCCTATCTCAGCTGGTATGACGGCTTTTGTTCCGTAGACAAGGGAGAATGGCGTGTCTCCAGTACTGGTTTTGATTGTGGTGCGATGCGCCCATAAGACATGTGAGAGCTCGTCCACCCACCTTCCTTTGTGTCTGTCAAGGCGTGCTTTTATTCCTTCACCTAGACTGCGATTTGCTCGCTCAACCAAACCATTGGTTTGTGGGTGTTTTACTGAAGCGAAGTGTTGTGTGATGTTCAATTATGCGCACCAATCTTTGAATGGGTTGTCGCAGAACTGCTTCCCATTGTCTGATATAATTTCTCCAGGTAGTCCGAAGCGACAGACAATGTTATCCCATACAAAGCGTTTGACCTAGTTGCCCGTGATGCTCACCACCGCCTTTGCTTCAATCCACTTCGTGCAGTAATCCATGGCTACGATGAGGAATTTTAGCCCTCCTGCTGCAACTGGAAAGGGTCCTGCGATGTCAATGCCCCACTTGTAAAATGGCCATGGTGAGGTAATGGGTGTTAACTCTTGTTGTGGTTGGCGCGGAATTGGCCTGTGTACTTGGCAATTGCTGCACTTCTTTATCATATCGCGCGCGTCGCGATGCATAGTTGGCCAATAATACCCCGACCGTAAAGCGCGCGCTACAACAGATCGCGGCCCTGAGTGCATGCTGCATGATCCAGCGTGGATTTCTCGGAGTACATAGTCTGCTTGAAGGGGTCCGACACATCGTAGCCAAGGTTGCAAGAAAGAACGTCGATAGAGGATATTGTCCCGTAGTTCAAATCACTGCGCTGTGCGCCGTATTCTTCGAGCGTCCTTATGATCCTGTGGTAGGACTCCTTTGCTAATGAACTCAATGATAGGTGTCATGCATGTAGGATCTTGTTCTTCTATCACCGTGGATACTTCTATCTCCAATATTGATTTGTTTTGTAAGGTTTCTACCAATACCTGTTTTGATAAGTGCGCAAAGCTCGTGGATGCGATCTTGCTAAGCGCATCAGCCTTCCTGTTGTCCCCTCTAGGCACTTGTTTTATTGTGAACCTGTCAAAGTTGTTAATTAAGGACTTGGTCTTATCCAGGTATTGGATCATGTGTTCATCCTTGGCTTCATATTCACCTAGCACATGGTTAGCGACTAGCCGAGAATCTACGTTTGCCTCCAAGTTGCGTACACCCATTTGGATTGCAATGCGCAGTCCAGCTAGTAGGGCTTCGTATTCTGCCTCATTGTTTGTGGCTGTGAATTCGAAGCGCAGAGCATAGGTGAATTCCATACCTTCTGGATTTGTGAGAATAAGGCCTGCGCCTGATCCATCTACACATGAAGACCCATCTGTGAACAGAATCCAGGGTTCCTGCAGATATGTTTTGGTTGTAGAGGTTGGACTATTGTTATCTGGCTTCTCAATAATGAAATCAGCTAATATCTGTCCTTTGATTGCAGTGCGCGGTCTATATGAGATGTTATATTCACTTAACAGTACACTCCACTTTTGTAGCCGTCCTGATGCGTCAGGTTTAGAGATAACTTGTTTGATTGGCTGATCTGTGATTACAGCTATTGGGTGCGCTTGAAAGTATCTGCGCAGTCTTTTAGCTGCGAATACTAGAGCTAAGACCAGCTTTTCCATAGCGCTGTAGTTAGTCTCTGTCTTCTTCAGTGCTTTGCTTACAAAGTATATGGGTGTCTGGACGGAGTTCCTATCTGTCAATAGTACTGCGTTGACTGCTCCATGAGTTGCCGATAAGTACATGATTAGCTCTTCCCCTGGTCGTGGTGCGACAAGTTTGGGAAGAGATGCCAGATGTTGTTTTAGTTGTTGGAAAGCTTCTTCTGCTTCTTCGGTCCAACGGAAGTCTCCCTTTTTAGTACACTTTGTGAGTGTTTTAGAGAAAGGGAGTGATTTGTCTGCTGACTTAGATAAGAAACGGTTTAGCCCTGCTAGCTTTCCATTTAATGACTGGACTTGTTTGAGTGTGCGCGGTGAGGGAAGATCAATAACAGCTTTTGTTTTTTCTGGGCAAGGCTTGATTCCATCAGGTTCTATTAAGTATCCGAGGAACATGCCTTCAGTTGCGCCAAAGGTGCACTTCTTGGGATTTAACTTCATGTTTATTTGTCCCAATGTTTTGAACGTTTCCTCGATGTCGCGCACCAATTCATCCTCTGTGTGGCTTTTGATGACAAGGTCGTCAACGTAGACCTCCAAGTTTCGACCTATTTGTTTCTCAAAAGCTGTGTCCACCAATCGTTGGTATATTGCGCCTGCGTTTTTCAAGCCAAAAGACATTTTCGTGTAGTAGTAAACTCCTTGACTGGTGTGGAAAGCTGTTTTTTCTTCATCCTCGACTGCCATCTGTATTTGATGATACCCTTTGTATGCGTCTAGAAAGCATTTAAAAGGATATCTGCACAGGGATTCTACCTTCCAGTCTATCTCTGGCAGTGGATAGCAGTCCTGTGGACATGCTTTGTTAAGGTCGGTGAAGTCCACGCACATTCTCCAACTGCCATCGCTCTTCTTTACCATTACTGGGTTAGAGAGCCAATTGTGATAATACACTTCGCGCATGATGCTTGCGTCTACGAGTTTGTGTATTTCTTCCAGAATAGCTTTTACACGATCTGGGGCCTGGCCGCGCTTCTTCTGTCGTATTGGGGGATATCCTTGTCGGATTTGTAGCTTATGCTCCGTGATAAAGCGTGGCACTCCTGTCATGTGTTTTGGTTCCCATGCAAAGATATCTAGATTCTTTTGCAGGAGTGCACACACGGCTGCTTTACCTTTGTCAGATAAAGATCCTCCAATCGAAACTTGTTGGTCCGGGTAATCGGGGTGAATAGCGACCTTTAGGTTTGGTGTTTTTTCTGTGCGCTATTCTGGAATATTCTCCACCTCAGTGGTTACTGCGTTGAATTCCTTTGGTGGTACTGTTGTGTTATAGAGGGTAACAACTCCTCCTTATACTGGAAATTTGAGCATCCCATGTGCTGTGGATGGCACAACGCGCATGGATGATGTTCCAGGTCTCCCAATGATGCCATTGTATGGTGAGGGAGACTTTATTACCATGAAATTTATCCATGTCGCTGTTGAGTGTTTTTCATCTCCTACGACCACTAGCAAGCGTAATTGCCCCATATGCCAAATCTTTTCTCCTGTGAATCCAGTCAGCGACGTTGTTGCTGGTATCAATTGACTTTGGATTTCGGGTCGCAGTCTTTTGAAACAATGATCGTATAGGATATCAGCGGATGCTCCTCCATCAATGTACATGCGGTGGATATCATGTCCCCCCGTATGTATTTCAATAGTTAGAGGCTCTACTACTGCGTTGTCCGCAGCTAGAGTAGGGAAGGATATCTCTTTTTCTGGGGAGAATTTTTGGCTGACTTTTTGTTTTATCTTACGTTGCCATGACTGTATCATGTATATGGTGTCAGCTTTTTCTTTGAGAGGTTCTTTCTTGCCCCCGTTCCTTTGTTTGTCCTTTCCCTCTTTGATGTTTTTTACAAGGTGGTCCATTCTGCCTTCCCTTACTAACTTTTCAATTAGTTGTCGTAGCTGGACGCACTCGTTAGTTGTATGGCCTTTTTGACCATGGTATTCGCAGTATCCATTCCCTACGCGCTTTTTCTCTGCGGTACGCATTGGTGGAGGTTTTGGGAAATTTGCACCTTCTGTTACAAATATTTCCCTCGGAGTTTTTGTGAGAGGGGTATATTTGTCATTGTCTCTTCCACTTCGGTAATTCCTGCTGCGGTTGTTATTCTGATCATTGGATTGTCTCCTAGGCTGTTCTTGTTGCCTATAATTCGAGTAACCCTTTTTGCTGTCCGCAGTGGCTGCTTCTCCTTGTATGAAGGATCTTGTGCGCTTTGTTAGCTCATCGAAAGTTTGGGGAACTTTGTCATTTAGCTTCCGGATAAGTTCTGGGTTGTTAATCCCATTCATGAACCCTGAAATTTTTAGAATTTTGGGACACGCTTTGACCTGTATGCACTCATCCTTGAAGCGTTCCATAAAAGCACTGGTTGATTCCCCTTGGCGCTGTTTTACTCTGGCTAGTTCAACAGGGTTTTTAGCGCACTTCTTTCTCTGGGTAAAGTTTAGACGGAATGCTTTCCGTAATTCTTCAAACCCACCGATGCTCCGTCGTGGGAGTTTGCTAAACCACGCGCATTCCCTACCAATGTAGAATTAAACATATGACACCACACAAGTTGCGGCCAGTTTTTGATAGTAGCAGCTGATTCGAAAACCTTTAGATGATCATCCGGATCACCTGTTCCATCATATGTTTTTACGTTAGTGGGCATGCGCCTCCTTTTGTGGTCGGAGTAATCGCTGATGCGTCGTGTAAACGCATCAATTTTCTGGCGTCGCCATGGAAGAGATATGTCCTCATTTTCTTCTTCGCAACGTCTTCCTCTTGATTTCCAGTGTCCTGTTTCCCTATCCTCGTTGTCCGAGGAGTCACTGGAGGAAGAGTAGTTTCTTTTTCGGCGCTTGCGCCGGCTTCCTTCAGAGGAAGAGATTGAGGGGCTTTCACTTGGGGACATTCTTTTCCCCAATCTGTCATGAATTCTCTTGCTTCCAGATTTGGAGGACCCTTGGCTTGGTGAATGCTGAGGTCCTAATCGGTCTTGTATCCCTCGACTGCCAAGTCTAGAGTGAACATTAGTGCGCCTCTCGCTGCCTTCATATTCCTCTGAGTATTGTGAATCAGATGTTGTACCCAACCTATCGTGGATAGTAGTACGTTTTTCGTTATCTGCGCGTCTTCCTCGTGGGTGGCGCGGTGGTGATGGTTCGCGTTCAGGACCAAAATTGAGCCGAGCTTGTAGGCTCGTACTTGATCTTCTCCTTGCTTCTTCTTGCATGAGGGCAGTTAGGGTTTCATAATTTTGGGATACAAAATTTCCCAACGTTAGGTTGGGTGTGTCCTCAGTTGCTGCAAGAATGTCTGCCTCAGTATTGGGCACCCTATCTCGGTTAGGCGCGCCTGGTGGTACAGTGTTGTCCACTGTAGGTACCGTTTGGTGAGGAGTAGTGAAGAGGGTACGTTGGAGTTCCTCAATGCTTGGAATCACTGTGGTGGTTTGGGTAGTCCTTATAGGCAGTTCTACCACTGGAAGAGGTTGGGTTGTTCCCGCCTCTTGGTGACCAGGTGCGCTGGTTGTCCCAGCAGTCTGCCTAGGGGTCGAATCTTGTTGATTCTTCCTATGGGGGTCACGTGTTTTTTCCAACTGCGGAGTCCGCTGGCTTGAATTTTTATTCTTCGTCATTCTAGTTCCTTAGTTCTTAGTAGGGGTCCCACGGATGGCGCCACTTGTTGATACAAAAGTTGGGCGTTCCTGATTATGGGCTCTTGCTCTCGTACCAATTAGCTTCTTAATGCTTGAAACCTGCGCACTAAGAAAATAAACAACACCGTTAGGCTTATCGTGGGATTGTCACCCACGATTAGACTCCGGCGTGAGAGTAAGTAATCGATTTAGGGTTCTCGTAAAGAGTTTTAGGGTTTTGTGTATCGTACCTTTAATGAGAATTATGTTATTCCTTATATAAGCGCAAAATCCTTGTAGGGTTCGTGCTCCTTACGTTTCGCACACGTGGTGCTTATCCGGTTTAAGGATATCTATTCCATAAATAGGAGATCCTTATCTAAACCGTATATATAGTTTAGTTGGGCTTGTGGCCCGTATATAGACTATACGTCATCAGGTATGTACAATATACATATGAAATGTTTTATGCCAATTTTAAATTACGCATTTTTTTACTTACACATTTTTTAAAACTTATTAGGTGATCATGAAGTGGATATTGACCATCAAAATCGGATGACACTATTCATGGACGTTTATTACATTATAGTTACAAGTATAGTACTTTATACTATCATTGACTTATTGCTTACTATTGCTTTTTAAAAAATGATTCAACATGTTTACTTTCGTTGTTCTTTCTTATTTTGTTTACACACTTAATTCTTTAATGTATAATCTCTCTAAAAATCCCGTCAATTCGACGGGTCTATAAGCTAGTGTCATTATATAATGTTGACTCTTAATGGGTTGCAATATTTAGTGGTGGAAACAAATTTAAAATTAATTTTCATGTGGAATATTTATGTGATTTCCAGAAACAAGGATATATGATGTTTATAAGAATTTATTAGATACAATATTTGTGGCTTGTGGTCCAATGGGTAAAGCTTATTCAGTTAAGCGAGCCCAGGTGAGAGTAGTACCGGTTTGGGTGACTGACCGGGAAGTCCTCATTTGGGGACCACAAGCTCTAATGATATTAGGCAATGAAGATGAGAGCCTTTGAGCCATTAGTTGCGGAGGTTCGAATCCGAGCCGGCCCCGGTTTTCATCCGACCGTTACTCCAGCGAGGAAACTCGTGTGGAGGCGGTACGGTTTCCGGGCGGAAGCCGTTTATAATCCCCACTACTCCAGTGTGGACCCGGTTCAGATAACATAGTCTAGGTAAGTGGTGGATGAGGGCCTGCTAATATGACGGGTGCGACTCTAAACCAAAAAATTGAAAGTTGCCTTCCAAAAAAAGATACAATATTTGTGCGTGGTTTGTCTATTCAGTGAAGTTACTGATTGATTTGTACTTATGAAAAATGATTGTCTATTTGGTGAAGTTACTGATTAATTTGTACTTATGAAAAATGATAAGAACAAGGATATAATGGTCTTTTTGTATTTAAACTATAATTATAATGCTTTATTTGAGTTTAATTATTTATAAAATAGCTACTTGGAATATATATGATAAATTTTGTGTTTAAGGATGATATATATACAATAATAAGTTTAAGCTTACAATAATAAGTTTAAGCTCAATACATATGCAATTAACAATTTTTGGAGAGATGTATATGCCATTGCTTAATGAAAACCCTTTTTTATGTGATTACAAATGGTAGAAACAAATGATAGCAAAAAAGGGTATTAAATACAAGACTTATCACTATGAAAACTCTCATAGGGAAAGAGAATAACAACGCAAATGATGACAAGCCGCCTAAATCATACACCGTTCCCATCAAATATTAAGTCTATTTAAAAAATAAAAATAAAAAAATGGGCCTAAATGATTAAAACGAAAAATACGCCACACAAAGATAAACTAAAAAGTGTTCACAAACAAAATGTATGTCCCATAGCCTTAAAAAAATGGGTTACACAATCTTTGTTTTCTTCTAGACCATATCACAAATATGCAAATAAACAAAAAAAGCCGACACAAATAAACATATGTAGTATAACTTAGCCGGCGAAAAACCACGAACCAAAACCAAAATGCCCCGTCGCAACGCGTGAGTGCCATCCATAAGTCGTATAAAAACGATTTACAAGAAATACTTATATAAACACTGAAACAAAATTAATAGAAAAAAATGGCACACAAAAAATCACAAACCAAAACTAAAAAGTCCCGTTGCAACGTATGATTGCCGTCTACCTCGTTAAGATCAGATGCTTCTAAATAAACAGAGAGCATATAAATTTGTTGTTAATTTACCTATATTATAGTTAAATATTTGTGAGGAAAATGTCACTTGTAAATGATAGGTACATGGATTTTATAATACCATAGAATTACAATTTAAAACTTAAAAAAATAAATAAATAAAATAAAAAATTCTTTAAAACTAATGGCACTAAAACTAACTCCAAACAAATCGTACAAGACTGAATAATTTTTTATATTTGACTTAAAAGTTTTGATAATAAAAATAAACTTACTTTTGCTAAAGGTACTAAAATTGGATGATTTTGTAAATTTTAGAATGAAGTGACACAACTGTAGCCCATTTAATCTTCCTATCATTTCATTCCATAATTTTACACACCTACTAATCAACCTCTTAAACCCTTTCTTTAAAAATGAGAATTCCACATTAACAACCAAACAAACAATCACCAAAAAAAAAAAAAAAAAAAAAAATGGCACATGCAGACGACAACAGTAACAGCAGCAGCAGCTTGTTCATCGACACAAATCTCGACACCCATTTCGTCATGATCGTCTCCCATTCCGACACTGTCTCCGACCTTAAAAGTAACCTTTTTTTTTTCTTCTTTTATTTATTTATTTACCCTTTAAAGTATGTTTGTTTAAGTTTATCTATGCGCTTATATGACTAAATAATGGAAGTGGTTTACTAGGTTGTATTAATTTTTGTAAAACACGTCGATTTTTTGTAAATGCATATGGTTAATTTTTTTTTTTTTTTTAATTTTTTTTTTTGTGTTTCTAGTTTTGTATAGTTTCGCATAAATGCACTCAATATGTGTTCCTTTTGTCATGTTGATCTTAAAGGTGGCGATTTCAGAACCAATGGTTGGGTAAATATTAGCAGGATATTTGTTTGGTTTGGCCAGGTATTATGGATGACTTTAGGGTGCGTTTGGTTTGTAGAGGGTTTCGGATTTGGATTCGGATTCGGATTTAGATTTTGTTTTGTATTAAAATTAATGATGAGAGAAAAATTAAATGAGATAAAAATGTGTTATATAAAAGATTTTATAAAGATATATTATCTTTTAATAATAATGAAGAGAGAGTGTAAAGTAAAGGACCCACCTAAAAAATAAGTGAATCCCACCCCACTAGATGGGAATTAATTTTGAAAGATTGATTCCTCATTTTGAATCCAAACCACAAACCAAACAAGTCTTTTATACGTGGAGCCCACCAAAACCCATTCCAAAGCATGAAACAAACGCACCCTTAATTGGGTATCTGATACCAATTGCAATTATATACTAATAATTATCCATCGGGTCTAAACGGGTCTGGTCCAAAAAGAAATTTATTTATTTATTTATTTATTTTTCTCTCTTTTCATCTTTTACTAAAAAATAAATTTTGTCGGACCAAAACCCATCTAGACTTGGACCTATTTAAACCCTAGAAGACTCATCTAGACCTCGGACCCGCCTAAACCCAAACACATCTAGACCCGTGACCAAAACCCGGCCCGACCCGTTTATTTTGTCAACCTTTTTCTTAAAATGAATGTGGTCCCAGATTCTGGGTTTATGAGTTCTTTACTTCTCATAAATAAACCGATTCTGGGTCACCTACTAGTTATGATAAAGGACTTTTAAACCCTCGTATAACAATACAATTTTAGATGTTCATGTAGTACATTAGTCGTTTTAAATATATGAGCTAACCCAAACACTAAGCATTAGTAAGTTGCTTATGAAAAACCCAAAACATAAACTTAAAAGGAGTATGTTTGGTATTTACCTTTTTAGCCCTTACAGCTTGAAAACATTTGTATATTTTATCCTTTTCTAAAAAAAAAAAAAAAAAAAAAAAAAAAAAAAAAAAAAATCTGCAAAGTAGATTTAAGTTATATGTAATTTTCATTCTTACTTATGTTTAATGAGATTAAACCTTTTAATATTAATGAATTTTTAGTTTTAACTAATGTAGTGTGTTTCATTAAGTGTTACGACTGAGTGGTAAAATGTGGTTGAGTGTTTTTCTAAGTGACATGGAACCTTTACATGATACCGGCATTACCACATCCGGTGATCTTTGCTTAGATATCAGATATAATATAAAATTTATATGTATGGGATATTTTAATGATTAGCTCATTCTAGCACTTATGGGCTTATTGTATTATCAAATACAACAAGCTGTCCTTAGTAGCCAATGTGGGGCCACATATAGACCGAGGTTATTGTACCTGATAAGCTAATAAGCACAAGCTTCAATGAAGCACATTAGGGTTAGGAATTTCAGGCTATACATGTGGCTAAGCTATGCCAATGCCGTTCAGTAGTGTTAGAGTTTAAATATCAAGTAATATTTAAATTGGTTTGACTTTATAATAAACAAAATGTATCCATGTGCTGGTTGATACTCGAAATAAACTTTTTAAATATGCTATAGATTGTAGTGTTTTTTTAATTATATGACAGTGTAGTGATGGAACACTTTCATCTGTCTTGTGTGGATAAAATGATTACCATGTTCAATTAAGAAAGTAAACATCAAAGAGTACATTTTTCTAAACAAAGTATCGTGGTTTCTTTATGCAGGGAAAATAATGTTGGAACATAATCAATGCTTTCCTGCCATTGGGGATATTAAAATCGATAGTCTGAAGGTATTCTGTTCTTTAGTTATTGTTACAGTTAATCTTTTGATTTTTACTTTTTTCAAAATGTTGTAGGTAAAACGGAGAGGACGCTTTTACCACTTGCCTGACTCAATGTTTGTTAAGAGTGCGTTTGATACTGTTAAAGACAATTGGTTCCTCTCAGTAGATGCTTCTCGCTTAGCGCAAGATGTTTGTATTCAACAAGTGGATAATTATAAGGTTGGGGATCAACTAGCCTTGCCTTGTGCAACAGATAACCGCTCAGTTGATCAGGGGTCACCATCGACACATCTCACGGTTGTACCAATTGTGAATCATGTAGTTTCTCAGAAGGAGAAAGGCGAATCTGCGTTTGTTCAAAATAACTCAGAAGCCAGTGAAACTGTGCCTGCTGTTTTAATGACTCTGGAAGAAAATATTCAGCAAGAAATACCGTCTGAAATATCTCAGAAGGAGAAAGAGAATGAATTGGTTAAAGAAAGAGTTACGGGGAATGAAATCCCGTCTTCGTCGATGAGTAAGTAAATAGAATACCTTTATGCACCTATAACCTTCATAGCATCTCTGTTTAGAAATGTAAGTTGATTCTTTAACATTAATTTAACTTTCATGTAGGAACTTCTGATTGTGAACTCGATGATTCTGAAAAAGATAAAACAGCTGAAAAGGTATTGTTGTCGACATCTTTGATCAAAACGCTTCATACACTACTTAAGGATGCTGCTGATATCTCTGAAAAAGATTTAGGGTCTACAGTTCAAGAATCTGCAGGTGATCTGATTGATAACCTTAAAGAAGATAAGGAACCATCAAGGAAACAGGAACCTGAAGTGAAGCTTCCTCAGAGGAAAAAAAAGGCTAAGAAGTCTGCCGCGAGAAGCAAAGATGAATCTGCTAAAAACAAAGATAAATTGGAAAAAAGCAAAGATGAATCTGCAGAGAACAAAGATGAAGCTCTTATGGAGCGTGATGATAATATTGTGAGTAATATTTCTTCAATAGTTCCTGCTACAGCGCACGAAACTAAAAACGACCAAGTTAGTTTGTCTAATGCTGAAAAAAATGAAGTTTTGGAAAAAACGTTACCAGATGACGTTACTATGCAAGAGGTGGAAACATCAAAATCAACTGAGGTGGTACCAGAAACCTTAAAGGAAATAAAAGATGTCGTGGGAAGGAGAAAAAAGAAAAAAGATGCAAGAAGATCCGCCACAAGTAATGATGCTGCAACCGTGACAAATGAGGAAAACGTTTTGCCTCATTCTGGCAGAGAAGAAAGTCAAGATATAACATTAATTGATGCTTTGCTCGTTGATGATTGTAGTAGGGATGATATTCTTAAAAACAATGATGCTGAAATACCAAGAACTGAGAAAAATGCTAGTCAGGGAAATGACGAGGGTATTGATAGAAAACCGGAAAATAAGAATGAGAAGATGGATGGTGAAAAGAGAAACAAAAGGAAAAAGAAAACCAAAAAATCTGCAAAGAATGGTGAAGGCAGTATGTCTACAGAAGTATCTGATCCACATTTGAACGATCATTTGAATGAAAATGCCAAGGAACACGAGACTACCTTGCTTGATGCTGCCAGAAAAGATGGTGATGAAGTTAAAGGGAGAGACGCTCAAGTTTTTGATGTAGGTTTAGTGACAAAAGCGAAGAAGAATAAAAAATCTTCAGTGACGGGCCCTGAAGATCTGCCAAGTAAATGCCAATCCAATGAACTTGAGTTAGAACCAGAAAAAAGTCAAAGTGCTGACCATCAGACCTCAAAGAACATGACTGTATCTGAAGTTGTTAAATCTAAGGATATTGTTAATGATGAAGGTCATGTGTCAAAAGAAGGGTCTCAGGAGATTGGTGGGAAAGACACTACAACGTCCGTGAAGGTAAAAAAACCAAAGAAGAGAACAAAAGAACTGCTTATTGTTGATTCCAGGAATGACAGTGCAATTCAACCTCAGAAATTAATTTCAAATAGTGAAAACAAAAAAGCTCCTATTAATGTGGTAACCAATCCGAATATCCCAAGTACTGATCAGTTTAAAACTCCAAAAAAGAAAAGTAAGATCGATGCTCCAAGAATAAGTAAGTCAGCCCATGCTAATAAAACACATGGTGAACCATCAGCTGAAGTTTTTCTGAATCAAAAAAGCGACAAACCACGGGTGACTTTGGGCCTGGCTAGTGTTAAAACCGTGCAGAAAAGTGCACCTGAGGTGAAATAAGTCACAGTATGTGAAGAGTTTGTTGAGTGGATCTGGAACAATGTATGGAGGTGATAGTGACAAGAGTTCTGCTGAAGACAATGCTTCACCAGGAAGGTCATCATCACCATCAGGGGACATTGACTCTAGCATAGACTCAGGAAAAAAGGGTAACTTAACTCATTGTAATTCTATAAAATGATTCATCTCTAGCATAGACAATGCTTCTAACCTTAAATATTAAATGTTTTTCAGGATATTGTATTGCTAAAAGAAAGGGAGGTGGTGGAAACTCACAGTAAGTTCCATAATATACAAGCTTCGATATTTTTTTGCTTTGTACAGGTCAAAACAAGCCACTTTTGGTACGGGTCAAAACCGAGCATTTTTTTTTAGTATCTTCATAAACAATTAATCTGCTAATTATGATTTTAAAAACATTGTTATTACAAGAATAATCTAACTATTTGGATAAAATTGATTTAGGAAGTATGCACTGACTTCTGACCCGTTTTTAGCCGACCGATTCCTTTTTTGCTTGATTTATAAGTTGACTCGTTTTAAGATAAAACACAACCAACAGTATTTACTCGTATAATTCTTGATTTACTGCTGAACTTTTGATAGGTGCAAGTCAAAGAACATATCAATGACTGGCCGGCTAAGAAGTTCACCTAGATTCAAGAGAGCCAAGGTCACTGCATCACAACAGCTGGGGGATACAGAAAGCGAGTCTGTGGACTTTGTTCCTGAGAGTCCACCTATGGCTAAGTGATATGTTTATGCATAATATGCTAAATATCTGACTCACCTTAAGTGCTGGTACTATAGCTTATGACTGTGTAGTCTTTTGGTAAGATCATAGGGTACTATGGGGCAAGTTTGACTAGTTATCTGCCCTTTCTTCCGTCCACTATATATCAGCTTTTGATCATTTAGGCATGTCATGTTTGAATCATGTTTTGAACTATTGATCTTTAATGCTAATGATTGAAAGTTTATTGTTAAATTGGCATGGAATGGTGAGCTTTAATGCTTATGTGGTATCATATACCTTGTCCATGCTCAACTAGACCTCTTAAAATATAGCAAAGCATATCAGTAGTTGCTACTTTTACTTCCATATCTTTAACAACCCAATAAAGGGATGCAAAATAACCAATCATTTGACTTTTATCAATATATATGCATTTGTCAACCAAGATGCAAACACCGTATACTAGAAATACTGTCACAACAGTCAAAACGTGTTGAAGCAAGTGCGGACACGAAAGGTGAAAGGATAAAGAAGAAGCAACAAAACAAGGATGACTGACATGTGTGGTCTTGACTTGCCGCCATTGTTGCTCATACTGTAACCAATGCTGACATTAGACCCTAAAAATGTGAGAAACAAATGTATAAAGTGTTGATTTAATTACATAAGATGACACATTGTGTTGCAGTTGGATGGAAAATTGTTGAGGAAATTACGGAAATTATTTTTTGGACTATGTAATCAGCTTGGCCTTTGTAACTTTTGGTTTACCAGAAATTTTGAGTTTATGTATATATGTTATCTGCTTGGAGTTGTTATTTATCCTTTTTTTGGGAGAGCTTGGGCTTTTAACAAAAGACAATTTTATCCTTTTTTTAAAAACTTATTTTCTAGGACTTTAGCTTATGATTTTACACAGGAATGTTTTTTTGTTCCTCTTATCAAACATAAGTTAATGCAAACAACTAAACTTATCAGCATACTATAACTGGTTATATGTCACGAGGTTCAAACATTTTCGAATATATTATAAGTCGTTAGCATTATAACCTCGTGTTATATGTTCTTCTTATTTACATGTTATAACATATGTGAGAATTTCAAATGGTAAAGTAATAAATAATAGAGTTAATTACTTAAATGGTTCATGTAGTTTGTCGGGTATAACAGATTTAGGGCGTGTTTGATTGCCACTTAATGAAATGACTCAGCAGCCAAATCTGAATTCGGTCAAAGGCAAGGTTGTTTGGTAGAGTAAAATGAGATGCCGTGTGATCCAAATTAGTAGTGAGTGGGCCATGATCTTAGACTAGTCCTCTCATTCAGTAGCTTACATTTTGACTTAAATATCCTTTTAACTCTTTTGTGTCATAGGTAATCTCCTCAATTATGACTCCTATGAGTTTTACACCCCTTCGTAACAAAATTTATAGGTGAACTATTGCATAAATATAATATATTAAAAGTGTTAAGGGATGGAATAAGACAATCATTAACCTCCATGAGTCTTTTCACGTATTTATATACTTTGAAAGTTGAAACTAAGATTTTTGTATCCTATATCATTTTAATAATTTTTTGATATCACTCTTTACTCTAAATTTTTGAATCCAAGATTTATTTTGCTTAAGTTATAAATTTCTATCGTTAAATACTCCCTGACATTTATCAGACAAGATATTTCGCTCGATTACAAAAGGTCAAGTTAGTAATTTCATGTTACTCAAATTGTTCATTCAGATAGTAATCAAACAATCATTTTCACTCAGAATCATGTTCACTCAGCACCAACAAATCATTCAGTAGCTTTGATTCATTCGACGCTGAATAATTTTTTTTTGTCAAACAACCCTTTGTCCCTATACTTCATTTTTCTTGGATCCTCTCCCTGTGGTTTTAACCCTATACTAAAATTTGACTGTCAAGGGTGTCATGTGCAAGTCACATGTAAGGGTATTCTCGTCATTTCGTATATTATATAAACAATTAAGTTGTCCCACCCAAACTAACCAGGTGGCCCCACGTTTAAACAAAAAACACAAGTGTATATAGAAGACTAATTATTTGAAAGTCAAATAAAAAACCCCTATCTATTGCAAAAATATAAATATGGAACAATTGACTTGGGAATAAAATTAAATTACTTTGTCACCTTTATAAAAAATGTGATATCATTTTTTTTTTTTTTAATTTGCATGTCATATTGTTTTATAGCCATTGGTTAATTATTTGAATTGTTGACTTGGGAATAAAATGAAATTACTTAGTCACCTTTTTGTTATAAAAAATGCGATATCATTTTTTTTTACATGTCATAGTGTTTTATAGCCATTGGTTAATTATCTGAATTGCTCTCTCTCTCTCTCTCTCTCTCTCTCTCTCTCTCTCTCTCTCTCTCTCATCAGATTCACAACAACCCTCCATAACTTGCCCCATTGAAACCACCGTAGAAACCGATCACCACAACCATCAAAACCTGTCAATGACCGTCACAGCCGGCATATATGGGTTTTTTTAGTGAGCCATGTTTCGGCTCGGGTAAAAAGCAGATGGTTTTTTTCTTTTAAATGAAGTACCTGGAAAGACAAAATTTGTGGGGTGTTTGTATTGTTTTATTTCATGTATATATTTTCTTAAAGTTTTGTATTTGCATTTGTCGATAAGAAGGGGTGTTTTTTATGGATTTTGATTGTGAGTTAAATGTTGTATTCGAGGTGGCCGGAATTTGGTGAAAGTGACTGGAAGTTTGATGATGGATACTGATATGAGAATTATCTAGTCCTAAATCTATAACATATACACTTAAGAGTAGTGTACCTTATCGTGTAGTTAGGGACGGAGCCAGTAGGGGGCTGGCGGGTGCTCGGCCACCCCGAACTAGCCCACATTGTCTCTTGATTTCAAAGCCATGTTTCACACACTCTTCAATTCGGCCACTGCCAACATGGTCTGCCCGGTTACGACGATGACCCAAGTCATCAAACAAATGAGAGGCATCAAATTAGGTTATTTTCGTGATACAGAGAACATATACTTTATATACTTATATTTTAAACTTGGAAAAACAGAGCATCTTTTATTTTTATTTTTTTGATGGGGATGACGAGTGACTGTTATAGCAGTATAGTGTTCATTATGGATTTATATTTAGATTTAGAGTTTTACTTTATCCCCTTTAACATTAATTACTTGACTTAATTAACCCCAATCTTAAATAGGTTGTTTAAAACCTTTGGTTGAAGATAAAACTAATACCAATAGTTGTAGCTATTGAGGTTCAAAATCTTTGTATGTTACTATTATATGATATAATTACGACACCCCTTAACTCAAATTCCTGGCTCCGTCTTTGCGTGTAATTGTGTAGTTGTGGTAAGGATGAGTGTCGAACCCTAAGAGCTAGTTATTTGGTAAATAATAAGAAGCAACAACAAAGCTATCAGAGCAATTCAAATTCCAAAGTTGTGCTTTAGATCCACACGATTGTATGATTAAGGAAATAATTAAACTTAAATAAGAAATAAATAATAAACTTAGAAGTAAACTGAACTTAATCAAAGAGAGAAATGAAATGGTGCTAACCTTATTAATCTTCCATGAGTCTAAAGATATGATTTTACGTGCAATATCTAGTTATGGCATCATCGATGGCTCAACTCTCACTTAAACGCAACATGGATCCTTGAAGCTTAAGCCTGTATAGTCTAATTAATTAACCTTAATGGTGCGTTTGGTTCACAGAATGTTTTTGAAGAAATTGTAATCTTTGGAAGGAATTGTAATTTGAATAAATTATAATTCAAAGAATTAGAATGTGTTGTAATTGTAATCTATTGAAATTGTAATTGATGAAATTTGTTATTCTGTTTAGTTGACTCGCAACGTAATGTAATTCAGATAATAATAATAATAATAATAATAATAATAATAATAATAATAATAACAATAACAATAACAATAAAATATTAATATATTAATAAAATATTAATACTAATAAAATAATAATATTATTATTTATTAAATAATAAATAATATAATAATATTAAGATTAATAATAATAAAATATTATTAATAATAAAAGTAATATAATAATAATATTAATATAACAATAATAATAATAATAATAATAATAATAATAATAATAAATATTTTTTAATAATAAATAATATAAAATATTAATATTATTAATAAAATATTAATAATAATAAAATAATATTATTATTATTTATTAAATAATAAATAATTTAATAATATTATTATTTATTATTTATAAAAATAATATTAATATTAATAAAATATTATTAATAATAAAATTAATATAATAATAATATTAGTATTAATAATGATAATAATAATAATAATAATAATAATAATAATAATAATAATAATAATAATAATAATTTTTAATAATAATAATAATAATAATAATAATAATAATAATAATAATAATAATAATAATAAATATTTTTTAATAATAATATTAATAATATTTTATTAATACTGATGCTTTGAATTATATAATACTGAATTACAACGTAATTCAAAACTTTCCACCCAACTTGCTATGTAATCTGAATTCCCTCCCTTGATGTAATTGGAAAGATTGAATTACAATTACATTGCAAACCAAACAGCCTACGTAATGTAATTTGAATTACAATTACATCCATTATGCAAACAAAACACACTACGTAATGTAATCAAATTACAATTACATCAAATTACATCCGATTACAACGAACCAAACGGGGCCTAAGACTATAGGGATTAACTAATCCTTAAGAACACCAACTACTCTATATGACTTGTTTATGCTAATTATGCAACTACTTAGCACTAAACGCCTATTAGTATCCACTAACAATTGTTTAAGCGCACTTTTTAATCGATTAATCTCACTTAAGTAAAGCTAATGTTCATAACTCAACAACTACGAGGGTTTGGTTGTTCGTTAGGCCCAACTGAAAGTCTTCAACCATAAATTTTAGAACCAAGCTTCTTATGTTGATCAACAAGGTGTCCAAGATGTCGTACTGAAGGCGAGACGGGATTACCCATTGTATAACTTATGCCAAGACTTTTTGTTGTTTCTTCACATGATTCTAATAATGGTAGTTGATATAGATAACCAACAGCTTGATTAGTATACAAGAGTTGATATAGATGACCACTAGACCATGCTTCCAAAGTTTAAAAAGCAATGTATAGCTTCAAGTACATGTATCGTTGTAGCACAAAATTGTGGATTAGACAGTTGATGCTTACAAAAACTGAGATCAGGCAGCACTTGTAATCATAATAGTATGTATCATCAAAAACTTAAACGTGGACACTCATTCAAGTGTTTGCCAATTATGCTACTTTTCGTCATAAAGTATCTTTGCCCTATTTTGTTGCTCAAAAATGTCGTCAGCTGAAGAACTGCAATGTGTATCTACAAGACAATTACTTAAACTCTGCAAGATGACCATCATCTCGTCTTTCCAGTGCTTATTGGTGGGATTGGAATGGTTTCTATTACTACCATACATTGTCTCAAACTCTTCTGACTTGGTTGCAGCTTTTTGTAGTAGATTATCAGGAAGTCCTGGAGCCAAAGCTCAATGTATCATGTTAATCACTTAGATCAATGTAGATAAAGAACATAGTTACAAATACCTAATATAGCGTAAAGAGTTTTTTTTTTTTTTTTTTTTTTTTTTTTTTTTTTTATTAAAAACAACATGGTACTACAGTTTGTGACACAAATTCATAAAGGAGAGCAAGAGTACCTGCTAGACGTGCGACATTGACACCATAGCTTTTTGGGCAGGCACCAAGTTTCAATTTGTAAAGAAATGTTACCTCTTCTAGACCCCCAACTCCATCTCCAACTCGGCATGCCATGTGACACAGGGAAACCTAAGACACAAGCAGAAAAATATAATATTACTAGATTATTTAAGTTAGAACTTGCAAAATGCTTTTCATTTGGTTCACTAGGATCAGATAGCCAAAAACCAGTAAGGAAATGATTTGACGTACAGTAAGATTTCATAGAAGTCTAGATGTATAGTCAGTGTCTCCATATTAATTTTGTTATATATGCTAAAAAATGGACAAATTACAGACAGATAAACAAGAGAGCATACTGTTTGAGTAATTTGTTGTTACCTCCCAGCCAAGAATCCTGAGAGTTCTTCGGACCTGGAGACACAAGGAAAACGCGTTAGTGATACGTGGGAATCGCACCAGGCTTTACCTCTCAAGGGATCTTGAGAAGCTTACAACCCCCACCAGGCAATGTACCTGATCGTTGTAGTATAGTATAGTGACAAGTACCGGGGATTGATCGTTCAGCTAGGAATAGTGTTGCTAGGATTAGAAAACCTAAATACTAGTTCTAAAGATGAAGGATGATTATTTTTGTATTTTTATATTTTTTAGAAAGCAAGTAAAAATCTCGGGTTTTAAGGATTTGGGCGGAATTAGTTGCTAGTCAACTAACCCAATACTAAAGATGCAATTAAAATGAAATACTAAAAATGAAAATAAACTAAATTAAACTAAGGTTGTGAGCAATAAGTGGAGAAGTTGTGTTTACTTAGATTTCACTACTCTCTAGATATCTTTTACACGTTAATTACTTGTTATAGTTGCGTGGATGACGGATTGTATTCCTTAATACCATTCATGGGGTGGCGCACTTAATTCCCCAATCCTATGAGTGCCTACTTCACTCCTATGTCGAGCCGGCTAAGAAGCTCCTAACATGGGATCATTAGAATTTACTCATGCATTAAATACAACCAATAAAACCTAGTGCACGTCAGTTCATGTTTCCTAAGACGTTCAAGCATGTTACCATTTGGAGATCTGCCAGTTTTCTTAAGCCTAACATCGAAATCATTCATCCAATACAACCATAAACAAGTAATCAACACATAATTAACATCTAGATTTCATTAGATCTAAGCAAACAAAAGATAGATCTAGCCTAGCATGATGGAATTAAGACAAGAACAAGATATAGACAACCAATACATAGACATATTGATTGAATTAAAAGAATACTTATCTCAATTACACATGAAAGGGTTCAAGGGCTGAGAACCCTTGAAAAACCTGTAAAATTCGTACTAAGTTCGGCCTTAGGGTTTCTCCAAAACTTCTCTCTTTTTTATGAATAAAAATTAGAAAACTATATATAGGAAATTGAGGCTGACGGCGTCAAGACCAAATTGGTGACGCCGTCATCTCGCCGCCAAAATACTTCTCGGACTGCCTTGATCTACTTTTGACGCCGTCACGTTATAACTTTTTCCAGGCCGTCACGTATTTTACTCTTGACGCTCTTCCTTGTGACGCCTTCAATTCTGTACTGGGCCGTCATGAAAATTACTCTTGACGCCATCAGGATTTTCTTCTTGACGCCGTCACCTACTGTTCCCAGCAAGGAAAATTAAGACTTTGGCGTTTTCTTCACTTTTATGCTCCAAAAACGTCCGAATTGCTTCCTTTTCCAGATTTCTCTCTCAAAGTACCTAAAATCACAAAAGGAACGATTTAGGGCAATATTTGATCAAATAAATTCAATTCCGGGCTTAAATGACCCCCTAAAAACGGTTCATTTTTCGCCTCATCATATACCCTTACACTTGAGATTTGCTTGTCCTCAAGCAAATGCGCTTTTATTCTACTCAAAATATAAGTTAGGGGTCATTTAACACTAATATAAAAGTAATTACAACAAATAATCGTTCCACTCAAGACCAATAGACAAGCACGGAGGTCATATACTAGCACCTCACAAATAGTGTTTAGATACTCACATCTCTCGGGTGTAATAAAGTATAAATTACAATATGGAAACGGAAGATATCTCTCACTACCTGTCATAGCAAAATAGATTACCATAGGCTTGGGAAAGGATCAAACCTCCACCACATGGCGTAAGCACCTAGGATAAACTATCAAAGAGGTCTTTTAAAGGGTTGTAACGTTAGGTGTAGGGATATGAAATACACGGTTTTGTTGGATAAAGGAAGTTTTTACTGGTGGCGAGTTAACAATCTTGGTTAATTACATGTACAATATGGCGTTGCTAAGCCAAGACTAGACTCGACTTAAGCTAATAAATGAAAAATAACAAAAACATAAAATAAACATAGAATGAAACGGGATGGTAGGCCGTATGTTTTTTTTTTTCTTTTCTTTTTCTATATATATATATATATATATATATATATATATATATATATATATATATATATATATTTTTTTTTTTTTTTTAAATTTTTTTTGCATACACTCTTACCCTACCATCCGAAATAATACATCATAGGGGATGAACATTCCCCTTACACTTGAATTTTTACATACTTTACAATAAACTAATCTAATGACTCGAATTAAGAAAATCAAAACACTTGGAGCACTTTTAAGATTAACGCACATATGGGGGTAATAAGATGTTCTTCCCCATTAATCCATAAAATAAGTACTTTACCCATGAGTCTCAATCATCCCAAAACAATATGTACAAGGATATGACTCGACTTAGCAACCATGTAATCAATTAGATAATTAACTTAGGGTTTAACAAATAACAATAATGCACTAAAGATGAGTGCATACACGGAAGGCTAAGGCAATTTGGGTGTACATTTAAGTGGGGTGTAACAAATTCTTCCTTTAAGTAAGATGCTTAAAGTTAGAAACGAAAAGATAGGCTCGGAGGGGTGTACTAGGGGTTTCGTGTACTAAAAATGAGTACAACGCTAAGGGTGTGGGAAAAATTAGTTGACTTAACTATCCAAGTAATATGACTTAAATGGTCAAGTAATTATAATACGGGTTTAACACAAGGGTAATCCTAATGCCTCTTATCATGTAGTAAATCCTACCACACGAATGTAGTCTCACTAGCGGTCTCGGAATGCATCACTAACGCAAGTTCTAGAATCTAAATGCTACCGGTACACTCATAAGCACTAATAGTAAATGCTTTTCCTATCAAATCTAAAGGCGAACCTCACATATTTGGGTGGAAAATTTTTCTGAATATACGGTTTTGTGCTAGTCATACAATCTCCTATCCATGAGACGCTTGCTATGGCTAAAGTTTCACTCCTAAATGTTGTAAAAAATTTTAAATTTGGCGCTAAAATTGCACTAACAAGTATTTCTCATAGTTTTATTACACATCTACCATTAAACAAAACAAACTCAAGCGAAAGTGTACATGTAAGTATTTCTCATAGTTTTATTACCCTACTTTTTTGTGGTCGTCTTCCCGTCATCTACCACCTTTCTGCCGAACGTCTTTGACAAGATGATTGAGCTTCCCTGATTCGAGGGCCGTCTCTAGTTGTTTCCGGAGCTGAATGCAATCTTAGTGTGGTGTCCGTTATCCAAGTGATAGTCACAATATTTATCTTGATCCTCCCTCCTAGGCGGATGACTGATAGGTCTAGGGAGTGGGAGCTGTAGCATGATCGTTTCGAGGGGGGAGCAATGGAGGTCGTTCTCTGGGCTTGTAAGGGGCATACCAATCACGTCCTGAGGATTAGCCCTTCCTTCATAGGGTCTTCTATCTCCTCCATATGGCCCTCGAAATTGTCTTTCCTCCCGTCGGAAGTGACTGACAGGCGGCCTTCTTGAGGATTCTAATCGTTCTCCTCTGGGTAACTCAGTGCTGGCGAAAGCCCTTTCCGATCTGACGAAATCATCTACTCGGTTCATCATTTCCTCGACCGTCTTAGGTACCTTATCAGCGAAACATTTAGCCAACTCTGGAGTCTTACATGCATCCATGAAGGAGGATATTCGCATTATCTCTGGCACACCTTGAATGAAACCTGTTTCCGTAGTCCATTTCTCCTTAAATTCAGGAAGGGATTCATTGGCATTCCTGATGATCTTGGTAATTTCTGTGGGGTCTTTGAAACATTTCTTGCGGAGAGCAAAACGGGTCGCGAACTGGTGACGAAGATCCGCCCATTCATCGATACTACCGGAGGGGAGCTTGTCATACCAACCCCGGGCGCTTCCATCCAACGTCTGCTGGAACATACGACACCACACTGGCATGGGCCAACATCCCTGCATCGCAGCTCCGGAGAATCTGGTGAGATGATCCTCCGGATCCGATGAACCGTCATAGAGTTTAATGTGAGGTGGCATCTTATGCTCCGGGGCTGAGAACTCGAGGAGTCTACGGGACAGGGGGAGTTGGATATTTCCTTGAAAGGCTTTCCCAAGTCTTCTTCTGAGACCCTTGCTCCGGTCATGATTCCTCCCGTTGTCCTGTCATTTCTTACGTCGTCCTCAGTGAAATTTAACCGAATGGGTTGAACCTTCTCCCTCCGATTATGTTTTTCCACCAAGGCCTTGAGGGCGGACAAGTGTCCCTCAATTTGCTCCCTCATCCTCGAGGAGGTATCTTCATTCCCTCCTGAAGTTTCCGGTGGTGGACCTTACATTCTGTAACCCTGGTAGATTGAACCCGGGTCCCACGGATGGCGCCAATTTGTTTGAGTAATTTGTTGTTACCTCCCAGCCAAGAATCCTGAGAGTTCTTCGGACCTGGAGACACAAGGAAAACGCGTTAGCCTCGCCCTAGGGGTTTGTCCCAGGACCAAGCTCAGGCGTGAAAGTAAGTACGAGGTAAGGATAAAGGTATATGTGTGTATATGCAGTAAATGCTAAAAAATACAAGAGTAAATGAGAAGTATTTATACTACCTTAGACCTGTACCTTTCTACTGTACGATACTGTGCGTAGTACTAGTAGGTAACTGTTCCTGACATGTAGGGAACGGCGCACCCCTATATGAGGTGTCAGTCATAGGGGACACGTGTCCATAGGGCAGGGGTTGTTGCCGATGCCAGGACTGACCGTCCGGACGTTAACCCGTCCGGCAAGATCCGCCCGGACCGTGCAGGTCCGTCCGGGCATATACACAAACACATACCTTGGGAATTTGCTGATAGTCCAGAGCTAAGTGGTGATAGTGAGTAGAAAATAATCCCCGACGACGCACTACAACCAAACAGTTGGAATTTGATAAATGGTAAGTGGTGACAATTAAAAAAGAGCATATAAATGGGTATGGAAACTGTCCATTCATGTTTTTGTAATATGAAACATACGCTATAGCTTGTCCATCTGACATGGCTGTCCCTCGTCCAAGCTCATCTAGCGCCACAAGTGAACTATGGGTTGCTGATGACTGCATTAAACATAAAGAGTATTTGAAAAAATAAGTCGGCGATGGATGATTTTTTTATAGAATTTCATGTATATTTGATGATGTGCGGGTGAAATTACGATGGAAACTTTTCATCTGTCAATGAATCTTTAATTGGGTGAAAATGTCTAAATCCCTTTTCAGTCACTCTGAGTAGTCAGCTTAATTGTACCAATACCTTTCTGGTTATGATATGAAGAGAATAAACTATGCCACATATATACTTTATAAATAAGCCACACGCGGAAAAATATGGGCAGGTTGAGTGGGTTGGGTAACAAGTCAAAACAGGTATGGGGGCAGAATGGGTAAATTTTAACCTGCAGGCATTTGTTTGATCCCATTTGTTAATTTTATACATAATTAATGAACACAATATAAACATGATGGAGTATTATAGAGACATACTAAGGATATTTCAGACGTATGTTTTTAGCTTAACCCGTATGACCCGTTATAAAATATAAACCCAATTGACCATATATAGGTTTTTGGGTCAAAAGTACAGCCTCTTATACAACTGATACAGAACATACCAGCATCGATGCAGTTTCCAGAAGCTAAGTTAAAAATGTACTCTGGCCAGCCATAATATGGTCTTTTGCACCCATTCGAACAAAAATACGATCAACCAGGGACATCTTAAAGCTTTCTGCTGGCACATCTGCTCCCACCTGAAACATAACTACGAGAGTAAGTATCACCATGAAACACCAAATTAGAGATGTTGCATCATTACATGATCTCACCTGGGCCAAAATTACAGCTAAACAAACTTGACGAAGAAGAGTAGACTTCCCACCCATGTTAGGACCAGTAAGTAAAATAAAACTAGCATGATCAGAACCACCAATACAAACATCATTTGGGACAAAGGTTCCATCACCGAGAGTATCATTTCGGAGCACAGGATGCCCTAAATTCTTAGCTGCAATAAATGGTGCTTCATTCTCGCTAGATGTATCCACAATAACTGGACGACATGTTGGTCCTTCATAGAGGTCACTTGCAATTGCTATGCTGATAAGGACATCGAGTTCCGGAAAATATGAAGTTGTCAAAGAGTTGACCAAGACAACAAAAACAGACACTTAAAAGATTTTCATAAATTCATTCAATGTAAAGCAAAGATAAACACCTGCAGCTATAGAAACCAGCTGTCTCCAGCTTATATGATGCTCACAGAAGCGCCGAATTAATCTATGCATGATGCTTTTCAGCTTAGATTCTTTCTCAGATTTAGCATCTGAAAGCTCCTGGATATACTTCTTGATAGTGGGAGTCCAGTAACGGGAGAAACCCTATAGATTAATAGCGGAAAATCATGGTTGCAAGGTTTTATTAAATTATTTATATATGCATGTCATATCATAAGGACAGCAACAATGACACTAAACATAGTTAATATATAATGCGAGATTTACCTTTTTAGATGATTGTAGCTCATAATCACTAGGTAAACTCCCACACAAACTTTCAGGCACTTCAAGAAGATATGAATCTTTTCCAATACTAACAAAATTGATCTAGACAACACCATACATGTGTAATTAGTATGGTAAACTGGAAAAAACATAACAATGAGTCATTTCTAGCAAGTAAGCTCACTGATGCATCTCCAATAAGTTTTCTTTGTTCCTTCAAGTGCTTTGTCAGATTTAATTCAATATCTGTAACAACTCCGCAAGCGGTGTCGTATACTTCATCGACCCCATCCCGAGGGATTATACGCCCTGAGTTTTTTGCCTCCGTCCAATCAAAAGCATTCTTGAAATGTCTAAGAACTGCATTAACATCCGGCAGATCTTTACCTGCGTATATTTAATAACGGTTCAAGTTAGATATAGAAAATAGTGGCAGAGAAAAATAAAGTAATCGATCATAATTATACCAGGTGTTAGTAAGCGATGCAGCATACTGGAATCAGTATATTCCAGAATGACACCTAGTGAAGAGCATGCATTAATAATTAACTCACAGCCACTGAGAACCAATATAAACTCTTGAAGTTGTTTCTTTGATGCATCCTCGTAAAGAACCACTTTACTCGAATTCCTACCATTAGCTTCACTGTTCATTTCAAATCAATAAACATTACTAAGATAATTGAAACATAGGTAGATAAATAATGTGTTATTGATTGTTCTAGTGTTTACCTGACAGAAAAGATGCGTGCAAGCATCCGTTCCATGTCTGGAAGCATGGCCAACTCTTTACGAAATCCAAGTGTATGAGGCAGATTAACTCCCTATAATAAAATACATTAGAAACTATGTGTATGTATGTATATGTGATTTACCAGACTTCCTAAGGGTATATGTGATGCAATGTAAGAATCCAGAGAACCTTAACACCAGCTACAGCTTCCTGGCGTTCCCTGATTAAGTCTGTCATATAAAGGTCTAGCAAGCCATGATTTAAGCAGCCTCTTCCCAAATGCTGTCACGAAACGGTTTAGTTGGTCATACAGTGTCCTGCATTGAATATAACCTATTAGGATGATTAACCAGCTAGTAAAATTGTGAATAATATATTGCAGAATGTACCCTTTAGAGTCTCCATTTACGCTGTTCTCAAAAACTTCAATATTCTCTAAAGCAGTTGCATCAAGAGTCATACATGGTTTTTCTGTTAAATCACTGAACCCAGAACACGGGAGTAGCTCGAACTTTGCAAAGCGAAGCAGTGACTCGTCCAGGAATGCCTTTTTCAGGTAGAATAGAGCGCCCCCCAAGGGCTGAGATAGCATAACTACCAACTTTTCCTGAAGCCATTAGCTCAGAGAGAGATTCAGGTAAGCCATCCTTCATAGCACATGTGATGGATTCATTTAATGATGATGAACCAGATTGATTATTGATTCGCTGATAAATCTCCTTGACTTCAAGAATGGTTTTTTCAGAATCCCAAAACTCTTCGAGTGGTACCAATTCATTAACAAGGGGCCTTCTTGTTTGTCTCATAAGTACTTTTTTAGTTTCAGGGCTGAGCATCTTCATAGGTTTTATAATTTCCGCTGGTCTTAGTTGAGACAATAGACAGCTCAACACACCGCACTCAGAATCATCTTTGAACTGTAAAATGAAACCATCAGTTATCATGCAGTAACTGATCAGGTGTCTCTGTCTGCTCAATAACTAGAACACGGTAACCCTGTCCATCACAGCAGTCAAATGAATATTCTCCACATTACAATGATAATAAGATTATTGAAGCAGTCCATATATCTTGAAAGATACCTTGCAAGCCAACTTCTCTACATTTGATTCAAAGTTCTTTTCGGGGAATCCACAATGTGGCTGGTCTCCCTGAGAAACAGATAACTTGTGGAATGCAGAACACACTGGGAAAAAAGCTATTAACCAAGGGTGTTAATTCACCCAATCTACAGTAGGTACTATTTTGGATATCTATATCAGCTAGTATTTCAAGTGGGCTGAGTTTCAAATTATAATCTAAATTTCTTCACCCGATGATTTTGCAGTAGATTTACATCCAACCTCACATCGTTAAACATGTCACAATATGAATCAAATTTTTATTCTGTTATTATCACTCCACGCCAACAGTCCAACTCAGCCCACTTTCCATAATACCAGAGTGTCTGAGTTGTAAGTTGTAAACTAAACATTCCTGATATCTCTTAAAACTATACAGTAGAGGTGAGTTATTTTACATACTAAGTTTTTGTTATAAACTAAGGGACAAATCCCCACCATCCATCTAGTTTGATCTAATGGTGGGGATTAACCTAAGATTTAATAAGACAACTTAAGTCCATGTTTTTTTTCTTGTCTATCTTATTTATTCATTTTTTTTTCTTTTTTCTTTTCTTTCTTTTTTTGAGAAAAGTTCATTTAGGGACTAGTTTTTTTGTACATACCAAGAGACAAATCCCCACCATCCATTTAGTTTGATCTAATGGTGGGGATTAACCTAAGATTTAATAAGACAACCTAAGTCCATGTTTTTTTTCTTGTCCTTTTTGTCTATCTTATTTATTCATTTTTTTTTTCTTTTTTCTTTTCTTTCTTTTTTTGAGAAAAGTTCATTTAGGGACTAGTTTTTTTGTACATACCAAGGGACAAATCCCCACCATCCATTTAGTTTGATCTAATGGTGGGGATTAACCTAAGATTAAACATGGAAACCTAAGTCCATGTCTTTTTCTTTCCTTTTTCTCTGTCTTTTTTATTATTCACTTTCTTTATTTATTTCTTTTTTTTTTCTTTTTTTGGCTCTTTTTTCCAATTAACGTTACACTTTTTTTTCTTTTTTTTTTTCAATTCACGTTTTTTTTTTCTTTTTTAAAAAAAAAAATAAGTCAAGCTTTTCTTTTTTAAATAAATTCACGATTTTTTCTCATTTTATTACGTTTTCGTCCGTTTTTGTCTGTTTTCACATGATTATATACGTTTTCAGACCTTTTTGTCCATTTTCAGACGTTTTTTACCGTTTTTATACGTTTTCGTCCGTTTTTTTACGTTTTCGTCTGTTTCAGACGTTTTTGTTTGTTATTATACGTTTTCGTCTGTTTTCAGACGTTTTTATCCGTTTTCGTCAGTTTTTATAATTTTGCAGACATTTTTGTCCATTTTCATACGTTTTCATCCGTTTTTGTCCGTTTTCAGACGTTTTCGTCCGTTTTTAAACGTTTTTGTCCGTTTTTAAACGTTTTTGTCCGTTTTTATACGTTTATATACGTTTTCGTCCGTTTTCATATGTTTTCATCCGTTTTTACACGATTTCATCCGTTTTTATACGTTTTCGTCCGGTTTCATATGTTTACATATGTTTCCGTCTGATTTCATACGTTTTCCTCTATTATTTTATGTTTTCGTCCATTTTTAGACGTTTTCGTCATTTTTCCTACACATTCGTCTGTTTTCTTACATTTTCGTTCATTTTCATAGGTTTTCGTCCGTTTTTCAATTGTTTTTGGCCAATTTTAGACGTTTTCATACATTTCTGAATATCACAAGTGATATTCGGTGATACTCATACGTTTTTGTCTGTTTTCATCCATTTTTGTACATTTTTGTCTGTTTTCAAACGTTTTCGTCTATTTTCATACGTTTCGGCAGTATTTATATGTTTTCAGACGTTTTTATCTGCTTTCAAACGTTTTCATCAATTTTTTACATTATCGTCTGTTTTCAGACGTTTTCGTCTGTTTTTATATGCTTTCATCCATTTTTATCTGTTTTCATACGTTTATAAACATTTTCGTCCGTTTTTATGTATTTTTGTCTGTTTTCAGACGCTTTCGTCTGTTTTCATACTTTTCAGCAGTTTTTATACGTTTTCGTCCATTTTTATACGTTTTCATATGGTTTCAATCTGTTTTCATTCATTTTCGTCCGTTTTTATACGTTTTCGTCCGTTTTCATTCATTTTAGTTCGTTTTTTAATGTTTTCAAGTGTTTTCATACCTTTCTGAATATCACAAGTGATATACTGTGATTATCAGAATATCACTTGTGATATTCAGAATATCGTGAGTGATATTGAATATCACTCGCGATATTCTGAATATCACAAGTGATTTTTAAAAGGGTAAAGTGCAAAAATGGTCCTTCACGTTCCACAAAATTGCAAAATGGGACCGAGACAAAAAGTAGCGCAAAAAAGCCACCCACGTTCCACATTTTTGCAAAATCGCCACTGAGAGGCCTTTTCCGTTAGTTTTCCCGTTAAGTGCCATGTCATCGAGGGCATTTTCGTCATTTCATTGTTTTAGGGACTAAATTTGCAAAGTAATTTTATCTCACATTCACAGCCACCACCACCACCACTCTCTACCACCACACAACCAACACCACCACCCTTTACCCTTCATCTTCATCTTCTCCGGTGATCAAACCCAGATTCCGGTGACCAAACCCAGATTCCGATCACTTTTTCCTTTATCACTATAGCATGCTATTCACGTTATCCTTTATCACTAACTATTCATGTTATCCTTTAGGGTAATTGACTAATCATGCTATTCACGTTATCCTTTATCACTAACTTTTTCCTTTATCACTATATCATGCTATTCACGTTATCCTTTATCACTAACTATTCACTGGAATCTGGCTGATTATATTAAATCCTGATATTCACGTTATCCTTTATCACTAACTATTCATGTTATGTCTGCAGCAAGTCGTCTATTCTTCTAGGAATATCTTTGACGGTTCCACTCATGGTAGCATGTCTTTCTGTTGCCATTCCTAATTGGATACGTAATGGCTACCGATTTTGGGTATCAAGAGACGATTATGGAGGTCAAGTTGGAAACTATCGATCTTTTTGGATGAAAGAGGTTTGTTATCTTCTTTAAATCAGACTTGTCGATGTACGAAAATTTAGGACCTTCTTTTATGGTTAGGACACATGTTAAACTGCTACATTTTTGTTATCAGGGTGTTGTTCTTTTCATCTGCATATCAGTATTCTTTGGATCGGTATTAGCACTCGGTGCAATAGTATCTGCAAAACCATTAGAGGCTTTAGGCTACAAGGGTTGGGCCGGTAGTCAGAATAGTATCAAATCACCATACGCAACATCGGTGTACCTAGGATGGGCAATGGCTTCAGTAATCGCTTTACTAGTTACAGGTCTGTTACCAATTGCATCATGGTTTGCGACATACCGGTTCACACTGTCTTCAGCTATATGCGTTGCTATATTTTCTGGTAAAGAGTAATAAAACATCTACAATATAGCTTAAAATATCAAATCTTTGTTGCTAACCTTTGGTCTGACATTAAAAACTTAATCTCATTCTTTTATAGTTGTTCTCGTTGCATTTTGTGGCGCGTCGTATTTGGAGGTTGTGACCTCTAGGGATGACGATGTTCCTGAAAAGACCGATTTTCTAGCTGCATTACTTCCGTTGGTGTGCATCTCGGCTTTACTGTCACTTTGTTCTGGTTTACTTAAATGGTAAATGTCGCTCATTTTCAAATTCTCACCATTGCTTAAATGGCCTGACATTAAAAACTCTCGTATGTGGCCCGATCCCGTGACAACACTCGTGACATATTGTGTTAGTGAAAAAAGAGTCAAAGTCAACAAGCTCTCGCTGTTCCTTAATAATATACAACTGTGGCCTGAGTACACAACCAGAAATACTTGATATTTGAACTAGAAAAACCTCAAACTAAGCAAAAATACTATTGGAATAAAAAAGTGACCGGAGTCGAGACTGGTCTTGAATTCAACTATACTAATATTACTACATTCTTTTTTGGAGCAGATTATTGTAAGGAGGAGACTAGAGCTGTTCGAAAGAACCAACGATCCAATTTTTGAGGTGGGTACTTTTTTTCTTTTTCAAATCCATGAGGCAAAGAGGTTTCTGGAGTTATAATTTTTGGTATATTTTAAAATATGTTTGTCGGATGGCCGAAAAGATGAAGGAAAGATGTAACATTTATGTTCTGTAGTGACAAATTGGCTCAAAGCCATATGCTAATTGTTTATCCTTTACATCCCGTTTTTAATCACTGGTCACTACCACTTCTAGCTATTATATCATATCTATGCATAATTGTATATATTAGATAAGAAAAATCATGGGATGGGTTGTTAAAGTGGTGTAGATGGGCGAGCGACATAAGTTATTCTAGTTTTGCCGAAAATAGAACTAGTCTGTGTTAGTTGGAATGGCTCTTTGGAATAAAAAAGTGATCGGAATTTGGGTTTGGTCACCGGAATCTGGGTTTGATCACCGGAGAAGATGAAGATGAAGGGTAAAGGGTGGTGGTGTTGGTTGTGTGGTGGTAGAGAGTGGTGGTGGTGGTGGCTGTGAATGTGAGATAAAATTACTTTGCAAATTTAGTCCCTAAAACAATGAAATGACGAAAATGCCCTCGATGACATGGCACTTAACGGGAAAACTAACGGAAAAGGCCTCTCAGTGGCGATTTTGCAAAAATGTGGAACGTGGGTGGCTTTTTTGCGCTACCTTTTGTCTCGGTCCCATTTTTGCAATTTTGTGGAACGTGAAGGACCATTTTTGCACTTTACCCTTTTTAAAATTTTGTAACATGAAAATCACAAGTGATATTCAGAATATCGCAAGTGATACTCAAAATATTGCAAGTGATATCTGAATATCGCAAGTGATATTCTGAATATCACAAGTGATTTTCAACAAATGTTCTGTGACATGAAAATCGCAAGTGATATTCAGAATATATCAAGTGATATTCTGAATATCAAAAGTGATATTCTGAATATAAATCACAAGTGATATTCAGAATATTACAAGTGATTTCACGCTTTTTTTAATTCACGTTTTTTCAAAAGTGATATTTTGAATATCACTCTGAATATCACAAGTGATATTCTGAATATCACAAGTGATTTTCAACAATTGTTCTGTAACATGAAATTCACAAGTGATATTCAGAAAATCACAAGTGATATTCTAAATATTACAAGTGATATTCCGAATATCACAAGTGATTTTCAACTAATATTTTGTAACATGAAAATCACAAGTGATATTCTAAATATCACACGTGATTTTCAACTAACGTTTTGTAACATGAATATCACTTGTAATTTTCTGAATATCACTTGTGATATTCAGATTATCACTTGTGATTTTCATGTTACAAAACATTAGTTGAAAATCACTTGTGATATTCAGAAAATCACAAGTGATATTCAGAAAATCACAAGTGATATTCCGAATATCACAAGTGATGTTCAACTAATGTTTTGTAACATGAAAATCACAAGTGATATTCTGAAAACAAGTGATATTCAGAAAATCACAAGTGATATTCCGAATATCACAAGTGATGTTCAACTAATGTTTTGTAACATGAAAATCACAAGTGATATTCTGAATATCAAAAGTGATATTCAGATAATTACAAGTGTTATTCAAAATATTATAAGTGATTTTCACATTTTTTTAATTCATGTTTTTTTCACTTTCCTACGTTTTCTTCTGTTTTTGTTCGTTTTCATACGTTTTCTTTTGTTTTCATACGTTTCTGAATATCACAATTGATATTATTAATATCACAAGTGATATTTTGAATATCAAAGAAAATCACTTGTGATATTAAGAATATCAATTGTGATATTCAGAAACGTATGAAAACGGACGAAAACATATGAAAACGAACGAATACGTATGAAAGCGTAAAAACACGCCTGGAAAGGGACAAAAACGTATGAAAAATTGATGAAAACAGATGAAAACGTATAAAAACTGCTGAAAAGTATGTAAACAGATGAAAGCGTCTAAAAACAGACAAAAATACATAAAAACGGACGAAAATGTTTATAAACGTATGAAAACAGATAAAAATGGATGAAAGCATATAAAAACAGACGAAAACGTCTGAAAACAGACAATAATGTAAAAAATTGATTAAAACGTTTGAAAGCAGATAAAAACGTCTGAAAACGTATAAATACTGCCGAAACGTATGAAAATAGACGAAAACGTTTGAAAACAGACAAAAATGTACAAAAATGGATGAAACAGACAAAAACGTATGAGTATCACCGAATATCACTTGTGATATTCAGAAACGTATGAAAACGTCTAAAATTGGCCCAAAAAAATTGAAAAACGGACGAAAACATATGAAAATGAACGAAAATGTAAGAAAACAGACGAATATGTAGGAAAAAGGACAAAAACGTCTAAAAACAGATGAAAACATAAAATAATAGAGGAAAACATATGAAATCAGACGGAAACGTACGTAAACATATGAAACCGGACGAAAACGTATAAAAACGGATGAAATCGTGTAAAAACGGATGAAAACATATGAAAACGGACGAAAACGTATATAAACGTATGAAAACGGACAAAAACGTATAAAACGGACAAAAACGTCTGAAAATGGACAAAAACGGATGAAAACGTATGAAAATGGACAAAAATGTCTGCAAACATATAAAAACTGACGAAAACGGATAAAAACGTCTGAAAACAG
Source organism: Artemisia argyi (assembly GCA_030686995.1). Taxonomy (NCBI): domain Eukaryota; kingdom Viridiplantae; phylum Streptophyta; class Magnoliopsida; order Asterales; family Asteraceae; genus Artemisia; species Artemisia argyi. The sequence goes on from JARVZY010012441.1 coordinate 103,400, forward strand.
ACGAAAACGTAAAAAAACGGATGAAAACGTATAATAACGAACAAAAACGTCTGAAATAGACAAAAACGTAAAAAAACGGACGAAAACATATAAAAACGGTAAAAAACGTCTGAAAACGGACAAAAACGTCTGAAAACGTATATAATCATGTGAAAACAGACAAAAACGGACGAAAACATAATAAAATGAGAAAAAATCGTGAGTTTATTTAAAAAAGAAAAGCTTGACTTATTTAAAAAAAAAAGAAAAAAAAAACGTGAATTGAAAAAAAAAAAAAAAAAAAAAAAAAAAGTGTAACGTTAATTGGAAAAAAGAGCCAAAAAAAAAAGAAAAAAAAAAGAAAGAATTAAATAAAGAAAGTGAATAATAAAAAAGACAAAGAAAAAGGAAAGAAAAAGACATGGACTTAGGTTTTCATGTTTAATCTTAGGTTAATCCCCACCATTAGATCAAACTAAATGGATGGTGAGGATTTGTCCCTTGGTATGTAAAAAAAACTAATCCCTAAATGAACTTTTCTCATATACAGTAAAAGAAATAGAAAAAAGTTATGCCAAATAGATATTAAATAGATTTTCATCCTCGCCGTACAATCTTGTTTCACTCAACATGGACCATAGTTCTATTTCCATTAAGCCACATCATCAAAGCATGCATTTCAAAGAGCTCGTAAATAAGTGAATCACGAAAAGTCGCTTTACCTTCATATACTGCAAATCAAGTTCTTTGGTTCCAACATGTGCGTCCATTTAAAGAGCTCGTAAAATTTTCCCATCTGGTTAGTTACATGAAATGATTAGCCGACATCTATGACAACAGGTATATTTGAGGTACGTAGATCATCAATCACCTTAAAAAACAGAACTTTATCCAGATGTTTCGACTTGAACTCCCACCATTGCCTCTATATTCAACAAAATTCAGTTACTTGCAACAGAGATTGTTAGTTGTGAATTGAAGACAAAAATACCTGGCCGCCTCCAGCAACAAAAGGCAAGCAACATGAGACAATGTTTTAAAACATAGGTTAACTATTTTGTGTAAACAAAAATTTGAAAATTAAAACCATTAAGATTAACAAATTAAAATAAAAAGGGATATTTTGGTCATAACACATTACTTACTCACTTTTAAGGTTGAGAAACGATTTATGTGATTAAACCATATGTCTAAACATATGCCTAAACATAATATTACGACATGTGACATAATCAAAAGTGAAGATAAAGAGAGAAAATTTGAAAGACATGCGTCAATCGATGATATGATTAGGCATGTATTTAGGTACATTTTTTAGACATCCATATCACTACGCAGGTTGAAAAATGTGCCTAAAGATATACCTAAACATAAGATTACGACATATGCCTAAATGACAAAAATAACCAATTTTACAAACATACTTCATCAAGTACCCAATTTTTATCAAAAAAAAAAAAAAAAAAAAAAAAAAAAAAAAAAAAAAGGCCGTTTTACCCGCAAAACTCGCAAGATTTGACCTTTCGAAGTCAAATTCTGAAAACTAGCAAGGTTAACTTGTGATGTTCTTGTTCTTATGTGTGTTTTTAGACACATAAGCTATCGTATAATCAATTGTGAGGCTCGTATCTTCTAAATAAATATCTTAGAACTTGATATGAATATAAGATTCATTTTCTTATAGCTGGCCGTTCATCTTTTTATCATCTTTTGTTGTATGCTTGTTTAGAAGTGTGTTAAACATGTTTGTGAACAATCATTGACTAGCAAGGTTTGACTTCCCAATTTCAAACCTTGCGAGTTTTTTAAAAATCCGCGAATTCTCGCAAATCTTACTAGTTTTATATAACGGTTTTTTTTTTTTTTAAATAAAAATTGGGTATTCGGTGAATCATAGTCGTAAAATTAGTTAATTTTTTGTCATTTTCCAATCAAATAATATAAAAATTGGGTATTCGGCGAATTCTCGCAAACCTGTGGTATATGTTTTCAAACAAAGCAAACCAATTACTTGGCTAGAAATTTGAATTTGTCTTCCTCTCGTGCGGCAAATCTGTCGGCTTTATCATCAAAAGGACCACCTGCATGCAAATATATATCCCATTTACACATATAACATATAAAAGAAAGAAATAATAATAATAAAAATCTAAAAGAAAGACTCACAATTGTTGTTATTATCATTATATATAATGGGAGAGTCGGTGTTCTTGTTGCTATTAACCAAACTCATCTTCTGCCGTTTCTTGTTGTTAACAACTTGTTTCTCCATTTCATCATCATCATCAAGAGCTTTCATTTTAGTGGTAGGGTTTGATGATTTGGATGTGATTTCACTCTCTGGTTGTTTCATTAACCCTGACGACCGCCGGAATGCCATTGTCGTTAAGCAAATCCCCACAACAAATTTGGCGGTGGAAATAATAAAATACTAAACCAAATCACTAGTAAAACTATCTACTTTTGTACTATATTAATAGCATGCTTTAATTACTTGTACTGTGAGTGTGAAAATAAAAAAGATGAGTAAAAAAAATGTTACCTGTACTGTGGCAATTCGAGTAGGGTTCGGGTTGGCGGGTTCAGGTTGTCAGGTTGGCGGGTCCGAAAACCCAACCCAAACCTGACCCATTTAAATCAAGCCAAAACACATATTAGTACCCCGAACTTGACAAACTGGATCATTTAGTACCCTGAACTTTTAAAGGTGCATAACAGTACCCCAAAATTGGCAAATTGAAATTCCTACTACCCTATACTAAATTAACTCCATAACTTATTATTTATTAATTTTTTCTAAAAAATAAATTAGTAAGGCTTAATGTAATATTAATGACTTATAGTTAAACTTAGGATAATTGATCATATTTTATTTAAAATTGAGTTAATTTCATTTTTTCAATTAATATAATATTATATTTAGTTATTGAGAATAAATATATATTTGAAATAATACTTTATAAAAATTGAATATACTGAACTACTTTTGATATATAAATTTTGTATTATATACTAAATATTTGTTTCACATATTTTTGAGACAGTAACAATTTAAATATTTATTTCTTTATATGCATATGTTAAATTAAAAATTACAAAAACTCATATAGTGTTAGTTATAAATTAATCTAAAAATTATTTGTAAAAAAAATTAATAATATAATATAAAGATATATTAAGAGTAACTGCGTTAGAAATAGATACTACATATATATTCTTTATATTCTAAATAATCAATTAAAATAGTATATTAATAAGAAAATTAAAAATAATTAAATTTTAAAAATATATGTGGAAAACTAGAAGCGGGGGTTGAATAGTTTTGCGTCTTTTTCGTTAATTAAAAGTTTGCTTTCAAAGAATTAATGGTAATCGTAAACACCTTTGAAACTAAAGTATAGATACAAATTAATTTACCTATATCACATAGATACTACTTATTTAAAATGTTGAATAGAAATTATAATTTCATATATCTCACTTAATTATAAGTAAGTATTTATATATGTATATGTGTTTTAATAATTGTATATACTTATATTTTACTAATTGTGTAATTAAGGTTTTAAATGGAAACTAGTTTGATCTTTATGTGAAATCAATATATGCACAACACACAATAATAATAATGTACGAGAAGCAAGTAAGTAAACAAGTAAAGAATGAGAGATGGAAAGATCAAACCGAGAGACAAAGGATTTATAGTGGTTCGGTTACAAGGACACCTTCCTTGCCCTACTCCACTCCCCGAGCACCGAACTCGAGAGTTTTCTTCACTAAGTCAATAACCTACCTTATGGCAGAGAAAACCGTACACACCAAAAGCTTACACCAATTAACGACACAAAGCAAAATGTCGAGTTCTAATCTTAGCTAGAACCAATCTCACACCAAATATCACACCACAACTTCTTCACACCTTTTACTTCTTCAATACTTCTTCACACCACAAGTATCTTCACGCCTTCACAAAATACTTCACAACTTCAAAGCACCAATGTCTTCACAACTTCAAACCAATAATATCTTTGCACCTTCAAGTCACTAGAGTCTTCACAACCTTAATCTACTAATGTCTTCTAGTCTTCTCCACTTGGAAGCTTCAATTTCTTCACTACTAGTCACTATTGCTACTCTCTCCTATCTTCACTACTATCCAACACTACTTCTTCACTTCAAGTTCCACTTCACACTTACAACAATTCTAAATTCTACAACTAAATCTAGCAAACTAATACATACACCTTATTCACCAAAATATGAAAGATCAACAAGATGAAACAAACAAACAACTTAGATAGCAAGATGATACTAAGTTGTAATACTTCTAATAGAAGTATTCTTCTCTTTGCACTTGAGTGTTGAGGCTTGAATCACTTTGAAACAAAGATCAAAGTATATAAGATCAAAGGATTTTTAGAGGATAGAGAAGGATGTTTAGATCAGAAAGTTTATAGTGCAAAAAGGTGAGAAAAATATGTGAAATGGTCCAATATTTATAGGGCCAGAAAATACTGTTCTGGAGCGTGCCGGTCCCCTTAATTAGGGGGCGGTCCCCTAAATGATTAAGGGGGCCATTTAGTAAAATTAAGGGGGCCGCCCTCCTGAACGTTGGATTTTCTTGTCCTTTTGTGAGGGAAATTTATTTGGATTAGATTTGCCATTTTTGGTTGAAAATTTGAATTCACAAATTTGTAATGAATTAAACATATTCATTTAATTCCAAAAATGTTTTACAAAAGATATAAAATGTTTTGTGACATTTTATAAATATCTAGTGGTTAACAAAAGTGTTCCTTTGATCTTGTAATACATTAGACACTTTGTTTATTCATACCTTAAGTGATTAAATGGTAAAGATGAGTATTTACCACTAAATACTTGTTTATGTTATAATCTTTGGTTAGATGAGTTTTCGTTTTGTGATTATCAAAACATAGAGATATCGAAAGATATGAATAACGTTTTTAGTCATTTATTTATATCAACAATCTCCCCCTTTTTGATGATTACAAAACCTAAACTCATTAAATCCAAAAATTAATTTTTTTGACAAGTATTTAGTGAGTTTATATTCACTTCTCCCCCTTTTTGTAAAATCAAAAAGGTTTAAGCCAATAGAAAGGTAGCTCCCCCTTGATGTATGCTCCCCCTCGTTTGAGGGCACCAAGGGTTCGAGAATTGGAATTCTTGCAAGAAAAATATTAGAAGCACAAGCATGGCACAAGTAAAACACATATATCATAATACCAACAATTAATAAGCATGGCAAAAGATAATAAGGAAGACATATTAAGTCATTCATAGATAGAAAATGATTATGTCAACCCATAATCATTGTTACAAAAGCCACAAATATAGAATACTAAGACTAAGTATAGCATCCTATTGTGCTAACAAGGAGTGTCACCAAACTTTCTTGAATCTCAAAATGGTTGAAGAGTTTTATTTGAAAATGAGAAACATAAGCATATAAAATGCTTGGTGGTTTAGTTTAGATAAACTTTTGGTTGCATGGATGTTGGTGAGTTTGGAGATGTGGAACTTGTAGGTGGTGGGTTAGAGGTAGGGTTTGTTGATTGAGGGTTTTGATGTTGTTCAAGTGATGGTATTTGTTGAGATCTTGTAAGAAGATACTCAATCCAAGTGAAGTGCTCATTCAATGCAATGGTTTGTTGTTGAAGGAAGATGCAACAAGGGCAATTGTTAACATGCTTCTCAATTTGGTTGATGTTGTGTGGTGATGATGGTGAGCTTGATTAGGGTGGATCCAAATTGTGTTGAGCAAGATGTAATGCTAAAAGAGCACTAAGCTCATGAGCCTCTTTTAGCTCCTCAACGAACTTCAAGTGTTCGGAGGAAGGTGTTGTTGGTGGAACATGATAGTTGTCTTGGGTGAAGATTTGAACATGCAACATAGGAATGGCATGTGAGGTTGTAGGATGTGGTGGTGGTACACTTGGTGGTGGAGACATGGTTGAGCTTGGGTAGTCATGAAAACATGAAAAGGGTGGAAGAGTTTCTTCATAAGTGAGTAGTGTTTTTGTTGAATGAGCAACATGTGAAGTATTGATTGAGATGTTGGGATTGTTGTTTTGGGATTGAGCATGCTCATCATAAGAAGAAGCATTAATGAGGGTATGAGTGGAAGATAGGTTGTGAGATGACTCATTAGAGTGGGTTTGAGGTTTAGTTGTTGGTTGATTTGGAACATCATCACTTGAGTTATGACAAGAATCAAGTTTCCTCCTCCAAACGGGTTTGACGGAGATCCTTGCGGTTCTTGAAATATTTGGTTTTTGGTTGTTGGGAGATGACATGTTTGGGTGTGATGGCATTAATGATGGGAAGAGGGTATTTATAGTGTATGAGAAATGTGGTTTAGGAAGGAAAATTTGAGGGATAGTATGGGACAAAATATGTTTGTGAATTTTGGGAAGTATAGGTTAAAATGGGTCAAAAAGTGATAAAGAAAACAGTATCCCCGACCATCAGATAGCCGGTCCCCTTAATTAGGAGCCGGTCCCCTGAATCATTAAGGGGGCCACCTTATATAATTAAGGGGGCCGCCCATCTGGTGATTCCCAGAATGCCAGAAATGGGTTTTTGGCAGAAAATTTTCAAAAAGGTTGTGTTTTTGGATTTGGATTCAAGTAAGTTCAACTCTTTGAGGCAATATAGGGCATACTATTTATGAATGTAGAGAGTGATATAGAAATAATTAAACTAGGCAATTAATTTATAATAATCATGCTATCTATTAATTTATCAATTAAGATATGCAACTAAGGAGGCAATAAGGCAAATAAGTTAAATGTGTAACTATATGAAGATGATATCATTTAGTCTAGAGCAAACATATAGATGATTGTTAGCAAGTAACAAATAGGTGGAAATGATTATATGGACTTCAAGACTTGTTACAAACAAGATCCATATGGGCAAGCCATGATTCTCATGAAATGATTTGATTAAATCGTGAATGTCATTTCTAATAGAGGTGTATGACACATGTGAGAAAATCAAATGTGTTTTAAGCAAAACGTTTTTAGTTTTATTCAACAATGTTTTGAAGTGAATTCAAGTGTGCATTACAATAACACAAATTGAATTTTGTTTCACAACATGAAAGGAAAAAAAAATTTCAATCTTGTTTTTGATTAAAATAAGGTTATGAAAGAAATTTTAGTTAAGTAAATTGTTTCAAGAAAAATAATATAGATATTTAAAAGATTTTCATTCAAGAAGATAGAAGTTTAAAACATGATGTTTAGATCATGATAATCAAGAAATTGCAAGTGAAGGATTTAAAATAGAAGCTTATCATGCTCAAGAGAATCGATTAAGCCCATTGTCACACATAATCATCTCTAATGACACCTAAAGATATGAAAGAGAGATGGTAGATATTTATGATCTAAATGCAATGGGATAGAAAGGAGCAAAGTAAATTATTCATGGATACAAGATAGACATGTATATATATATATATATATATATATATATATATATATATATATATATATATATATATATATATATATACAAAGAACATCATAATATCAAGTTGTTAACATGTCTTAATTATAATACATCTATTTATGCAACTAGTAAGATCATATAGCTTAAGTGGAAAGTATTCTACTATAGATCATAGAAAATTAAGAAAAAAAAAATAATAGACTAAACAACAAGAAGGTTAATAATGCTAATATCATATATGCATATATTAGTCTTAATGATCTAAAGGCATGGCAACTTATAAGTTAAATCATATTCACATACTAATTAAAGCATTCTAAAATATAATGTAATATTGGCAAGTTTTAGAAAAGAAAACTTATCTCAGGTCCATCTTTTCTTTAAGAGTGGGCATGAGGGTAATGGAAGAGATCTAAAAGGATTGTCCAAAACATGTCGAAGTAGCCAAATAACAATTCAACGCAATAGAAATCAAGGGAGCTAGATCCGAGATGCTTAAACGATCACACCAATCATCACAAGTCGTGAAGGCAAATAAAACTAGTGCTTTGGAGGCTTCATCTTGAAATAGTAACGGACACACCATGATATCAATACTCCAATAGTGAAGAACAAAATGTCGAGACAAGAAGATTCCCGCAACGACGTCATAGGTGAATCATTTGCAGAATGTGAAACAACGTGATAGAAACCAATAGCCGTCAAAGGTAATAGAGCAAGATGAGTAAATCAACACGTAATAGACTCTTCGTTCGTTAATTACCTAAACATGATAAAACGCTTGGTACCCAGATTCTCATGGGTCCTAGTTGGTTAGATGAGAACATCCATTGCATTTGAATGCACATGATGAGGATGTCGTCGATAAGTACAAGAATTCATCAATAGTTTGTTTTAATTAACAAACAATGACTTTCTTGACTAGAGTAATAAATAATGAATGTTAATAGTATTAGTTCTAAATTTACTCACTAGGTTTAACAAATTTTATTTGTTTTGATACATTTGTTGAAGGATCATTTACGATAAATCCCAAGCCGGTTTTATCATAAAATGACTTTTCAATGTTGAGAATATATTTTAAAGATTTAGAGCTATTTTCGAATCTTGCCAATTTTTTTGCTTTTTCATTTTCCATTTTAATTTCATGTTTGTAGTCTTGACATTTTTTACATTCAAGATCGATTTCAATATTACTTTCAAGTCTAGACATTTTATCTTCTAAAATTATTTCTTTTTCAAAGTTGTTTTCAGCGGATGTTGAAGATTCGTTTTTAAAAATACTTTTTGAGTCAATGTTGCAAAAATGTTTAAAGTTGTTTTCCATTTTAGAAAATTCTAATATAAATTGATCATAGCAAAAATGTTTGGTTTTGAATTGTACCTTATTTGTAGTTGTACATTCTTCACATGCTATACGGTGATCAATTCCATTTTCCATGTCGCTCCATGTTTTGTTTGTAGTTTCGCTTGGATCTAAAAACATGTAGTTCTTGCCATCAATACTTGTGTTCACATTTGTTTGAATATTCTCATAAGCCGTATTATCATCGTCTTCTTTGCACTTGTTGCACCATGATTTATTCACGCTCTTTCTTTGGATTTGGCTCATGTATTCTTCGTTATAGATACCTTCAATGATCACATTTGAACTAGTAGTACATGTGTTTGTTTCAACTAAATATTTATTTACTAAATTTTCTAGATTAACTATTTCTTGTGCAATATCAAGTTTATCATCTTTGATTTTACATTTCTCTTGGTGAAACTTTAAAAGACATTTCCAAATATCATTTGCCGTTTTACAACGAAATAATCTTTCATATTTAACTCTTGGTAGAGTTTTGAAAATAAGTAATTTGGCTTTAGTGTTTTTATCAAGTTTGGTTTGAAGATTTTTATATTGATTTTCAAAATCCATTTTGGTTGGTTTAAGATCACCAATTCAAATGATATGCCAAAGATCAAGATCTATTGATTTCACATAATTTTCAAAATCCATTGTCGAAAACTAGAAGGGGGGTTGAATAGTTTTGCGTCTTTTTCGTTAATTAAAAGTTTGCTTTCAAAGAATTAATGGTAATCGTAAACACCTTTGAAGCTAAAGTATAGATACAAATTAATTTACCTATATCACATAGATACTACTTATTTAAAGTGTTGAATAGAAATTATAATTTCATATATCTCACTTAATTATAAGTAAGTATTTATATATGTATATGTGTTTTAATAATTGTATATACTTATATTTTACTAATTGTGTAATTAAGGTTTTAAATGGAAACTAGTTCGATCTTTATGTGAAATCAATATATGCACAACACACAATAATAATAATGTACGAGAAGCAAGTAAGTAAACAAGTAAAGAATGAGAGATGGAAAGATCAAACCGAGAGACAAAGGATTTATAGTGGTTCGGCTATAAGGACACATTCCTTGCCCTACTCCACTCCCCGAGCACCGAACTCGAGAGTTTTCTTCACTAAGTCAATAACCTCTCTTATAGCGGAGAAAATCGTACACACCAAAAGCTTACACCAATTAACGACACAAAGCAAAATGTCGAGTTCTAATCGTAGCTACTTACACAAAATATCACACCACAACTTCTTCACATCTTTTACTTCTTCAATACTTCTTCACACCACAAGTATCTTCACGCCTTCACAAAATACTTCACGACTTCAATGTCTTGCAACTTCACAACATCAAAGCACCAATGTCTTCACAACTTCAAACCAATAATATCTTTGCACCTTCAAGTCACTAGAGTCTTCACAACCTTAATCTACTAATGTCTTCTAGTCTTCTCCACTTGGAAGCTTCAATTTCTTCACTACTAGTCACTATTGCTACTCTCTCCTATCTTCACTACTATCCAACACTACTTCTTCACTTCAAGTTCCACTTCACACTTACAACAATTCTAGATTCTACAACTAAATCTAGCAAACTAATACATACACCTTATTCACCAAAATATGAAAGATCAACAAAATGAAACAAACAAACAACTTAGATAGCAAGATGATACTAAGTTGTAATACTTCTAATAGAAGTATTCTTCTATTTGCACTTGAGTGTTGAGGCTTGAATCACTTTGAAACAAAGATCAAAGGATTTTTAGAGGATGGAGAAGGATGTTTAGATCAGAAAGTTTATAGTGCAAAAAGGTTAGAAAAATATGTGAAATGATCCAATATTTATAGGGCCAGAAAATACTGTTCTAGAGCGTGCCGGTCCCCTTAATGATTAAGGGGGCCGCCTAGTAAAATTAAGGGGGCCGCCCTCCTGAACGTTGGATTTTCTTGTCCTTTTGTGAGGGAAATTTTTCTGGATTAGATTTGTCATTTTTTGTTGAAAATTTGAATTCACAAATTTGTAATGAATTAAACATATTCATTTAATTCGAAAAATGTTTTACAAAAGATATAAAATGTTTTGTGACATTTTATAAATATCTAGTGATTAACAAAAGTGTTCATTTGATCTTGTAATACATTAGACACTTTGTTTATTCATACCTTAAGTGATTAAATGGTAAAGATGAGTATTTACCACTAAATACTTGTTTATGTTATAATCTTTAGTTAGATGAGTTTTCATTTTGTGATTATCAAAACATAGAGATATCGAAAGATATGAATAACGTTTTTAGTCATTTATTTATATCAACAATATATATTTATCTAGCCAAAGTTTTACTATAAATTATTTATTAAAAAAAGACTTTACTAAATTAATTTTTAGAAAGAAAAAACAATTAATTGTTGAGTTAATTAGTATAGGGTAGTAGAAATTTCATTTTGTCAAGTTCAGGGTATCATTCTGTACCCTTTAAAGTTCAGGGTACTAGATGATCCAGTTTGAGAAGTTCGAGATACTAATATGTGTTTTGGCCTTTAAATCATCGGGTCAGCTATGTCAACCCTAACATGTTTACACATAACCTGATCCTGACCAATTTAACCCGTATATATAATTGGGTTGGAGGGTTAAATAGGTTAAACGGGTTGCGGGTTGACCTATTTAACCCGTTTTTTATACAAAAGTTGCTACATTACACGAGTTAAACATGTTAAACGGGTTTGCGGGTCGACCCGTTTAACCCACTTAACCTGTATAATAAAATATAAATAAAATGTTTTAAAGTATTATTGTACTAGGAAAAGAAAAGTAATTAAAAAAATATTTTAAAGTAAAATGCTTCTTTTTTAAAAATTGTGATGAAAATGTTTATTTTTTTATATTTTTTTTACTTTTATTTACTAAAAAAAACTTAAGAACTTTATTATTGGATCATAATAAATCAAAAACATTCTCTAAAATAAAAATATAACACTCATAGTTGAATGATAATTGAATCTTATGTATTTTTTTTTTAATTACATGGTACCACTAAACAAAGTTGAAGTACTAGATAAAACTATAAAAGTCATAAATAATAGAGTATAATAAAAGTTAAACAAAGTTGAAGTACTAAAGATAAAAATCATAAATAAATCTTTTATATGATACAAGAAAATCTTTTTTGGCCAATTGAATACTTTTATAAGAAAGCTCAAGAGCAAAATCAAGCCTACTATCGGCTAACTGAAAAGTCAACATAAAAAAACTTGGTCATTAGATACTTAGTTTTGTCATTTGCATAAAACTAGTGAAAAAACATATGCGTCAAATATATAAAAAGAAAAGACTTAGAAAAAACGGAAGGGCATTTTTGCAAACTTGAAATTACTAACATGGAAAAATACAAACAACATACGCATCATCTTTTTTAAAAAAATAGACCCTAACACAAAAGAGAGAGAACTTTGAAAACGATTTATAGAATTAGTTCATCAAAATTTTACAAAAAAGGTTATGAAAGTATGTTTATAATAGGGATAATGATTTCTAAATGTATCCAACTTGCCATGTTTTACTATATCATGTATGGAACTTTTAATTTTGCTATCTTGGGGTCTAAAGTGCCTAATCTTTGCTAACTTATGTACTCATCCGACATGGCACAGAGATTAGCTGAGTTGGCAAGGTGGACCTTGTTGACTCCGTTTGTTTCTTTAAAAATACCGTTATGTTGACCCGTTTTCCGTTATACTACAATTTTTTATAATAAAAACATTTTATTTATTACCAAATCCACCAAACCCACTTTACCAAATACACAGATACGATCACACACATACTTTACCAAATCCACCAAACCCTAACCAACGACTAATGCTATAATCAACAATTGTTTTATGTCTTCTTATTCGTCTCTAAGGTAGGTAAACTTATTCTAACAATTAGTTAATTTGATTGATTTACCAATTTCAAGAAACCCTAGATACTGTTATGATTAATTGTTTTACTAACCCTAATTTGATTTTGTGGCTTTCACAGAATGATTCCTGGACCCAATGGTATTGAGTTAGATGTATGGAATGATGGCATTTTCAAGGAAGACCCTTTAAGGTATGAGGATGGAGTTATTTTGCACGCGTTTATTGCTAGGCTTTCACTTAAGGAATTGACAGAACATGTGAAAAGGTATATTGAGTGTGCACATATATTTGGTCTATACTATAAAATGCCACATAGTGAGTTGGATAAGGGTTTAGCGAAATTAGATTGTGATTGGAAATGCAATAGGATGTATGATCTATCCAGGTTGTTTGGGAAATTAGAAGTGTATGTAGACCACACCAACATTGACTTTACCAAGTACTTAGCTATGCCTGACCCTGGTACACCTACCTCTGAGTATAGAGCAGTTGACAAGAAAAGATATTGTAATGAATTTAGTGAAGAAGAGGGGTTAAAGGAAGGCTTTAAGAGGGGTTGTAGAAGAGTGGTTGCATTAGATGGGTGTTTTTTAAAAAGACCAAAGAGTGGTGAGATACTCACTGCCATAGGAAGAGATGGCAATAACCATATTTTCCCTATTGCTTGGGCTGTGGTTAGTGTAGAGAATAAAGACACTTGGTGTTGGTTTTATAAATTGGTTGGTGATGATTTGGACATGCCAAATGGTGCAGGTCTAACATTGATGTCTGACCAACATAAGGGTCTTATTGAGGCTGTGAAACAAGTTATGCCTCAAACAGGATTAAGTGGTAGTGGAAGTGGTGGCAGTGTTGCCAATGATGTTAGGGGATCTGATATCCTAGGAATGCACACTCCACAACATCAAAGTGCATTTAGAAAGGTGGGTGGAGTACATTTTGCAACTGGTAGTAGTGGAACTAGTGGTGTAAGAAGGACCTTAAGGCAACATCAGCCAACAAGCAGGGGGTTTGCATATTGGTTTGGTGAGCAAAGGGCAGGTCAAGGAAGTGGTTCTACTCAACCTACTCAGGGAAGTCAAACAAATGAAAATGAAGCAAGTCAAGTTATCCAAACTCAAGCCAGCCAAGTCATTCAACCAAATCAAGCTATCCAACAAAATCAACAAAGAGAATTTGTGATTCCTAGGAGGGTACCAAGTCAGAGAGTGCTACAAAAGAAGTTGTCAAAAAATGTTTCTGGTGAAGGAAGCTCTCAGTAGAATGCAATGCATTTGGATTAAGTTGTTTTATGTCTTTAGATTGCCATATTTTGTGTACTATTTCTTGGCAATCATAAACTTGCTAGTATGGAATTAAGTATGTTAGGATTCTAATTAACTTATAATTGCCATCTTTTGTGTATTCCATCTTGGCAATTAACTGAAGTATGAATGAATGACTTTGTAATTTGACTTTCAATAGTCAACTCTTGATATTAATGTAGAAATATGACTGTGAGTCATATTAAGTATGTTAGTAAATTACTTTGACTACTTTGGTCATTTACAGATTACTTTGGTTAGGTTCAATGCTAGTATCTATGCATTTACTGTTTTTTTCTAATCTGCAAATATGGTTAGTTACAATATACTTTTACAAAGAGAATATATACCCTTTTTGTAAAATACAAGTGACTTGAATTTTGGTCAGTTACTGTGACATTTCGTAAAATCTTCATGTCACTAATTTTAATATTTTATTATTTAACTATTCTATTTTTTTTAATAACTTACTTCGTCGGAAGTTATCTGCGTACGTTCAATTAATCTAACCACGACTAGACTATGTCCATTCTATACTTTTTATGCATTTTGGGTTCCTTACAATCATATTTTAAAAGTCACACTTTACTTTTTCCATTTTACGTAAATCTTGCACCTTTTACGTTTTACGCGATTTAAATTTAGGTTTTAAAGTTTTAAGAAAGTGAACCAACCCTAGAGTATGATAATTTACATATTTTATGAAATTTTAAAACTATTTCATGTTTACAAATGAGTTTTATACTTGTCGTGTCATTTTTATAGCTTACGTCACTTTTATCAATAACCCGTGTCACCAAACGCGTTTTCAACTCACGGTTTCAACTGTAACGATGTTTAAACCCTCCGATGAATTCACCACTCATCTAAATTAATAAAATAGATTATGAAAACAAATTTTAATATTTTTAAAAATTTTATATTTTATTACTACCCGGTATTACATTACTCGTCTTAAAAACTCTACGTTTTAACTACCGGGGATCAAAACTACATCTATAACACTCAATACTCAAATTAAATCATATAATCTCCACTCACCCTTTTGCTCCACCCCTTGTGACAGATTTTGAGCAACCAAGACACCAAGTGTCTTGGCTAAATTATATCTTTCTTTTTTGGTGACACCATGTGTCTTTCACTTAAAATCAAACTCATATAAGGCTACAAACTCATTCTTGTTTGTATCAACAACTTATTTCACTCCAAAAATCTGCATTTTCACTCTAAATTTCGTGGCTTATACAGCCCACACTCACCATTATCATCAATTTTTACCACAAGATTTGGTGCACAAGATTAAAGGTCCTTTGGTGCTAGTTTGTTCTTGATTCCTTTCCTCCTCAAAGTTCTTCATTTCAAGAGTTTATTTAAAAAAATTTCCAAGGTGATAAGGGCTGTGATTTTTAAGGATTTCAAAGGGTTTTCAAAGTGTTCTTGCAAGGTTATTTGGGTTTTGGTTGATTAATGTTGGAAGCTTGGGTTTGTGGGATCATTAGGATTAGTGATCTTGTTCTTCTTGTAATTTTTCTTGTTCTTCATCTTTTGTAAGGAAACTCTCCACTCACTTTTCATTTTATTTTTACTTTCACTACTGTAAAAGTTATATATCTTGATGTATTTGTATATTATATAAGTTATGTTGCTTGGTTAGGCTTGGTACATAAGTTTAATCACTAAAAACCCTAAAGGACTAGACATGCAAACTGTGAATCTGATTCAGGGGTAAAAATGGAATAAACTGATTTAATCAGTAAATATTGGACCTAAACTAAAAATATGTAGTTATAGCCCTGTGTCTTGTGGTCATTTTGACGGGTATTTCATCGAATAACTCATTACGATAATTAAACTAGAATTATTTTCGTGAAACATGTCACATTCTGAGTAACAGATTTGAAACGTGTATAAGTCATTTTTTTTTGTGAATAACCCACTGTTACTCAAAACATAAAAGTTTTAGATAACATCTTAACTTAAACGTGTCCGAAAGCGGGAAATTAATCGGGTTAGTAAAACTCTATATATCGCACTTTTTGCTGGACAGTTGTAAATTTGAAAACTGATGGACTGAGTAGTATGGGTAAATAAATAATTTTACTAATGTAATCAAATTTTTGACTTAGTGGGACCCACAAAGTTTGTTAGTACAGACAAATACCTTTCCGGGGATATAAAGAACGTAAATTTTTGACTTATGGTTTACAAGTAACGGAATTTCTAAGATGAGCAAGTTATAAGAATTTCCATCAGCATTGGAATAAAAAGTATAAAAATGTTTACATTTTATAAAACTTTTGGACTTTAAATATA
Organism: Artemisia argyi; assembly: GCA_030686995.1. Lineage (NCBI taxonomy): Eukaryota > Viridiplantae > Streptophyta > Magnoliopsida > Asterales > Asteraceae > Artemisia > Artemisia argyi. Next base: position 119,753 of record JARVZY010012441.1, read on the forward strand.
TTTTGAACCACCTCCTATATTTTGAACTCTTAGGCTTAATTTGAACCTTTTTGATTAAAAATGGGACCCTTGGACTAAATTTGAACCTTAGACTCATCATTGGACCTTCATAACATATTTTGGACTTAGAAACAAATATAAATTTGACACTTAACTTTTATAAAGAATATAAATTCATATTTATAAATAACTCTTTAGTGTCAAACTAAAACTTGTTATATATGTATTTAGTATATGTGTACCAAGCACAATTAAGATCATAATTTATGTAACATATAGCCATATGGCATAAATATTTATTTTCAAAACCTAAGACAACGTATATATGTTTAGGTTCTTCGTAGAGCTTCGCGGCTATCTTCCTTCGCTTGCTTGATTGTGATTATTCCTCTTTGTTCACGGTGAGTTCATAGCCTCGCCTTTACTAATTTAATTGTTTTATAAACCTCGTGAGGGGGATACATGCTAGTTTTTACAAACTGAATACAAGTAGTTTTTGGTATGCTGGACCCGATTATATGATTATAGTGATTGAATGCTTCTTGCCAATTAAGTCCCCACCATGAAACCGTTAATTCCGTAGGGAAACGCTATTATTATGGACATGCATATTAGGCTTGGCCGGCTTTGACCGGGTACGGTCACATAATCTTGAGAGTTTGGGGTAAACTGGCAATTTTTACCTCGGGGCACAAAATCATGGTTAAGGTTTCGGTTTCATAATTCTCGATACTATAATCTGATTACCCGACATGTATTTGTTATATGTCTATTGATAAATAATGCTTGTATTCAACTTATTACTTATTAAACTCTATGAATTCACTCAACCTTTGTGTTGACTTTTAGCATGTTTTATCTCAGGTCCGTAAGTGGCTTAAGCATGGATGGGTGGCGCAAGAAATGGATATCTACATGACGGCTCATGTTTAAATAAAAGTTTTCATTCGATAATGTTCTAATCTTTTAAAACTTATGTATGTTTTAACTATGTTAAAAACTTTTGGGACCTTGTTAACTCTGATAAATTATCGAATGTAAAGTTTTAAAAATGACTTTATTTTAAAGTTGTATATTATACTTGTACTATGTGACCAAATAGCACCCCATGTTGCAATTACCATTCATTACCATTACATGTTAAGCATGAGAAACACAATTGCAAAAGTATATACCATTCAAAATTGCAAATTTTTCATTGCATTAGAAAATTTTGACTTTGTAAAGTCAAAGTAAAACATAATCCTAATGGATACATTACAACAATTATAACCTAAACTTGCAGGTCTTAAAGAACCTAAATCAACTTCCCAATTTCATTCCAAATACAAGACAGAAAATTATTATAATCCTAATCAAGATGAGAAACAGCCTATCATACAATTGCAATTTTGACTTTGTGCAGGTCAACTCATGAACCAATTGATTCTTCTCCATTGTTAGAACATCAATGTCCTCTTGCATTTCATTCCTTTGCAGCCCTCTTTTGACCTTTTGATGCTCTTCAAACAACAACTCCCTATAATAATCACTAGGTAGATCATCATCAAAAAATTCATAGAACCCACACTTTTTTGTCTTGTCCTGAAATTAGAACCAAAAATATTCATCAACATTTATTACCAACACTTTGTCCAGGATTGGGTTAACAAATTACAAACAAAAATATGATTGGCTTAACAAATTAAATCATGACTTACAAACTTGGGACAAGTAATAAATCGTTTCCCAGGATTCTCCTTTGTCCATGCCGTTTTGACAGTCATAGCAAGTCCACATCCACAATGAGTTGTAACGTACCTGTGTGTCACTCTTTTGGTTCCTGGAGCGTAACAAGCCATATTGGATTTGTGTTTGTGTCTCTTATTTGATTTAATCGTAATGCAGTGATCAATGTTTGTGATTTGTGTTTGTGTATGTGATTTGTGTGCGTGTTTGTGATTTGTGTTTGTGATTTAATCGTTAGGGTTTGGGGTTATATTGGGGGGAAATAATAACGTTAGGGAAAAGGACAAAAGGATTTGCCAAGCTGGAAGCAGACGTGGATGCCAACATGGCAAGTTACAATGGCAAATCCCTTAATCACCCCGTTAGTACATAAGTTAGCAAAGATTAGGCACTTTAGACCCCAAGATAGCAAAATTAAAAGTTCCATACATGATATAGTAAAACGTGGCAAGTTGGATACATTTAGAAATCATTATCCCTTTATAATATCAATTTTAGTTTGAAATCCCGTGACTCGATTGATTTATTTTTATTTTTATTATTTTTTTAATTTTGAAAAGCCCATGACTCGACGATTCACAGCTTGCCTTTTATGGCATGTGTTTTGGCAGTTTTCGGGACGACCTTCATGACATGGTTGTTAGCTGTAATATCATGTGAAAAAACCCCAGTTATTAACAAACACTAAATATGAAGTAATTGTATGTTACTGTTCATGCACTCATTTTTAGGCAAAATTTTAAACTTTTGTTTACATTATGCAACTCCGAATCAATATGTGTTATGTGATTCACACTTATCTAGAACAAGCTTACACACAAACCACAACAACCTGGAATGTGTACAACACAACCTATGGATCAGATTTGATCACCTATACTTATCAGTACATGCACAACACCCTCTGTGACCCACATTTTTCTCTGTGGGCCCCACATTACCAATGTGAACTACTTCACACCTAAGTGGGGCCCACTTATGTAAGCCCATTTAATGACAACACAAAAACATTACACGGATCAAACTATGTCAAGTACACGGATCAACACAAAACCAACTTGGGCCTCGAAATCATAAGCCCATTACAAGCCTAATCCGTATAACTTATATGTTATACGAATACATGCAAACATACTTTACTTTGGCTTGTTTATTCGAATTCTATACAAGCAACATACGAATTAAAATGCACAACCTCATTGTACATCACCAAAAGAATCGAGATCAACATTTACTTGGATAAAATACGTATAAATGAACAGCGAAACATGTACAAAGCTTATCGAGGTCTAAACGTTTTCAAACGTGCACAACTTTGAACACTCTATACAAAATATGTTGCCATTGATCCTAATGACTTCTAAACACTCCCAAATGACTCCATAAGTGATTCTCAATGATTCACAAGTCACCAAACTCACTAACGTGTGCCCTAAATACATTCTTTTGTCTCGATACATACACAAACGTACACATAAAATCCCACAACATGCATAAGCTTGAATGAGACCTCCAAAGGAGTTTAGAAACTCCTCATTACTCATCTTGGACCACTTAACCTAAGTAAAACATATCTCTAAGTTCTCAAAGGCTCACACCAACAAATTTGACCCATATGTATTTATTTTGGTCATATAATTGTTTGTTTGGACTCACAAACGTACCATAACTTCTATAAACCTCCCAAATGACTTTAAGAGTCATATTACCCTAGCCATAACCAACCACAACTTCTCCAAACAACAACTCGATCCCATGTCATGTTTTGGTCACGTATCAATACCAAATGGACCCTTTATGATTTATGCTACCAAACACACGCTTAAAACGCTTTCCCACTGGACTCACTTGACCACATGAGGACTCCAAGACCTCAAGACTTCACTTTCTCACCTTGTGTACATGTACTCGAAATTAAATCAGTTTCTAGAACCTTTGGCTAAGTCATCACATAAAACCGACCCAAGAAACACTTGGATAACCAAGTTGCAAACCAATCAATCTACCCTACTCTCACCCCTACTCGTTATCTCATCCTCGATATTCTTTTTGTCCCTCCAAGTTGTCATTATCTTTATGTTATAAACTCCCATGTAAAAGAACTCACGTACACACTCACAAACTCACTCACAAATCCTCTTGTGCTTATTGTTGTATACCGAGAAGAAAGGCAGAAGGACCAAGGTGTTCCCAAGCTCAAGCAAGCCAACCGCAAGCTTCAATCAAGCCTTTGGAGTACCCACAATTGAGTTACAAGTCCACAAGACCTCCCCTTGCTTCCAAAGTATCGAAATCGACCCACTTTTAAGGTGTAGTAAGTGTTTTCGAAACACTTAGTTTATTTTTGATCTCATATTTCTGTTTTCTATTCGTATAAACTCTCAACACTTTCAACTATTTAAACCTATGTCTCGTTAAGCTTATAACAAGTAAACACACCTATTCGAATCTCTATATACCTAAAAAGGGATATTTTGGTCATAACACATTACTTACTCACTTTTAAGGTTGAGAAACAATTTATGTGATTAAACCATATGTCTAAAGATATGCCTAAACATAATATTACGACATGTGGCATAATCAAAAGTGAAGATAAAGAGAGAAAATTTGAAAGACATGCGTCAATCGATGATATGATTAGGCATGTATTTAGGTACATTTTTTAGACATCCATATCACTACGCAGGTTGAGAAATGTGCCTAAAGATATGCCTAAACATAAGATTATGACATATGCCTAAATGACAAAAGTAACCAATTTTACAAACATACTTCATCAAGTACCCAATTTTTATCAAAAAAAAAAAAAAAAAAAAAAAAAGGCCGTTATACCTACAAAACTCGTAAGATTTGACCTTTCGAAGTCAAATTCTGAAAACTAGCAAGGTTAACCTTGTGATGTTCTTGTTCTTATGTGTGTTTTTAGACACATAAGCGATCTTATAATCAATTGTGAGGCTCGTATCTTCTAAATCAATATCTTAGAACTTGATATGAAGATAAGATTCATTTTCTTATAGCTGGCCGTTCATCTTTTTATCATCTTCTGTTGTATGCTTGTTTAGAAGTGTGTTAAACATGTTTTTGAACAGTCATTGACTAGCAAGGTAGCAAGGTTTGACTTCCCAAGGTCAAACCTTGCGAGTTTTTTAAAAATCCGCAAATTCTCGCAAATCTTACTAGTTTTATATAACGGTTTTTTTTTTTTTTTTTTTTTTTTTATAAAAATTGAGTATTCGGTGAATCATGGTAGTAAAATTAGTTATTTTTGTCATTTTGCAATCAAATAATATAAAGCAATTCGGCAATGTGCTTTGTTTGTCTTGTGGCTCTTTTGCTCCTTGCACCTCGGGTTTCTTTTTCACTCACACTTGTGCACGTGCCGGAGGTCTCCCTGGAAGCAGTTTCTCTACTCCTAGGCCTTGCCTGGGGTAGGGGTATGATCTGTCTACACTTCTACCTCCCCCATACCCCGCTCTTGCGGGATTGGGTATGTTGTTGTTGTTGTTGTTAGCTATGTTTGGAGCAGAGCTTTTTGGGGCAATGAGCGGTGAGCAATGAGCTTTTTGATTTTCGATGTTCGTTTGGCAACATAGCAATGAGCTTTGCTATTTTTTAAGAAAACTCATTTTTCTAATGCTGCAGCTCACAGCTACTACTACTTTTGCCAATCATAACCTAAGTCTAGTTTTGTTCCATCTGTGGTATATGTTTTCAAACAAAGCAAACCAATTACTTGGCTAGAAATTTGAATTTGTCTTCCTCTCGTGCAGCAAATCTGTCAGCTTTATCAACAAAAGGACCACCTGCATGCAAATATATATCCCATTTAATTAATTAATTAATTACACATATAATATATATAAGAAAGAAAATAATAATAATCTAAAAGAAAGACTCACAATTGTTGTTATTATCATTAGTATATATATTAAATGGGATTTAAAACGACGCCGTTCATGCTACAGTACACCATGTGGGCTTCCCGCATTTTTTTCGGGCCTGATCCAATCGGCCCATTGTGAAACTGATATAACCTTACACACGCTTCCAGAACTCTCTCCATCCATCTCCATCTATACTACCGCCTTCATCAATCTCCAGAAGGTTAGGGTTTATTGATTTTTCATTGTAAAGATTGATTTTTTTTTTGTTGTTTTTATGTTTAGATTGGGTTTAATTGAATTGGGTTTTAATCTTTTTAAGCTAAAGTATGATTATGATAATAATTTAATTATGGGTTTGACCTATTTTAGGGTTTATCGATATATGCGTTGTAAAGTTTGAGTCATTTTGTTGTTTTAGTGTTTAGATTGGTTTTAATTGAATTGGGTTTGTATTTTTTTTAGGGTCTATCTGTTTTTATAGTATAAAGTTTGAATCTTTTTGGTGTTTTGTTGTTTAGATTGGTTTTGATTTGATTGGGTTTGAATCTTTTTTAGCTAAAGTTTAAATTTTTAATGATAATTTGATCAGAGTTTAATATTCATATTGGTAATCATCGAATAGGGTTTGAATTTGTTTAAGCTAAAGTTTTTTTATAGTGATAATCCAGTTTGGTGTTTGAGCTTTTTTGAGGTTCAACGATTTTTCAGTGTAAAGTTTGAACCTTAGCAATTTAAACTATAGAAACATTGTAAATCAGAAATAGAGTGACCTTCCATGGATTTATAGTCAGCTGTTAGTGGGATATGTATCGCGTAAAAATGGGAGTGGTTTTGAAATGGGTCAAACTGGTTAGTGTGTGGTCGGGTAGGCCTTCTACCATTCGGTTTCTTTTGAATATTATAATATGCAAAATACATATTTTTATTTATTACTTCCGGAAGAATATAGAGTATCATAGGTAGATGGCTCAAGATGAGTGGGTTGGAGGGTTGTGATTTGCACTTAACTGATTTCATATAGATGCTAACAGTATATCTATTTTTATTTATTACTTCCGGAAGAATATAGAGTATCATAGGTAGATGGCGCAAGATGAGTGGGTTGGCGGGTTGTGATTTTCACTTAACTGATTTCATATAGATGCTAACAGTATATCTCCAAATTTTAGCTATTGTATTTGCTCATTGGCTAAAGAAATCCACTTAAAAATCCTTTGACTGAATATGTAGAAAATTGTCAGGGAAAATTTTGCAAGAGAACACTGGATTGAGATTCGAGAAACTCAAACTTGCGTCTTACAAAATTATTATGGTGTGAGGTTGCAGGGTATGCTTGATCGATAGATATGAGTGCGGTCGGCTTATATAATGGGGCAGCATATCTGTAATCAAGGTAAGTGGCAATTTGTGAACTCCAAATCAAGTTTGTTGTTATGTTTAATGCCTTAGCACTAATTAACATTTGGACATAAATTTTTGCAAGCCAACATTGAAATTACGCACTTTCGAATCATTAAGGTAACAGTAGTTCTCGATAACAATGAGTTGCTGACAAAAACAGCAACCATTCTTAATGACTATTATTTCTTAGTTGTGCATAAATATATATGTTCTCTATATTAATTATGTTTAAAAACTTTGCAGAAATTATGACTACGATTATTGACATTAAAGATGAATCCAGAAGCCGTCTTATCCTAAAGGCCAAGGTAATGCGTTATTAGTAGGCTGCCAAGATAATAATGTTGCTGTTCTCGAATATATTGAGCGACAGTCTGACTAATTGGTGAGGTGCAAAATTGTGATAATCTGATCTAGGTCACATTCAAGTTTATAGTAATAATTATACAAATTTCTTACTAACTATGATTTTGTGCAGGGCGTGATTATGTCCTGGAACATTTAACAACACCTTCTACAATGCAGATGATTTATGAAATTACGCACATCATATATTTGATACAATTAGGGTGTAGCTTTGTGAATATTAAACACCTTTTTTTTCCAATAAAACAATATATGAGCTGTGGTTAAACTTACACTCTTATACTAATATGCTAATGGTTATTGTTGTTTTAGGTATGAATGAAGGAGCAGCGAGGAGTTGTAGTAACCGTAAGTTTGTGTGACCCATTATTTTTGTAGTTCTGTACATCTTATGAACAGTTCTTTATGTCGTTTTAACCATTCACACTATATTGTCTTCATAGGTGCGAGTTACCCAAGTCAGCCACCCTACAAATCAGGTAACAGTAAGATTCTTACACCATAAATACCCGACACTTTCTTTTCTTTCGAACAATGTAGCGCCCATAGCTTAGTTTATAACATAATAATGTTTTTGACAGGAAGAATATGGGCAGTTTACAATATATTGGGTTTTGACTGTATGATGTAAGGGAGGTGTCAACACGACCCACGACTACATGAGGATACAATTTTTTAACGACTTTTAGGTATGACCTTTTTTGGTTGTATGGTCATTCAGTCTATATCAATGTTATCTATGTTAATGGTTCCTTTTTCGGTTGTCTGTCATAAATAGGTATGCCCTGTTTAGGGTATCTGCCATGATTTGTGTCTTAATTCCTTATCCACAGATATATTGCTCGTCCATAAAAGACTTGCAGGTAATGGATTGGTATGTAGTCAAGGTGTCGTTAGTAGATGATTTGATGGAAATTTTCGGATACAGCAAGTTTACAGATGGGATCAAAAGCACTGTAACCAGACACTCTGTTGCTCTGTAGATTAAATATACGATTTGTTAATTGTTAGTTTGGATGCAAAATGTATGATCTCAAAAAGTATGCAAGAATTTGCGCAAAGGACAATTCACACGCTGCCAGGTTGACGATTTCCACTTTCTAATGCCACTGGTAGTATCTCTTACCTAAAAACTCTTCATACACATGTTTCTTGCTTGGCGGGTACTACGCTTACATGGCCGCTACTTTTGCTATCGTCGGCTATAGGTATCTTAATTAATCTCCTGAAATACAAACTGGTGCTTGCATTCGCGTTTTTTAGATCCTACAATATATCAGGTGCGAGTTATGTTACATGAATATACTAATGATTGCTGTTGTCTTAGGTGCGACTGAAAGAACGGAAACAAAAGCCGGTGTTCTATGCAAAAATTATGGCTTCCGCTATGTAGAAGATGTGTAAGATTTTCCTTTTGGCAGGCGCTGATTATAAATGTGTGTTTATTCTATGTGAGGGATTCCACGATAGCCAAAAATATTTACTGGCCTTGAAGGAGATACATCTCAGGTATGTATTCTTTGTTTTTTTGCTTCTACATTTCAGATTCGGTGCCATCACTGGAGTGAACGGCACATGCTTTTTTTTCTCTGAGATCCAACGAAAGGTTAGTAAAATTGATATTGATTCTTCAGCAGATGATATTGATTCTTCAGCTCAGAGGCTGGGATAATCAGTTGATAGGGCAAACTTATTTCCCAACAACTTTTGTTAATCCTTAAGTGCCTATATACAGTATTTATGTTAACCTAATACCTGATTTTTTTTTTTTTTTACCTTGTAGGTATAAATATGCGAGACAACGTCATATGTGCCGGTGTACGTATGGGTAACAATTATGCACAACCACTAACTACAGGCAAATTGTTATAAGGTTTGCCCTTTTATCTGATGTTGATTGTTTTATCTGATGTCGATTACTTTTATAAGGCATTAAGTGAATCAAAGAAGTCGCTTAGACATATTTCTAACTGAAAACTAATTAACCTGTTTCATTTTATTCTAAACACCAATATATAACCTGCTTTTATAAGGTGCTTAGACATACTTTTATAAGGCGTTAACTTGCAACTTACTGAACCTGCATTTATTTCAAAACTTTTGACCCATCCCGACCCATTTAGAACCTGCTTATTTTTTTTGTCATCTAACTGCTTAAAGTTCAAGTGCAGCAAAGGGGTGTTTGGATTTGCTAGATTTGATTTAGTTTTAAGGGTTATATTTCTTTTCTCAATTCTGTCATCTAACTTTTTTTTTTCTAGAAATTCAAGATGGGTTGGACCAACAAAAGGGTGAAGGGAAGAATGTTGTGGCATGATTCAAGAAGGGTTGTAATAGTTTAATTTGTGCTACATTGCAACCGTAATGCTACATTTGTTGTCATCGAACAAATCCATCTAACTGCTACTTTGATTTGTAATATTCTAAGTTACTGACATTTGCATTTTCCCTACATTTGTAATAAATTCGGTCCTAAACAAAGGTTTGTATAACTCAATTTAATGCACAAACTTATAGTTTTTACTTGTTGATACAAAAGTTGGGCGTTCCTAGTTTGGGCTCTTGCTCTCGTACCAATTAGCTCTTAATGCTTGGAACCTGCGCACTAAGAAAATAAACAAACACCGTTAGGCTTATCGTGGGATTGTCTCCCACCATTATCCTCCGGCGTGAGAGTAAGAAATCGGTTTTTAGGGTTCTCGTAAAGAGTTTAGGGTTTGTGAATCGTACCTTTAATGAGAATTATGTCATTCCTTATATAGGCGCAGAATCCTTGTAGGTTTCGTGCTCCTTACGTTTCGCACACATGGTGCTTATCCGGTCCAAGGATCTTTATCCATAGATAGAAGATCCTTATCTAGACCATAAATAGTTTGGTTGGGCTTGGGTCTACGTGAGCCCAATCCTGTTAACAATGCGACCCAAGTTATAATAGCCCACTCATGGTGGGTTTGGGCCTTAGTGATGTTTATCATTTGGGCTCGTGGCCCAAATATAGACTATACGTCATCATGTCCCCCCAGTCTAGTGTGCGCGGTTTGCTAGCCGCGGAAACTAGACTTCATGAAACAACGGTAAGTGTGGCGGGAAAAGTTACCGCTCAATATGATGAACAATGTATCTAGTCACCAATATTTTCAAAAATACCTAGGGAAGTGGGGAGGGTGTCCACGTGTTTATCGGGAAACGGGAAAAAGTGCATGTACCCGATCGTCTTCTAGCTACACGATTAGGATAGTGGGTTCCACGTGGCCAACATGCTAAGGTTTTGGTAACCCTATATAAACATCGCCTCCCATTTACTAAAAAAACACACAGTAAAAAACATACTTCCGCCATTTTACATTTCTTCAAAGCGTTTTCAAAGAAAGCAACTGTTTTATTAGGTAATCCGCGAAAACGTGCTCTATTATTAGTTTCTTTAAAATGGTTCGCCAATTACACGAGTTTCCTTCTGAAATGGACGAGGATGAACTGCGTCAGTTCTCCTCGGATTATTTTATTCCTCTTGACGTGCATCTGGTTGTACCGGAGGCCGACGCGTGCATCGCGGATTTCCCTGAGGGAAAAATAGGGTTATATACGCTCTTCTTTGAGTATGCGGACCAGCGTGTACCCATACCGCCTTCACATTTCCCAGCTGCACTGTATAGGTGCGGCAAAAATATCCAATTTTGAAATAAATTGTCGGTTGCATGCTATTAACCCGACTGTTGACCTATTCCGTGCGTTCTACCGCACAACGTGGTCGCATGGATGGGTGTCCTTCGCGAAGCGCGGTGGACGCCTTCAGTGTTATACGGAGAAGGTGGATTCTCTTAGGGATTGGAGGGAAAATTTTTTCTGGGTAGATGATAGGGTATTTCCTTCGCCTTTGGAGTTTTATACTCAAGAGACGCTGCCAAGGGATGGGCGCCCCGCACCCGGTTCGTATAGCTTAGCGGATGCGGATACGATAGATGCCAACCGCATCCCCATTAACCCTTACCCTGAGGAGTTTTTGGTTCACATAGGGCTAAGTCGCAACTATTTCCATGGTTCTGACGAGGTGCCAACCTTCATTGATGAGAGTGGTCGGGGTGGGTGCTTGTCCCTTTTATTTGTTCGCTTCAAATAATGTAAGTGTTCTTGTATGTGCACCTTCCATAACTGATCTGTGTTTTGTTATTTGCTCGTGTGTTGCGCAGAGATGGATTTGTTCGCCGTAGTGAAGCTTGAGAAGCCGAAGCAGGTGACGGTTGGTGTGCGTCCTCTGAGGGAGAATGAGCAGCCACTTCTGGATGCGACTGCTGGGCATCTAACTGTGTTGGGGAAAGCTGGGCCTGAAGATTCACCTCCTCTGCTTGTGACGCCCGTGCAGAGCGTTCCTCCTACTAGGGAGCCTGCGTATGTGGAGAAGTTGCAGGCGGAGTCTTTTGACAGCGTGGAGGTGCTGGAGCCTGAGAATGTAGCACAGAGTCTAAAGCGCAAGGGAGAGGCTGATGGCGCTGGCACTTCCAAGAGGAGGCGCCATCTTATCGCGGATGAAGAGTCATCCGCAGAAGATGACACATCCGCCACCAGCGTGGATAAGGGGATGACCAAGGCTTCGCCCCTTCTTTAAGTGATAACCATGTCTTTCCTGTCTTCTTACTTTTTTTTTTTTTTTTTTTCTAACCTTCTACTTATGCTTTGTAGTGACCATGCTGCAAAGGATGATGCGGCCTTTGTGGAAGGCGTGATCCCTCCTCAGAATGCAAACGTGGAGGAGGGAGTGAAGGTGGCTGAGGAGGTATCTGCGCAGCAGCTGTTGGTGGAGCTGGTTGCTGGTGCTGAGCGTCAGACTGAGCTGGTTGCTCAGTTAAAGATGCGGTATGTTGGGGAGAGCAGCACCCTTGCTCAGAAGGACGAGGAGATTGCCCTGCTCTGTGCGCAGTTGGCTGATGCGCAAGCGGAGGTAGGGTCCGTCAAGGCGCATGCTGATAAGGTCAATGATGAGAAGTTGACCATGATGGCTGAGCTGCAACATGTGCGGGGGGAACTGCATCAGTTCAGGGCGAACCTTACCTGGGGGGTAAGGTATTTTGAGGAGAAAAAGGCTGAGCACTTTGGCAATATTGATGAGTTTCGCCTGCGCATGGAGAAGATTCTGAAGGAGCAGGAGGAGAAGCTGCGCGGCCTTAGTATAGATTATGATGAGGAATTATATCCTCATCTTATGTCTACAATAGCTGAGCGCAGGTACGTTTTTGTATATTCTGCAATGTTGCCTTACTATATGTATTAATTTGTCTCTTTGCTTCTAATGCATCCTTTTTCTGCATGTGTAGGTGGTTGATCAGTCATGGCTTGCGCCTGGCTGCGATGGGCACCTTAGAGTCCCCAGAGGTATTGGAGACCTTTGGAAAGGTGGTGCAGTGCACCGTGGAGTGTGGTAGGGCGCAAGCTATGGAGGAGCTTCATGAGGCGAAGTTGCTGAACGTAGCGCTTACTGAGGTGCCCGGTTATAATGCCAATGCCTATGACGATCTGATGAAGGCTATGAAGGGAATGAAGCTGCTTGAGCTTCCCCATATTGCGCGGCTGGAGCGCGACCAGGATTACCCCATAAAGGTAATTATGGAGGGGTTAACCCTGGGGCGACACATCTTAGAGGATGCAGAGGCGCAGCCAGACTTTTTCCTAAAGCCTGACGAGTCGCAGCTGCAAGTTCCCGTTTTTGCGCAACCGCGTCATATGTTGAACCCTATTGTTCTTGAAAAGGAGGTTCCTCTTAAGGAGGTCTTGGAACTGCACGCGGAGAGAGCAGCCAAGAAAAAGGGTGTTAAAGGTAAGGCCATCCTATGCGGTGTGGGCGCTGCGCATATTCCCAGATCAGATGGAATTGCTGTCAACGTAGCGACCGTATCGCCTAAGGATGCGCTACTTTTGAGAAAGCTCCAAGAGGCAGGAAGCTCCACTGCTCTAGAAGATAGTCCTGAGCACCGTCATAGTATGTAGATATAGGCTTTTGTAACTTGTATATTATTGTATAAATAACAAATTATATCTTTTGCGTGTTGTGGTATCCGTTCGTAAATTGTTATCCTTTATGTAAAAAGATCAATTAAGATACTCTTTTTGGAACCTATGTTTAAATTAAGTGCGTGACTTAAGATAAATTATAAGTATGAAAGTAAACTTGCATTATTTTTGCAGAGTCTTACTAAATGACCAAGGGTCTTGGCTCATAATGTGCTAAGCTCGTACAGTATACGTGATATTGCGCATCATTCATGGAATACGCAAGGAAATCTTACTTCAACGTCTTGAAAGTAAGATGCTTAGCAAGGATGTGTGATCCAATGTTGATGGGTTTACAACCCTCTTACTTAACGAGTTAGTTACTAGGTTTACTTATCCTTTCTGCCATCGTGGGTCTTAATTAGTGCATGCACGCCATGTAGGCAAAGTATAAAATAACAATATTGAAACATATAAGAATGTATGCAATAAAGTAAAAATGTGTTATGGAGTTAGCTAGAAACCACAACATTTTATTGATACTTGCAAGTTTTTGAAAAGTAAAAAACAATTCCTAATAAAGAAAAGAAAATCAAACGACAAACAATTACTGGGCACATACTAAAGTGCAAAGTTGTCTGTTTGTGGGTCGTAGCCTTTCCTAAAGATAGCATCTTTTGAGATTGCAGATATTCCAAGTGCGCTCCAGATCGTGACCTTCCATATCGCGCTACCTATATGCACCATTACCTAGCTCATCGGTGACCTCATAGGGTCCTTCCCATTTGGGTCCAAGCTTGCCTGTGTCTTCTGCGTGGCTTGCGTCATTAGCACGGTATACAAAGTCTCCTGGCCTGAAGGAAGTATGTTTGACTTTTGCATCATAGTACTTCTTCATTTTTTGCTTTAGCCTTTGCTTCGCGTATAGCTGTGCGTTTGCGCCTTTCTTCCAGCAAGTCTGATTCGTTGTGTTTTGGTGTGTGCAAACAACAATTATCAAAATATCAACAAACGTGAAGTCTAATTTATCGTGAGACAAATAGAAGTGAAGTAATACGAGTAAACCTTTTAGGAAAAAGATTACCTCGCAAACTTGTGAAAGTGATATTTAAATTGTGAGACCGGGAAGTGATTTCCCAGGTCGTACCCCAACGAGGTGTGAATGGAAAGCTTCGAATGAGATTCGGATTAAAATCTTGTATGATTGGAAAGGTTATTTGGTATTACGATACGTTAAATTAACAAAGTTTGAAAATTAACTAACCAAGGTGGAAATAATTTAACCTAAGGGTAAACTAAAGGTAATTACAAAACTAGGGAAGTCCTAAAATACTACGGGAAACATAATTAGGTATCGGGAATCCTAAAACGTAAACTAAATTAAAAACGCAAAAGTTATTTAAAAATTACGCGAGTGCGCAAATTAAAATGTAAAATTTATACTACGCTAGCCTTACGGGTGTAAAAATGATTTTTCTACTTTTGTAATGATAAAAGAAAATTTTGGGAAAAAGAAAAATATTTTTTTTACTTTTTATTTTTTTATAATGAATTAAAAACTAATATAATTAAATAAGTCCTAGAAAAATAGCAAAACTATTCGGAAAATTATGAAAATTTTTATACAAGTATATTATGCTAATAAGAAGCTAGGAAAAATAGAAACTAGAAATAAGCAATACACAATAAGCAGCAATACGCAAATTAGACTCTGAGGTAAATAATAAGCACTAGAACTATACTAATTAAAATATTATACTAAGCAAAATTTAACAAGAAAAACTAAAGAGCAGAGATGGAAGGGTGCATTTGTTTGGTTCAGAAGGTCCTTGGTTCGAATCTAACAACCCCAATTTTTGCCGACTATTTTTTTTTTTTTCAATTTTTCTTTTTGCAAGTTATTAGTACAGCAAAGATGACCAATTTTCATAAAACAACTTTCACAGAAAGATTTAAATCAATCTTGTGCAATCTTGAAGAACCAACAATTGAGAGGTTTTGTTTCACAATGGGTCTTTTGCAGCCAACAAATAAAAAAACCAAATACTAACACTAGTATAAACAACACAATCTTAATTTAATGACTTAACTGTTGAGGAGCCACTGAATACAAACAAGCAAAAACTAACAAGCTAAACTTAGACAACAATAAGAATTAAACAAGCTCTGAGTGCAGCAGCAACAACTAGTTATGGGGGAAACATGGAGCCCAAAATAAAGGTATACGCAAGTAATCTCAGTCGCCAAAACATATAAGCAACATAACATCAACATGAACAACCACTATTATCAACAAGTAACAGTACAACGACAAGATCAAACAACACGAAAACACAATCAACAAGCATGAATCAAACAGAAAAAAATCAACAAGCAGAGCTGCACTCAGGTGCAAAACGTTAATCCAAACCGTCCACTAGCACCCTTTAATAAGCTTATCACAAGCTGCTAGAAGGGAAAATGCAAAGAGGGACAAGCAGGGAACCTAAAAAGTACTTAAAGGGAGCAGATTATGGTAGTTTGAAAGTGGGACAGAGCAGCAAAAGAACCTAGGTACGGGGAAAATAAGAAACTTCCAAAGTCTATCAATAAAGTGGAATAAGCTAAACTAAAAAGGGACATGCAATTTGGCATCAATGGGATTCTTAATAACACTAGGGGGAGCAGATTAAGCAACAAAATTAAGCATGACGGAACAAGCTAAGAAGATTATAAAACCTGTTGATGCGCAAAACAGCCAAGGGGGCGACTTTGGCTGCCTGCACAAGCTACGAAAAAAAATTCTACAATTTATCTAAAATTACGAACATGTTCACAAGCTAGCAAACTGACCGCAAACCAAGTTCAAGGTCAAATGGCTAAGGATTAAACACATCAAAAATACTTTTCTATGGATGTATTGAAGACAAAATGGACTGATTAGCAGACCTAGTGGGGGGTTTATGCAGCCTAATTTAGCTAAGAAAACAAGTTTGGAAGTGAAAATAATGCGATTAACTAATAGTCTACCTAGTTTCGAACACTAATTCTCACTACACCTAACCTAAATCTAAGGGCGAAAAGGGCTGTTTGGGGTAATGGGCTGCTGATGCAGCAGGTAATTGGGTAAAAAAAAAAGAGTGGTTTGGCTAAAAACTAAGCATACTAGATAACTAAAACTTGCAATATCCTATAGAAAACTAGTGTGAAGCAATTAAAACACTGCAAGAGCAAAGTCTAAAAATCCATCCTACATTCTAATTAAAAATAATTGAATTTAATATTTTAGAAAACAAATGCAAAGGCTTGTAAACAACTTGAACCTACTAATTTCTTCTCTAAAACTACTAATAACAATGGTAAAAAGCTGATTCAAATCCAATCCTGGAACAAAAAGAGTTTTTAGCTAAAAAAAAATGTTAGCATTAAAAATATATATATAGAAGTGATGGTCATTCTCATATTGTAACTTTGTGTCGTTTGTTAAGTTTAGTAATTGTTTAGTCATTGGGCCTTGGACTTGGTAAGCTAAAATGTTATGTTCTATGTTTCATAAGCCTTGTTATTTAATCATGTAACCAAGTCCAAGCCCAAGCCCATGGAAAGCCTTTAGGGCATCCTAACTCTTGTACTATATAAACACCTCAAAGCTCATTTGAGGTGTGTGCTTGTGTGTGTATTGTGTGTGTTTTTAATAAAAGTTCTCTTCATCTCTTATCTCTATTTCATACAAGTTAACGCCACACATCTTACATCAAGTCACCATGTTTCCATCTTTCTTGTGCTTATATTTGTGTTAAAGTTGATAGATCTAAGGTCCAACAAGTGGTATCAATCGCCTAACAATGATTTAGGAGTGTGTGGAAATCGTGTGTATCAAGTTTTTTGTGTCTAAAGTTGCGTTTTTCATATTTAACGTGTACTTTTCTTGCAAAAAGTCTTGATCTTTAAGTGTTTTAGTGTTAAAGTTGTTGTTTTTCTTGAAGCTTTAGTGATTCTAAGTGTTTTGGGAAAGATTTGATCATAAGAAACAAGTGGAAAAAGTGTTTTTGGTTAAAAAAATCGGATTGTTGAAGTTTTCTGGTCATCCTACGCGTAACTTTTGGGCATAGTACGAATATCCAGCTGTGAACAGTACTTTTTGTCCTTTTTACGCATAATTTTGGCCTAAAACCCTTTTCTTACGCGTAACTAAGGTCAAA
The DNA here is from genome assembly GCA_030686995.1 of Artemisia argyi. Classification (NCBI taxonomy): domain Eukaryota; kingdom Viridiplantae; phylum Streptophyta; class Magnoliopsida; order Asterales; family Asteraceae; genus Artemisia; species Artemisia argyi. Next base: position 137,301 of record JARVZY010012441.1, read on the forward strand.
ACCCTTTTCTTACGCGTAACTCCGGTCAAAACCCTGTTTTTACGCGTAAGTTGAAGTCTACGCACAAGATTCTACGCGTAAGTTGAAGTCTACGCATAAATTCTTACGCGTAAGTTTCAGAATTCTACGCATTACTTCATCAAAGGTCTTCTCTTCGTGCTACGGTGACTCAGTACTTCCCTGACTTGGATAAGTTTGTGGAATACTTCGACACGGGATATCTTTCAAGCTTGGATAAGTTTGAGAGATCAATTTGGTTGAAAAAACCTTACGCGTAACAATTCTTACGCATAAACTCTAAGTTTACGCGTAAAATCAAAGTTTACGCATAAACATTTTTGTTTACGCATAACTTAGATCTTACGCATAACTTACAGGTTACGCATAACATCTTACGCGTAAGATTATTCAAGGTTTACGCGTAAAATCAAGCTTTACGCGTAAGTTTTGGACTTTTGACTACCAAACTTCAAACGGCCATAACTTTTGAACCGTAACTCCGTTTTCGACGAATCAGCTGTCAAAACGACCGCGAGACCGAGAAGAAGGACACGTTGAATTAATTTATTCATTCAACCCAAGTTTCGAGGCCTAAAAACGCTCCAGGAAGAAGTTATTGAGGTTTTAAGGTTTCAGATCAAATTTTTCACCATAAAAACTTGCATCAACTTACACTAAACACTACTCCTACTTCGTTGGAACGATCCAAGAATCAACTTTATCAATCTAGACTTCATCAATGGCTACTCAACAAGATATTCATGCAGCCGGTGCGGAAAACCGACCTCCAATGCTTGAAAAAGGTGGATATCTCCCATGGACAAGCCGCATGCTTCGTTACATCAAAACAAAGCCTGATGGTAAACTAATGATCAACTCCATCACAAATGGTCCATTCAAGCCACGACAAGTTCAAATTGAAGGTAATCCAAATGCAATACCTCCTACTCAACCATTTGTGCGTGAACAAACAGAAGCAGATTACACAGAGGAAGACAAGAAGCAGATCGCCGCTGATGATATGGCAATGCATTTAATCCAACTTGGATTACCACGGGAGATCTTTGCTGCGGTCGACAGTTGTGAAACTGCTTATGCTATGTGGGAACGTGTCAGAAGGATATGTCATGGAACAGAGATTGGACAACAGGACGTTGAGAACAAACTTCTTACTGAATGGGAGAACTTTACATCCACTAAAGGTGAACAGATTGAATCTTACTACACAAGGTTTTGCACTTTGATGAATGAGTTAATCAGAAACAAGTTGACACCTCGAACAATTGCAACAAACATCAAATTCATCAATAACCTTCCAGAAGAATGGGGTCGTTATGTTACAATTGTCAATCAAACAAAGGATTTACATAAGGTGAATTATGATCAACTCTATGACTTTTTGAAGCAAAACCAAGCTGAGGCTAATGAAGTAAGGAAAGAAAGATTGGCAAAGAATCATGATCCTCTCGCTTTAATTGCTACTACACCAACACCGCTACCAGTGAACACACAACAACCATCATCATCTTCCACTCACAACTACATGCAACCATCATACATTCAACAACCAACACCGGTCTACCAACAACAGTTCTACCCACAGCAACAACAACATACTATTCCACAACAGCAATACCAACAATTCCAAGAACCAGAATTCACTGAAAATGATGAAGCCACTGCAGCCCTGACTCAAGCGTTTGCTTTTCTGACAAAGGCATTCCAAGGACGCTATTCCACACCAACAAACAACAACCAAAGGATTTCATCGAACACTCGCAATAAGCAGATTGCTCAGCCGAGTTTCAATATGGGCAACGCAGGCCAAATGGTTGGAGTTTATGGGAATCAGCAAGGATATGCCACTGGAATTAACATGGGGAATCAGAATATGCTGAATGCAGGGAATCAGAATGCAGGAAATCAGTATGGTCAGTATGCAGGGAATCAGTTGGGTCAGTTTGTTGGAAATCAGAGGGGTCAGAATGTTGGTAATCAGGCAATGGGTAATCAGAATAGAAATGTTGCAGCTCCAGTAGTTGGGAATATGGGAAATGTGAATCAGGGTAATCCGGTTAAGTGTTTCAACTGTCAGGGTGTAGGTCATATGGCACGGAACTGTCCTACTAAGCCAAACAAGAAAGATCTAGCGTACTTGCAGAAAGCAGTGATGCTGGCACAAAAGGCAGAGGCAGGGTTTCAGTTGAATGCAGAGGAGAATGACTTTATGGCTCTTATGGATGACATGGAAGATAGAGAAGATATCGATGCGAACTGCATATTCATGGCGAATCTTCAGGAAGCTAAGTATGACACGGATTCTGATACACTTCCTGTTTATGACACCAATGCACCATCTGAGGTATCAAACTTCAACACATGTCACAATAATGATATATTTGATATGTCTCCTCATGAGGAACAGCATTCTGAGAAGCTAGCACCCACTTATGATACATACCTGGACACGCCAAGTAGTAGCAATACTCCTTCAGCAACTCCAGATGTGAATCATAATGGAGGCTTCGTTTCACAGCATGCTGAGAATGATGAGGAAACACGTGCTTTGTTTGAATCATTATTGAATAATTGTCGTATTGAAATTGAGAATGTGAAAAAGGTCAATCGCGATGTTAAGGCCGCGAATGTTAAATTGACCGCTGAGCTTGAGAGTTACAAAGAATACGTTAAAGCTTTTGAATTTCATAACAAAAGATTGTCTGAATTAGAAACTGGTTATCAAAATTCCGTTTCAAGAGAAAAACAATTGCAACTCAAGTTTGACACACTTGATGTTAATTCTTTCAAAAAGATAAAATCTTTAAACGCGAAAATTTCTGATTTACAAAACCAACTTTCTAAACAAAAATCAGCTTATACCAATCTTGAAAAAGAGAGGGACGAGCTGAAAAAGGACTTTGCTAAGAAAGAAGACAAACTTTTGGCAGAAATCGTAGAGTCAGAACACATGATTGCTCACTTAGAAGAATTGGTGGTTAAGTCGGGTCAGTCAAGTCAAACAATGAAAATGATTTCAAATCAAACTAATCCGGTTTACCATACGAAACATAAAGTGGCTCTCGGTAACAACACCCCCAGTAATCTCAAGAAAGCTCAGCAAGAACAGAATGTTTTGTATAATGGTAATGTGATTTACACTAAACATGATCCTCCCGTCGTTCGGGATTCTGTGCAAACGATAGAACATGTCGAAGAGAGCATTACTAAAATGAAACAAAAGGATTTGAAACCCATTGATTACAACAAATTGAACAAACTTTCGGGAATTACTTTTGTTCCACAAAAAGAACCATCTGTGTTTTCCATAAAACGACCATTCTCAAAAATGTTTTCTAAGAAAGTAATTGTTTCCAAATCTCTTTCAAAAATGGAACAAATTTCTTCAAACAACACTTTTAACACAAGTGAGGCTAGAGAAATTTTGGATGACGTTAAAAAGAGAATTCAAGAACTTCAAAACATCGTTGCTTCTAAAACTACAATCAATATTAACAACTGGCATTCCAGTTTTCATATTGAGCAGAAAAAAGTTTTTGAAAACGAAATTACTATCCCACTGAATAACATCAGTGCGAGGGTAATCCATTTTGAACAAGCTTTCTTAAAAGAAACGGCCGACTTTGTCAAGGACCACAAATCCCTGGTAAACGAAGCTAATGAATCTCGTGAAAACATGAATGTTTTGGAAAACCTAAATGATTCTCTCTTCGAAGCTGTTATGACCACTGACATTATGTCCATCATTTTACAAACATATTCTGTTCAAGACGATGAAAGACTGAGAGCTGAGACCTCCGAAATTGTTTCAAAATATGAAAATGCTCTTATAAAGCTTGAAAAAGAAAATGTGTCATATTTTAAACAACTTGATCGAAAAAAGGAAGAATGCAAGTATGACAAATTGTCGTATGAGCGTGTCTTAAAGAACATGAAAGAGCAAAATGATCTTTTGAGGGCTCAGCTTGAAAGTCAAAAAGGAAAGGGTGAGGAAACTAAGTTTGCAAAACCGTCGACTTCGGAGAAACCAAATGTTTCAAACACGGTTCAAAAACCAAAGATGTCAATTTCAAGGTTTGCTCCAAAAGTCGATGAGAAAAAGAATTTGACAAAACCAGTCACTCCAACACCCTTGTCCAAGAAAAGTGAAAATGATAAGATTGTTGATAAAGGAAAAGCGGTTGTCGAAACACCAAAAGTGATAGCACCTGGCCTTTTTAGGATTAGTCCCACTAATGCGTCTGCCTCCACTTCTAAGACAAATGCGTGCAAAAAGGATAATTCTAAAGAGTCTAGTGATGCTAAAAAGGACAACAATATAAATCCTAATGTGTGTGCCTTACCTTCTACAGGATTAGAAAGCACCTCTAGGAGCAGCAGACTAAAGCCTAGGAGCAATACAAGGAACAATAGAGTCTCGCCTGTTTCTAAGAGTAGTAGCAAGAATAAAGCTGAAGAAGTAGAAGAACACCCTAGGAATTTATCGCTTTGTAATAAGAGACATGTTTCATCTGAATGTAATGTCGAACGTACTGTTTCTAATGCATGTAATGACTCTGTTTGTTTGATATGCAAGAAATGTTTAATTAATGATGTTCATGATGAATGTGTTTCTAAGAATATGAATGTCACGCCTGAACAGAAGGATGTTCCAAACAGACCTAGTGCTAGATCCAGATCTTTAGAACGATTAGTTGCACGATTTAGGACTACCACTATTAGTCGAATGCCTAGGAACTATCTTAAGTTTTGTATGTGGATTCCGACGGGTAGAGAGTTCACTCTTAAGGACGGCAAATTAGAAATAACTCAAGCTAAACAAGTAGCAACTGTCTATGAGTGTGATTCTGCTTTTACTCCTAACCCCATGGAACCAAATTCAACACGGTTTCCAAATACAAACTCTTCTGTTCTTGGCAGGTTATCGAAATATGTCTTTGGATCGTCGACTCGGGTTGCTCCAAGCACATGACTGGGAACTTAAAGCTGCTGATCAATTTCATCTGGAAATTTATGGGAACTGTACGCTTTGGAAATGATCATGTAGCAGCTATTCAGGGTTATGGAGATCTTCAGTTTGGGAATTTTTTGATCACTCGAGTTTACTACGTCGAAGGGTTGGGACACAACTTGTTTTCAGTTGGGCAGTTTTGTGATGCAGATTTAGAAGTTGCATTCAGGAGAAACACGGTTTTTATCAGAAATTTGGTTGGTGATGATCTCTTAACTGGAAATCGTGGTACAAACTTGTATGCTATCGACATCAACCAAATGGCTTCTACATCACCAATTTGTCTTATGACAAGGGCATCCGATACTAAGTCCTGGCTGTGGCATAGACGTTTATCCCATCTCAATTTCGACACCATCAACAAGTTAGCCAAAGACAACATCGTCACCGGACTTCCTAAGTTCAAATACACCAAGGAACACCTATGTCCATCATGCGAACAGGGAAAAAGCAAAAGAGCATCATATAAACCCAAAACCGTACCTAGTTCGGAAGCAAGGTTACATTTGTTACACATGGACTTATGTGGCCCAATGAGAGTTGAAAGCATTAATGGGAAGAAGTATATTCTTGTTATTGTCGATGATTATTCAAGATATACATGGGTAAAGTTTCTGAGGTCAAAAGACGAAGCACCAGGTACCATCATCACCTTTCTGAAGCGTATCCAAGTTCTACTTCAAGCTCCAGTAAGGATTGTAAGAACAGATAATGGCACAGAATTCACCAACCAGGAGTTAAGAACCTACTTTGAAGATGTTGGAATAACACACCAAACATCAGCTGTTAGAACTCCACAGCAGAACGGGGTAGTTGAAAGAAGAAACAGAACTCTTGTGGAAGCTGCTCGCACAATGCTGATCTTTTCTAGTGCACCACTATTCTTATGGGCTGATGCTGTTGCCACTGCGTGTTTCACTCAGAACCGATCCCTAGTACATCCAAGATTCAATAAAACCCCATATGAGCTAGTGAACAACCGTAAACCTGACATCTCTTTCCTTCACGTGTTTGGCGCTTTATGCTATCCGACGAACGACAGAGAAGATCTAGGAAAGTTGAAAGCTAAGGGTGATATTGGAATCTTCATTGGATATTCAGAAAACTCGAGGGCATTCAGGGTGTATAATAGACGTCTAAAAAGGATAATGGAGACGATGAATGTGAAGTTTGACGAAATTTCACAAATGGCTTCTGAGAGATACGCTCTAGAACCCGCGCTTAATCCAATGGCTTCTAATCAAAACGGATTAGGACCCGCACCAAACCAACAGACTTCTGGACACATCAGTTCAGGACTCGTACCTCAAGGAGCTCAGTCAACAAACACGGATAAACCTTCAGAACAGGAGCTGGAAAATTTCTTCGAGTTAATGTTTGATGAATACTATGGTGGAACTTCGAAAAATGCATCAAATCAACATTCCGCTGCACCCGCTCAAAACCATCAACCACCACCACCACCACAAGATGCATCTACAACAATCGAAGTTGAAGCACCAACTACATCAACATCATCTACATCTACTCCAGCAACTCCAGTACTTGAAACTGAACTACCAAGAGTTGATGAGCAAAATCAAAACACAAATTTTCAAGAAGAACCAACAAATAATTCAAACGATGTTGCGTTAGAAGAAGAAGAAGAAGTATTTGAAAACCCGTTTGCATCAGACTCTGCCGAATCTTCTTCAAGGTTACAAGAACCATCTAACACACATTCATTCAACCAAAGGTACCCTTCTATGTTTCAATGGACAAAAGACCATCCGTTAGTACATGTTATTGGTGATCCTTCAATGCCAGTTCAGACGAGGAGACAACTTGCCACCGATCTCGAATTGTGCATTTACATTTGCTCAATAAGCACCAAAGTACCTAAGAACATTCGGGAAGCAATGGCAGAAAACCCATGGATTGAAGCGATGCAGGAGGAATTTCTTCAATACCTGTTACATGACAGTTGGGAACTTGTTGAACGACCACTTGATAAACGAGTTCTTGATCTCAAGTGGTTGTGGAAGAACAAACTGGATGAGGAAATGACCGTTATTCGCAACAAAGCTCGTCTCGTGGCTAAAGGTTATCCACAAGAAGAAGGGATAGATTTCGAAGAATCATTCGCGCCTGTAGCTAGACTTGAAGCAGTCCGGATTTTCTTAGCCTATGCCGCTCACAAAAACATCACAGTCTATCAGATGGACATTAAGACAGCTTTCTTGAATGGAACTCTGAAAGAAGAAGTGTATGTGAGTCAGCCAGAGGGATTCGTCGACAAAGATCATCCAGACTACGTCTACAAGCTTAAGAAAGCAATTTATGGTCTAAAACAAGCTCCAAGAGCGTGGTATGACGAACTATCATCTTTCTTGCTTAAAAACAATTTCACAAAAGGAACGGTTGATGACACCTTGTTTATCAAAAAGTTCAAAGATGACATTTTGATCGTTCAAATTTACGTGGACGACATTATTTTTGGATCAACCAATCCTAACCATTCAAAACATTTTGAAAATCTCATGAAAAGTAAATTTGAAATGTCCATGATGGGGGAACTAAAATTCTTTCTTGGTTTACAAATCCATCAATCCCCTCATGGTATTTTTATCAATCAAGCTAAATATACAATAGAGATTTTGAAAAAACATGGAATGGAAAACTGTGATTCTGTTGGTACTCCAATGGTCACTTCACCAAAAATAGGTGCTGATTTGTTTGGGAGACCCATCGATCCGAAAAAATATCGGAGCATGATCGGTTCTCTCATGTACCTGACTGCTAGTCGACCAGATATTCAATTTGCTGTATGTTTATTAGCACGGTTTCAGGCAAAGCCTACCGAACTTCACCTCAAAGAGGTTAAACGGATCTTTCGGTACCTACGAAGCACCATTAACATGGGACTTTGGTATCCGAAGGATTCGGAGTTCAATCTAACAGCATTTTCAGATGCAGACCATGCCGGTGATCAAGTTACAGCAAAGAGTACATCAGGTGGAGCACAATTTTTGGGTGAAAAGCTTGTAAGCTGGTCTTCAAAGAAACAGGATTGTACTGCACTTTCAACCGCCGAAGCCGAGTATGTGTCTCTATCTGCGTGTTGTGCCCAAGTTCTTTGGATGAGGACACAGCTCACAGATTATGGCTTTACTTTTGACAGAATACCTATGTATTGTGACTCAAAAAGTGCCATAGCCATCTCGTGCAATCCCGTACATCACTCTAAGACGAAGCATATCAAAGTCCGCTACCATTTCATCAAAGAACATGTGGAAGAGGGTACTGTTGAATTATTTTTTGTTAAGACTGATTATCAACTCGCCGATCTATTCACTAAAGCCCTTCCAAAAGAAAGGTTTGACTATTTAGTTCGACGAATTGGCATGCGAAGCCTAACTCTTGAGGAGCTAGAACGTCTTCTCGAATCTTCTTGAAAAATGATTTCAAAATCGCTTCGCTGTAAATATTTTTCAAAAAACAAAATACAAAATTTGAAAAACCAACAAAAACAAAATACAAAAATATAAAATTTTCAAAAAATACAAAAACAATATAAAATCAAAAAATCCAAAAATATTCTTCTCACGACATGTCTCTCGTATAAATCAATATTCTGTACGTTTCTAGAAATGTCATTCAACAATGATACGGACATGTACAGATGCTTGAGCGGGAGTTCTTTTTAATGTTTTTCTAAAACATGTCGTTTCTCAAAATTTTCTTCACAATGGCTTTCGTATACATCAGTACGAAACTCGTACGTTCAATGACGACTTCTGATTATTTTCAAATCAAGGACTCGTACGTTCAATGACGAACTCTTTTTCAAAAAGTTCGAGTCTAAACAAACGAAAAAGATTTCAAGCATAAACTCGTTTTCAAAACAAAATTCTTGAGCACTTTTTCAAAATTGCTCAAAAGATTTCTCAAAATCTCTCATAATTAGTGTTCAAGATAACTCCCTCAAAGCCCTTAAGAAATTTTAAATATGCTATCATTAAGGGGGAGTATTTCATAAAAACAAAAATGTTCCGAATTCATGCAAAATAGAATCTGTCTATCTCTCCAAAAGCTTTTTCTAAATCAGTTGATATCAAAAATATCACGTTATGCTATTTTTGAGGGGGAGAAGACATGATTAAAATGTGATCAAAGATGTTTAAAGTTTGTGACTGAATCTCTAAAGAGCTCGACTCAGTATGTACCAATGAATTGACGAAGCTTAAAATGTCAGTAATCGAAAAGACTTGTCCTGGACGGGTAATAATTTCAAGCTAGTCTAACTAGTGATGTAAGCGTGTCTCGAATAGGACTTGTCCGAGTAGAATGTACCGTCTCGAGAAACTTTCTTTGGACTTGACCAGGACGGGTAATAATTTCAAGCTAGTCTAACTAGTGATGTAAGCGTGTCTCGAATCGGTCATGTTCATTAAAAGTGGATCAATTCAAAAGTGCAAACTCCTCGCGCATGTGCAAATTTCTTAAAAATTACATGAGCACATGTGAAGGGGGAGTCCTTCAAAAGTTGCAAAACTCTCAAAGTGGTAACAACAAAGATGTTTTATTATCATAAACACTTTGAGAGATTTTCAATAAATGGTTTCATGGCAATGATAGGATAGTCATGGAGTTATAAGGTGACTAAGGTTAGGAAAAACCGTCCTATGATCCGCCAGAGCCGGAGGGATCTACCCAAGGACAATTCCAATAGATTAGAATTAGAAGTCCTTAGGTATGATTGAAAAAAGGAGAAAATGAGAAAGGAGAAAGAAGGGGTTGAAGAATTAAAAAGAAAAGTTATGAAAAAGGGTGAAAAGAAATAGCCCTCCAAATGTTCAACCTTAGGGCAGACACCGGGTTCAACTCATATGCTACTAGTTGTTACTAAGGTGACACTGGTATTGAAGACAAAGACGTCATGGACCCAGTGACGCACTGCACTAAACCTTCTTAACCACTCAAGTTCTCTTAAAAGAGCTTGTTTCATTCTCACGGGGAACCGGTGTAATCTATCGACTTATCTCTTAGAGATAGTTGATATTGAAGCAGGAGACCTCTCCCTAATCTCCGCATAGGAAACCAAATGTGCACTTATCGAGTCTAGAGCCCCGAGATTCATCAAAAGATCTCATAGGAACACATGATATTTCTACACTGGTTGTTCATCATTAAGGACACCAGATGTAAACTTAAGAGTCCTACGCAGATCTTAGCAATCTGCCAGAACATTTATGAGAGGATTCACTTTTGTGATTCTCAATGATTGAATGGAAATTCCTGCCAGGGTCAACATCAAGCAGCCCTGACAGCAGGTCACTTCGGTAATTCTTTATGGGTTACGCTTAGTGTTCGCGGTGGTTTCAAACGGTCTACAGTCGTGGAGTGATCCCCAGCGACTCACCCAGTCATTGAGCTACTAAGTAGGTCTTGTAAGCTCTCTCGAGAGTATCTGACGTGGGAACGGCCTTGGTAAGGGTTAGAAGGAGTCTTCACACTATGTTGTTGACGATCTCTAATTCTTATCTGTAAGTACCGGATGTTTTATTGCTAACTGTTTATATGCAGGGACACTTCATCTCCATGGCGACAGATTCCACATGCTCATACATACATCTGGAAGTTAAAGAAAGCTCCCTCAAAGATCTTTATATCACAAAGTTCAAAGAAAGATTCTACGCCAAAAAGAAGGATCTACAAAGTATAAAGACTAAAGATCAAAGTGAAAGAAAGGGAACTACGTGCATATGAATATCAAAGTCCAAAGATGTATGAGCATGTTGGAATGGCAAACAACCACCACAGACGCAGAAGTGACGAAAGGCAGATAACTCCACATCACAAAGGAACAAAGAACGATGAAAATTCAGTTATCAAAGATCACAAAGCATGAAGGAACAAAGACTAAAGACTATTCTACAACGACACACAAAGTTGAAGACAAAGAACACGGAAGACCCACTCACGTGGAGCATCATTCGAATGACCACCCCTTAGGGGGAGATTGTTAGCATTAAAAATATATATATAGAAGTGATGGTCATTCTCATATTGTAACTTTGTGTCGTTTGTTAAGTTTAGTAATTGTTTAGTCATTGGGCCTTGGACTTGGTAAGCTAAAATGTTATGTTCTATGTTTCATAAGCCTTGTTATTTAATCATGTAACCAAGTCCAAGCCCAAGCCCATGGAAAGCCTTTAGGGCATCCTAACTCTTGTACTATATAAACACCTCAAAGCTCATTTGAGGTGTGTGTATTGTGTGTGTTTTTTAATAAAAGTTCTCTTCATCTCTTACCTCTCTTTTATACATCTTAACGCCACACATATCATATCAAGTCACCATCTTTGCTTCTTCTAGTACTTATATTGGTATTAAAGTTGATATATCTAAGGTCCTACAAAAAAGTTGTGCCAAACACTACTTAAAGTGGTGACAATTTGAGTTTTTGCTAAACAAAGAGGTTTTTGAAGCTAGAACTTGTGAGGAAATGACATATTAAACTGATACTTAACTGAATAAGCTAAAGCAAACAGTAAATAAGCAATTGAAATAAGTTAAAAGGAAATTTTTTTGAAGAAACTTAAATTGCATTACTTTGGAAACTGAATACAGAGGAACATAAAAAATCTTGAAGACTCGAATTAAAAAAAAACTAAAACCTAACTTAAAGACTACCTATTAAAAACTAATGGTTGACTGCCTTTTTGGATTACATCTCAACATCTATTTATATTATTAGAACTAGGGTTTCCCTTAATCTTCTTTTGTCCACATCTGTCAGTGCTTGTTTTGAGAGATAAAGCAGCATTGGATGCCTTCTTGTGTTTCTTTAGATTGAATCCCAGCCTTCCAATTAATGGTTGAGTAATCCTAGCCTTCCATTCTTGTTTTGACGCCTAAATAGTACATGGATTGGTGACATGGCTGTGGTAGGTACCATTTTGTGAGTGTAGGAGTGTTGTAGTGGGATTGGGGAATGGAGTGGAGAAGACAAAGGGAGATGGTGATGGGGGAGATGGTGATGTGAAGCTATGGTGGGAAGTGGGGGGTTCACGGGTTTTGTTTTGGGAAGGGGGTGAGACAGGGATCGTGGTATTTGTTTGACCAGGTTTTTAATAAAACCAGGTTGTGTTTTATTTGGGTGGGCTTGGAATGAGATGGGCTTGGGTAGTAATAAGGTGGGAAGTGGGTTTATTATTTGGGTTAAGTAAATGAAGGGTTTTGTTTGGTTTGTATTTAATCAAATTAGCCCAAGGACTAAGCTTGTAAAAACTGAAAAATCCAGGGACCAAAATTGCCAACATTTTAAACTTGCTTCAAAGACCACTTTTGCCAACTTTTAATTCCACAAAGACCATTGTTGTACATTTTTCCATTTCAAAATGCCCAGGGACCAAAACTGCCAAAAACTCAAAGTTAAGGGACCAATCTTGTAAATTAGTGAAAACATTTCACCCAAAGATCATTTATGTTATCATTTGACTTTTTAAAAGTTTGGGTTGACTTTTCTTTGAAGTAAATGCTAGGGACTAGTTTTGTCAAATTTTTAAAGTTGGGGGACTGAAACTGCCAATTGTGTAACTTTTGTTCGTTTTTCGTTTGTTTTCACTCGTTTTGCATCAGAAACATATAAAACACGACCTTTGGGAATTATTTCCGTATTTTGGTACATTTTTTAGTGTTTTTAATCGTTTTGTAGTTCAGATTTGACTAAAAATGATGAGTATTTACACACTCATCAATCCCCCACACTAAACTATTGCTAGTCCCTAGCAATCTTTTTGAGAAAAATTAATGGATTTGAAGTCTCTTTACAAAAAGCCATCACTTCTGGAGTAGCCGAATGTTTTGGTTCAAGTAAGAATTATGGTCCATCCGTTAACCATATGATTTTTAGCAAACCACCAGCATTCAACAGTTTTGATTTGTCTTTACCAGAAGCCGTTTGCTTCTGGACTAGCCAACTCTTGATGGAACAGTCAACATCTTGGTGAGTTGATTACCAATTATGGTTTTTCCACTGCCTTTACCAAAAGCCATAATCTTGAGGGATAGCCAACTCATTTGCTTTTGAGGATATAGCGAGTTGAGGTACCATACAATTTTGGGCAAATTGAAAGCCATCAACGGGTTTGAGCTATCTTTACCACGAGCCATTTGCTCCTGGATTAGCCAATCCTTTTGTCGTTTAGACATGGCGGACTGATAACCACAAAAAATTTTGAAGCTTAAGTGAAAAAAAATTTAAAATTTTTGGCCAAAAACGGGGGTACTAGAAGGTAAAATGTGATCAAATTCGCTAGAATACCCCCCCCCCCCCCACTTAGAATTGAATATTGTCCTCAATATTCAAAGTCCCGGCTATTATGCCGACTCTTTGAACGTAAAAGGGCAACATTACAAGTTAAATGTGAAAACACCATTTTTGTTTTTCACTTTGTTGGTAACCACAGTAGGGGTAACTCCCCCACACTTAGGGTGAAAACCCTAAGTACATGCTACTGTTTTTGTTTACCGAGTCACTAGCTTGACTCGAACCCGAATTCATTGGTTCTTGGGGAAGCAAGATGTGGAAGAAACAATCTCCATCGGACTTTCATTCAAGATGTTTGGACAAACATTTGAAGCACGTGAAAGTTCCACACCGATGAGATAAGTACCTGGCTCAAAATAGTAAAAACTATAAGCGGTGATGCCGGGGTCAAATGTAATGTCTTCATTCCCTAAAGAGTGAAGAACAGGAGAAGTCACCCGATAGGTGAAAAAGAGAAAGAAAGTCATGATAAACATCTTGACTAACTCATCATTATCAGGAGGAGGATTCATGGATTCATCATCATGAATCACATCGTTTAAGCACATGTGATCAAGAAATATCCCGGGTGTGTCTAGATCAAAGTAGAAGTGATCATACTCTGGTGGAGATATGATATGAGTGAGTTCATAAGAGAATTCATCAAAGGTGAATGAATCATATTCGAGATCGATGTGAGTGAGTTCACAGGAGAACTCATCGAAGGTAAATGATTCATAATCGGGGAGTGAATTATGAGAATGAGAAGTAGTACTACCACTAATCTTCTCTCCCATGTGATCAAAAGTAAAGGCTTTAAACTCCGGAATAGGATCGTCGGAGAAAATGTCACTATCCTTAATGGGGATAGGAGATGAAATGGGTTTCTCTTTGAAAGCCTCAATTTTAGAGATGAGGTGACTGACATTTAATAATGTAGCACGAAGGGCTTCATCTTTGATTTCGGTGTCAGTTTCATCATTCACTTCTTCTAAGCTGACTAGCTCAGAAGGTAATCCTTCCACATGATTGATGTTTAAAGAATTTTCATCAGTATGTGAAGTACTAAGCTTGATGTTGGGATTAGAATTTAAAAGGTTTTCAATTTCTCCCAGATCGGCTTCGAAATCAAACAGATCATCGTCACTTCCCAATGGAAGTGGATTGATGTGAGTAAGTTCATCTGTGAACTCCTCAAGGAGAAGGTCAACATTAGAATGACGCAGTGATGCCTCTACATACTCAACTTCTCCATAAGATGTACAATCATCATCAAAGTCGGAGAAAGTTTCAAAATGATCTTTTGGATTTTCAGGAGGGGAAGTTGAATGACACATATGATCAATAGTTCCCTATGACTCTCCTGGGATTGGGACAAGGTTCTCAACATTAGACTTTATGAATTCGTCCGATTCCGTTTCAGGAACAGTGCTAAGATGCTCATCCCCCATATTCAGGGAGTGAGTGTGAACTTCGGGTGTGATATCAATAGACTGAGGGAGTGATTGTACAAGTTCCATTTGATCTTCTGCTAGTAATTTCTCCGTCACATTATTTTCTCCTTGATTTTTCATGGAAGGAGCTACAACTGATGAATTTGATGACCCTTGACGAATATCAAGGGTATCTTCATCATCACTATCGTCAGCGTCATCGTCATCATCATCGTAGATGATAGTTTTACACATTCGAAATCTTACTCTAGCTGCTTCTTCAGCTAGTATTTCTTTGTAAGACTTCGGACGAGGTTCTTCCGGAGCAGGTTTGTTAACCAAATCCTTAAGATCAATTGAAGTATTTAAGACATTTTGCAAAAGTTCTTGAGGAAATGGTTGAGGTTGTGTTTCAAAAGTTTGGTATTGTGGAGGTTGGTCGTGATAATTGTTGTAACAAGGAAAAAGATTCCTAGTTTGACAATCGGTGCTAAAATGCGGACCTCCACAATACACACAACCGTATTGTTGTGAAGTTGGTGCATTTTGAAACGATTCGGCATTGCAATTTTGATAACACGGATTATGCTCATATGAAATGAAATTGTTTTGCGGCTCATTGCAAAAGCTCGAATTAGAATCGTAAGCGAATGAATTACTCGAACCACAAAACAAACAACTTCCGTTTTGAATATCATTACCACATCGTTTACACGTGCACCAACGACATGGTAGACCGAAAAGTGGCTCACTACAACCGACGCAAGGAATAAACGATTGCCTTAGAGAAGGAATCGGGCCATTCAAAGAATCAACAAAATAATTCGAATGATTATCAAGTCTCGAAGAACATTTTGAAAAATCCGGAGGTGGGACAAGTGGTAGGAATCTCTACCACTTCCGTTATGGTCCCGAATTTTTATTCTTGATAAACCTGATGATCAGGCAAGTCGTTTATTTTAGTCACCATTTTAAGCTCAGTACGTTTGCTTGATAAACTTCGAATCGTAAATTGTGAGAGGTGTGGATCAAATCTTGACGGTTTGCCATTAATAGTACATATCTCGGGCTGTGAAGGGTAGTCGGAAGAATTTTGAGAATCATTGAAAGCATTCGGATATGCTTTGCACCATTTACAAAATCCGTCTCTAACATTACTTCCACACCGTTCACACCCACACTTGTAACAACGAAGATCGTCATCCACCGGACCTTTACAATGAAAACAGTGATAGTCGAGTGATGACATGAGAATTAAACATTAACGACGGATGAGAAGGAAGAATTAAACGGTTAAGAGGATAAGAAGACGAGAATTAAACGTATAGGAGACGGAGATTATTTTTGGGTTTTTCGAAAAACACAACAATTAAAACAAGACCACTCATAAAGACAGGGGAACTTAAACCAATAATCACAAACGCAAGGTCGACTTCTAAAGAAAAACGCACAAAGGAGCGGGAGAGAAGAATGGATCTCTCACTGGGCGAAGTTCGTTGGATCGCCACATACCGTTTCGACTCCTCTTAAAGTGTGTTTCTCATTTAAAAGTTTTCCAAAACGCAAGTGATACAAAGGCAAGTTTTGATCTTTGGTTTGGGAACTTATTATGGTCACACCCCCAGTTGGTAGGTGTTCTGCCTTGGTTTGCGGTGGTAAGATTTTAATGTTGTAATTATTAAACAAAGAAACGGGAAAATCTTTTTGTGTTTTTCTTAACTTTTATAGATATAATACATATATTAGGAACAAAAGAAAAATATTTTTGGTTTTTTATACATTTTATAAAAGCGTAACTTCTTGCGAAGGTTCTACAAGACTAATCGTCTAAACCTTATCGAGACTTTCGACACACAGCCTCCCCGGCAATGGCGCCATTTGATTCGTTGTGTTTTGGTGTGTGCAAACCACAATTATCAAAATATCAACAAACGTGAAGTCTAATTTATCGTGAGACAAATAGACGTGAAGTAATACGAGTAAACCTTTTAGGAAAAAGATTACCTCGCAAACTTGTGAAAGTGATATTTAAATTGTGAGACCGGGAAGTGATTTCCCGGGTCGTACCCCAACGAGGTGTGAATGGAAAGCTTCGACTGAGATTGGGATTAAAATCTTGTATGATTGGAAAGGTTATTTGGTATTACGATACGTTAAATTAATAAAGCTTGAAAATTAACTAACGAAGGTGGAAATAATTTAACCTAAGGGTAAACTAAAGGTAATTACAAAACTAGGGAAGTCCTAAAACACTACGGGAAACATAATTAGGTATCGGGAATCCTAAAATGTAAACTAGATTAAAAACGCGAAAGTTATTTAAAAATTACGCGAGTGCGCAAATTAAAATGTAAAATTTATACTACGCTAGCCTTACGGGTGTAAAAATGATTTTTCTACTTTTGTAATGATAAAAGAAAATTTTTGGAAAAATAAAAATCTTTTTTTTTACTTTTTAATTTTTATAATGAATTAAAAACTAATATAATTAAATAAGTCCTAGAAAAGTAGCAAAACTATTCGGAAAATTATGAAAATTTTTATACAAGTATATTATGCTAATAAGAAGCTAAGAAAAATAGAAACTAGAAATAAGCAATACACAATAAGCAGCAATAAGCAAATTAGACTCTGAGGTAAATAATAAGCACTAGAACTATACTAATTAAAATATTATACTAAGCAAAATTTAACAAGAAAAACTAAAGAGCAGAGATGGAAGGGTGCGTTTGTTTGGTTCAGAAGGTCCTTGGTTCGAATCTAACAAACCCAATTTTTGCCAACTATTTTTTTTTTTCAATTTTTCTTTTTGCAAGTTATTAGTACAGCAAAGATGACCAATTTTCATAAAACAACTTTCACAGAAAGGTTTAAATCAATCTTGTGCAATCTTGAAGAACCAACAGTTGAGAGATTTTGTTTCACAATTGGTCTTCTGCAGCCAACAAATAAAAAAACCAAATACTAACACTAGTATAAACAACACAATCTTAATTTAATGACTTAACTGTTGAGGAGCCACTGAATACAAACAAGCAAAAACTAACAAGCTAAACTTAGACAACAATAAGAATTAAACAAGCTCTGAGTGCAGCAGCGACAACTAGTTATGGGGGAAACATGGAGCCCAAAATAAAGGTATACGCAAGTAATCTCAGTCACCAAAACATATAAGCAACATAACATCAACATGAACAACCACTATTATCAACAAGTAACAGCACAACGACAAGATCAAACAACAAGAAAACACAATCAACAAGCATGAATCAAACTGAAAAAAAAAAATCAACAAGCTGAGCTGCACTCAGGTGCAAAACGTTAATCCAAACCGTCCACTAGCACCCTTTAATAAGCTTATCACAAGCTGCTAGAAGGGAAAATGCAAAGAGGGACAAGCAGGGAACCTAAAAAGTACTTAAAGGGAGTAGATTATGGTAGTTTGAATGTGGGACAGAGCAGCAAAAGAACGTAGGTGCGGGGAAAATAAGAAACTTCCAAAGGCTATCAATAAAGTGGAATAAGCTAAACTAAAAAGGGACATGCAATTTGGCATCAATGGGATTCTTAATAACACTAGGGGGAGCAGATTAAGCCACAAAATTAAGCATGACGGAACAAGCTAAGAAGATTGTAAAACCTGTTGATGCGCAAAACAGCCAAGGGGGCGACTTTGGCGGCCTGCACAAGCTACGAAAAAAAATTCTACAATTTATCTAAAATTACGAACATGTTCACAAGCTAGCAAACTGACCGCAAACCAAGTTCAAGGTCAAATGGCTAAGGATTAAACACATCAAAAATACTTTTCTATGGATGTATTGAAGACAAAATGGACTGATTAGCAGACCTAGTGGGGGGTTTATGCAGCCTAATTTAGCTAAGAAAACAAGTTTGGAAGTGAAAATAATGCGATTAACTAATAGTCTACCTAGTTTCGAACACTAATTCTCACTACACCTAACCTAAATCTAAGGGCGAAAAGGGCTGTTTGGGGTAATGGGCTGCTGATGCAGCAGGTAATTGGGTAAAAAAAAAAGAGTGGTTTGGCTAAAAACTAAGCATACTAGATAACTAAAACTTGCAATATCCTATAGAAAACTAGTGTGAAGCAATTAAAACACTGCAAGAGCAAAGTCTAAAAATCCATCCTACATTCTAATTAAAAATAATTGAATTTAAAATTTTAGAACACAAATGCAAAGGCTTGTAAACAACTTGAACCTACTGATTTCTTCTCTAAAACTACTAATAACAATGGTAAAAAGCTGATTCAAATCCAATCCAGGAACAAAAATAGTTTTTCGCTAAAAAAAAGTTGTGCCAAACACTACTTAAAGTGGTGACTGTTTGAGTTTTTGCTAAACAAAGAGGTTTTTGAAGCTAGAACTTGTGAGGAAATGACATACTCTATTAAACTGATACTTAACTGAAAAAGCTAAAGCAAACAGTAAATAAGCAATTGAAATAAGTTAAAACGAAATTTTTTTGAAGAAACTTAAATTGCATTACTTTGGAAACTGAATACAGAGGAACATAAAAAATCTTGAAGACTCGAATTAAAAAAACTAAAACCTAACTTAAAGACTACCTATTAAAAACTAATGAATGGCTGCCTTTTTGGCTTACATCTCAACATCTATTTATATTATTAGAACTAGGGTTTCCCTTGATCTTCTTTTGTCCACATCTGCCTGTGCTTGTTTTGAGAGATAAAGCAGCATTGGATGCCTTCTTGTGTTTCTTTAAATTGAATCCCAGCCTTCCAATTAATGGTTGAGTAATCCTAGCCTTCCATTCTTGTTTTGGCGCCTAAATGGTACATGGAGTGGTGACATGGTTGTGGTAGGTACCATTTTGTGAGTGTAGGAGTGTTGTAGTGGGATTGGGGAATGGAGTGGAGAAGACAAAGGGAGATGGTGATGTGAAGCTATGGCGGGAAGTGGGGGGTTCACGGGTTTTGTTTTGGGAAAGGGATGAGACAGGGATGGTGGTATTTGTTTGACCAGGTTTTTAATAAAACCAGGTTGTGTTTTATTTGGGTGGGCTTGGAATGAGATGGGCTTGGGTAGTAATAAGGTGGGAAGTGGGTTTATTATTTGGGTTAAGTAAATGAAGGGTTTTGTTTGGTTTGTATTTAATCAAATTAGCCCAAGGACTAAGCTTGTAAAAACTGAAAATCCAGGGACCAAAATTGCCAACATTTCAAACTTGCTTCAAAGACCACTTTTGCCAACTTTTAATTCCACAAAGACCATTGTTGTACATTTTTTCATTTCAAAATGCCCAGGAACCAAAACTGTCAAAAACTCAAAGTTAAGGGACCAATCTTGTAAATTATTGAAAACATTTCATCCAAAGATCATTTGTGTTATCATTTGACTTTTAAAAAGTTTGGGTTGACTTTTCTTTGAAGTAAATGCCTAGGGACTAGTTTTGTCAAATTTTTAAAGTTGGGGGACTGAAACTGCCAATTGTGTAAC
The DNA here is from genome assembly GCA_030686995.1 of Artemisia argyi. NCBI lineage: Eukaryota > Viridiplantae > Streptophyta > Magnoliopsida > Asterales > Asteraceae > Artemisia > Artemisia argyi. The sequence continues at coordinate 157,539 of JARVZY010012441.1, forward strand.
TTTTGTTCGTTTTTCGTTTGTTTTTACTCGTTTTGCATCAGAAACATATAAAACACGACCTTTGGGATTTTTTCCGTATTTTGGTGCGTTTTTTAGTGTTTTTAATCGTTTTGCAGTTCAGATTTGACTAAAAATGATGAGTATTTACACACTCATCAATCCCCCACACTAAACTATTGCTAGTCCCTAGCAATCTTTTTGAGAAAAATTAATGGATTTGAAGTCTCTTTACCAAAAGCCATCACTTCTGGAGTAACCGAATGTTTTGGTTCAAGTAAGAATTATGGTCCATCCGATAACCATATGATTTTTAGCAAACCACCAGCTTTCAACGGTTTTGATTTGTCTTTACTAGAAGCCGTTTGCTTCTGGACTAGCCAACTCTTGATGGAACAGTCAATATCTTGGTGAGTTGATTACCAATTATGGTTTTTTCGCTGCCTTTACCACAAGCCATAATCTTGCGGGCTAGCCAACTCATTTGCTTTTGAGGATATGGCGAGTTGAGGTACCATACAATTTTGGGCAAATTGTAAGCCATCAACGGGTTTGAGCTATCTTTACCTAGAGCCGTTTGCTCCTGGATTAGCCAATCCTTTTGTCGTTTAGACATGGCGGACTAATAACCACAAAAAATTTTGAAGCTTAAGTGAAATTTTTTTTTAAACTTTTGGCCAAAAACGGGGGTACTAGAAGGTAAAATGTGATCAAATTCGCTAGAATACCCCCCCCCCCCCACACACACACACACACTTAGAATTGAATATTGTCCTCAATATTCAAAGTCCCGGCTATTATGCCGACTCTTTGAATGTAAAAGGGCAACATTACATTCACTTTGTTGGTAACCACAGTAGGGGTAACTCCCCCACATTTAGGGTGAAAACCCTAAGTACATGCTACTGTTTTTGTTTACCGAGTCGCTAGCTTGACTCGACCCCGAATTCATTGGTTCTTGGGGAAGCAAGATGTGGAAGAAACAATCTCCATCGGACTTTCATTCAAGATGTTTGGACAAACATTTGAAGCACGTGAAAGTTCCACACCGATGAGATAAGTACCTGGCTCAAAATAGTAAAAACTATAAGCGGTGATGCTCGGGTCAAATGTAATGTCTTCATTCCCTAAAGAGTGAAGAACAGGAGAAGGCACCCGATAGGTGAAAAAGAGAAAGAAAGTCATGATAAACATCTTGACTAACTCATCATCATCATCAGGAGGAGGATTCATGGATTCATCATCATGAATCACATCATTTAAGCACATGTGATCAAGTCATATCTCGGGTGTATCTAGATCAAAGTAGAAGTGATCATACTCTGGTGGAGATATGATATGAGTAAGTTCACAAGAGAACTCATCAAAGGTGAATGAATCATATTCGAGATCGATGTGAGTGAGTTCACAGGAGAACTCATCGAAGGTAAATGATTCATAATCGGGGAGAGAATTATGAGAAGTGGTACTGCCACTAATCTTCTCTCCCATGTGATCAAAAGTAAAGGCTTCAAACTCCGGAATAGGATCGTCGAAGAAAATGTCACTATCCTTAATGGGGATAGGAGATGAAATGGGTTTCTCTTTGAAAGCCTCAATTTTAGAGATGAGGTGACTGACATTTAATAATGTAGCACGAAGGGCTTCATCTTTGATTTCAGTGTATGTTTCATCATTGACTTCTTCTAACCTGACTAGCTCAGAAGGTAATTCTTCCACATGGCTGATGTTTAAAGAATTTTCATCAGTATGTGAAGTACTAAGCTCGATGTTGGGATTAGAATTTAAAAGGTTTTCAATTTCTCCCAGATCTGCTTCGAAATCAAACAGATCATCATCACTTCCCAATGGAAGTGGATTGATGTGAGTAAGTTCATCTGTGAACTCCTCAAGGAGAAGGTCAACATTAGAATGAGGCAGTGATGCCTCTACATACTCAACTTCTACATAAGATGTACAATCATCATCAAAGTCGGAGAAAGTTTCAAAATGATCTTTTGAATTTTCAGGAGGGGAAGTTGAATCACACATACGATCAAAAGTTCCCTGTGACTCTCCTGGGATTGGGACAAGGTTCTCAACATTAGAATTTATGAATTCGTCCTATTCCATTTCAGGAACAGTGCTAAGATGCTCATCCCCCATATTCAGAGAGTGAGTGTGAACTTCGGGTGTGATATCAATAGACTGAGGGAGTTGAGAGGAGCTAGCATTCATGGATTGTACAAGTTCCATTTGATCTTCTGCTAGTAATTTCTCCGTCACATTATTTTCTCCCTGATTTTTCATGGAAGGAACTACAACTGATGAATTTGATGAGCCTTGACGAATACCAAGGGTATCTTCATCATCACTATCGTCATCGTCATCGTAGATGATAGTTTTACACATTCAAAATCTTACTCTAGCTGCTTCTTCAGCTAGTATTTCTTTGTAAGACTTCGGACGAGGTTCTTCCGGAGCAGGTTTGTTAACCAAATCCTTAAGATCAATTGAAGTATTTAAGACATTTTGCAAAAGTTCTTGAGGAAATGGTTGAGGTTGTGTTTCAAAAGTTTGGTATTGTGGAGGTTGGTCGTGATAATTGTTGTTACAAGGAAAAAGATTCCTAGTTTGACAATCGGTGCTAAAATGCGGACCTCCACAATACTCACAACCGTATTGTTGTGTAGTTGGTGCATTTTGAAACGATTCGGCATTGCACTTTTGATAACACAGATTATGCTCATATGAAATGAAATTGTTTTGTGGCTCATTGCAAAAGCTCGGATTAGAATCGTAAGGAATGAATTACTCGAACCACAAAACAAACAACTTCCGTTTTGAATATCATTACCACATCGTTTACACGTGCACCAACGACATGGTAGACCGAAAAGTGGCTCACCACAACCGACGCAAGGAATAAACGATTGCCTTAGAGAAGGAATCGGGCCATTCAAAGAATCAACAAAATAATTCGAATGATTATCAAGTCTCGAAGAACATTTTGAAAAATCCGGAGGTGGGACAAGTGGTGTGCTCTGAGAGCTAGGAATCTCTACCACTTCCGTTATGGTCCCGGATTTTTGTTCTTGATAAATGTGATGATCAGGCAAGTTGTTTATTTTAGTCACCGTTTTAAGCTCAGTACGTTTGCTTGATAAACTTCGAATCGTAAATTGTGAGAGGTGTGGATCGACTCTTGACGGTTTGCCATTAATAGTACGTATCTCGGGCTGTGAAGGGTAGTCGGAAGAATTTTGAGAATCATTGAAAGCATTCGGATATGCTTTGCACCATTTACAAAATCTGCCTCTAATATTACTTCCACACCGTTCACACCCACACTTGTAACAACAAAGATCGTCATCCACCGGACCTTTACAATGAAAACAGTGATAGTCAAGTGATGACATGAGAATTAAACATTAACGACGGATGAGAAGGAAGAATTAAACGGTTAAGAGGATAAGAAGACGAGAATTAAACGTATAGGAGACGAAGATTATTTTTGGGTTTTTCGAAAAACACAACAATTAAAACAAGACCACTCATAAAGACAGGGGAACTTAAACCAATAATCACAAACGCAAGGTCGACTTCTAAAGAAAAACGCACAAAGGAGCGGGAGAGAAGAATGGATCTCTCACTGGGCGAAGTTCGTTGGATCGCCACATACCGTTTTGACTCCTCTTAAAGTGTGTTTCTCGTTTAAAAGTTTTCCAAAACGCAAGTGATACAAAGGCAAGTTTTGATCTTTGGTTTGGGAACTTATTATGGTCACACCCCCAGTTGGTAGGTGTTCTGCCTTGGTTTGCGGTGGTAAGATTTTAATGCTGTAATTATTAAACAAAGAAACGGGAAAATCTTTTTGTGTTTTTCTTAACTTTTATAGATATAATACATATATTAGGAACAAAAGAAAAATATTTTTGGTTTTTTATACGTTTTCTAAAAGTGTAACTTCTTGCGAAGGTTCTACAAGACTAATCGTCTAAACCTTATCGAGACTTTCGACACACAGCCTCCCCGGCAGCGGCGCCATTTGATTCGTTGTGTTTTGGTGTGTGCAAACAACAATTATCAAAATATCAACAAACGTGAAGTCTAATTTATCATGAGACAAATAGACGTGAAGTAATACGAGTAAACATTTTAGGAAAAAGATTACCTCGCAAACTTGTGAAAGTGATATTTAAATTGTTCCTGGGTCGTACCCCAACGAGGTGTGAATGGAAAGCTTCGAATGAGATTGGGATTAAGATCTTGTATGATTGGAAAGGTTATTTGGTATTACGATACGTTAAATTAACAAAGCTTGAAAATTAACTAACGAAGGTGGAAATAATTTAACCTAAGGGTAAACTAAAGGTAGTTACAAAACTAGGGAAGTCCTAAAACACTACGGGAAACATAATTAGGTATCGGGAATCCTATAACGTAAACTAAATTAAAAACGAAAAAGTTATTTAAAAATTACGCGAGTGCGCAAATTAAAATGTAAAATTTATACTACGCTAGCCTTACGGGTATAAAAATGATTTTTCTACTTTTGTAATGATAAAAGAAAATTTTTGAAAATAGAAAAATCTTTTTTTTTTTACTTTTTATTTTTTTATAATTAATTAAAATCTAATATAATTAAATAAGTCCTAGAAAAATAGCAAAACTATTCGGAAAATTACGAAAATTTTTATCAAGTATATTATGCTAATAAGAATCTAGGAAAAATAGAAACTAGAAATAAGCAATACACAATAAGCAGCAATAAGCAAATTAGACTCTGAGGTAAATAATAAGCACTAGAACTATACTAATTAAAATATTATACTAAGCAAAATTTAACAAGAAAAACTAAAGAGCAGAGATGGAAGGGTGCGTTTGTTTGTTTCAGAAGGTCCTTGGTTCGAATCTAACAAACCCAATTTTTGCCAACTGTTTTTTTTTTCAATTTTTCTTTTTGCAAGTTATTAGTACAGCAAAGATGACCAATTTTCATAAAACAACTTTCACAGAAAGGTTTAAATCAATCTTGTGTAATCTTGAAGAACCAACAGTTGAGAGATTTTGTTTCACAATGGGTCTTTTGCAGCCAACAAATAAAAAAACCAAATACTAACACTAGTATAAACAACACAATCTTAATTTAATGACTTAACTGTTGAGGAGCCACTGAATACAAACAAGCAAAAACTAACAAGCTAAACTTAGACAACAATAAGAATTAAACAAGCTCTGAGTGCAGCAGCGACAACTAGTTATGGGGGAAACATGGAGCCCAAAATAAAGGTATACGCAAGTAATCTCAGTCGCCAAAACATATAAGCAACATAACATCAACATGAATATAATAAACTCTAATATAAGAACATGGATGATTATGTGATTTAGGATGATAAGAGATGTAATTTCTAGTGAGATGTTAGAGAGAGAATGCGATGAGAGAAGTGGGAGCCTTGTATGTGAAAACTTGTGAAAGGTTAGATTGCAAATGAAGGTCCAACCCTTTCCCATAGGTGGGAAAGGGTATATATAGTTACAATGCAAACGCCCCTTGAAACGGGCTGTAGAGCGGGCTGACAGTGGGTAAGAGACCCGACCCGACTCCACAAATACTAACTAATACTACTTTACATACTGACTAATATGATAATTACTACGAGCTACAATATGCTAAACAGTACTCGGGGTGACCGAGTCTTCATATAAATAATCGTATTCCTAACAATCTCCCCCTAAGGGAGGTCACCCCGGAAAATAAATGTTGAGTCATAGCATTCAAGTCTTTGATGACATCTTTGTAGCTCGTAGCCTTTAGATTCTTCGTTGTTGAGATCTTTGTGCATTAAGTGGTAGACTCTAGATGACACCTTCAATGTGATGGATAATCTTTGGAAATAGCTTCTACTTCATCATCCATATGAGTGTCTGAGGGTCATCTTTGAGTAGTAACGTCTCCATGTGATATGAACCTCTTTGTGTTGGCATGCTCACACTTTTCAGGATCATGATCTTCTTCATCAGAGTTGAGGAAGCAGGGTTGAAGCCCATTCAATGATCATGATATCTTTGAGTTATGAAGTTGAAGTGTGAGCATGTGTTGATGGATCAGTATCTTTTCAGCAATCAACCGCAACCGTTAGAAGTTCCTGCAAGTAGACAGTTAGCAACAAATCATCCGGTGCTTATAGGTTCGGAATTAAAGATCGTCAATAGCATAGTGTGAAGACTCCTTCTAAACCTTACCAAGACTGTTCCCAATCGGAAAACCCCCGAGAGGATTGAACTACCTTAGTAGATCAACGAATGGGTGAGCCGCTGGAGATCACTCCACGACTGTTGATCGTTTGTAACCATCGCGACTACTAAGCGTAATCCACAAGGAATTACCTAAGTGACCTGCTTTCAGGGCTACTTGATGTTGACCCTGGCAGGAATTTCCATTCAATCACTGTGAGTTGCAACGGCAACATCCCTCATAAATGTTCTGGCAGATTGCCAAGATCTGCGTAGGACTCATAATTTTACCACTGGTGTCCTTAATGTTGAACGACCAGGGTATAGGTAGCACGTGTTCCTATGAGATCTTTGTATGCATCTCGAGGCTCTAGACTCAATAAGTGCATTTGGTTTTCCTATGCGGAGATTAGGGAGAGGTCTCTTGCTTCAATATCAACTATCTCTAGGAGATGAGTCGATAGATTACACCGGTTCCCCGTGAGAATGAAACAAGTTCTTTTAAGAGAACTTGAGTGGTTAGAAGGTTTAGTGCATTGCGTCACTGGGTCCATGACGTCTTGTCTTCAATACCGATGTCGCCTTAGCAACAATCAGTAGATTATGAATTGAATAATTGGAGGGCTATTTCTTTTCACCCTTTCTCATTTCATTTCTTTTTAATTCTTGAACCCCTTCTTTCCCCATTCTCACATTTCTCCTTTTTTCATAATCATACCTACGGATATCTAAATACTATCTATTTGGTATTGTCCATGGGTAGATCCCTCTGGCTCTGGCGGATCATAGGACGTTTTTCCTAGCCTTAGCCACCTTATAGCTCCATGACGGTCCTAAGTTGCCATTTACCAAATCATTGAAAAATTCTCTCAATGTGTTTATGATTGAGAAACACATTTTGTTTACACATTTAGAGTTTTGTCATTTTCAAATGCTCCCCCTTAACATGTGCTCATAAGTATTGATTTGAAAATTTTCACATGTCGGGAAGAGTTGCACTTTTGAATTGATCTACCTTGAGTGAACATGACCATGCATTCGAGACACGCTTACATCACTAGATAAACTAGCTTGAAGTTATTACCCGGCTCGATCAGATTCACCCAAGGTTTCTCGAAACGGTACATTCTACTTAAACTAGTCCTCTTCGAGACACGCTTACATCACTGGTTAAACCAGCTTGAAGTTATTACCCGTCCAGGACTAGTCCTTTCGATTCAGGACATTTGTGTTTCGTCAATTCATGAGTCAAGACTGAGATGCACTCATATGAGATGCAAGGATCCTTTTACACAAATCATTTTGCTCCCCCTCAATATGTGCATTGATATGCGAAAGAGTTTGGCACATAGGAAAGAGCAGATTTTTGTTTTCATGTTCAAAAACATCACTTATGAATCAGTTTTTCATATTTAAATCACATCTTCTCCCCCGATCAAAAATTTCAAATCAATTTGAGATTTGTGATCCCAAGTGATTTAAATAAGTATAAAGTTTTGGAGAAGGATGTGACATTTTTAAGAATGACTGATTTTGAGACGACATTTAAGCTCCCCCTCAAACCTTGAGGGAGTATGTTATGTGTTAGAGAAGATGAGTTTATAAATGATTTTGAGTTTAGCGAGAAACTCATGAAAAAGTCATATACTAACACATAACAATTGCACTTAATCCACTTGAAGTTATGCACAAAGATCATTGTTTTGATGATGTATAGTTTTTGAAATCATTCTCCCCCTCAATCGATGACACAGTTTAAAATTAAACATTTTGCATAAAGTATTAATTTTTATAGCATCGATTGAGTGATAAGTTTTAAACAACTCTTCAGGTTTGTTTGATCTTCAAAAACCATGGTACCACCAAGTTTGGAGCAAATACTTTCCCGAAGAATCTTTGAAGGAAAAGTATTTGAGATGCAAAGAAGACTTCTCTTCTCTTACCAGAAATGATGCACTTAAGCGTACATCAGATAGGAAAGGCACGAATATAAAGTAATTCATGCCTTTGTAAGGAACAGTCGTCTTTTTGGCGACGAACTTTCCCCAATACCAAGACCGGGTTGCTATCTGAAGTAATAGCAAACCATATTGAGAGATATAACAGAATGAATAGCACAATCACACACATAAGTGCACATGATTATATAGTTACAGACTGACATTGTGCCAAATGTTACATAATAGACAGACACAGGATTAGATGGTACGTTCCATTAGTCTGTAGTCTCCTTCATAGATTCTTCCACCAACAAAGCATTCCAAACTTTGGAAAATTCGTCTTTCTAGCAAGAGTTTCCTGATGGCATGAAGAAAGTGCTTGTTTCTTTGGAACATCTCAGCAGTCTAGAAGGTAGTGTACTTCACATCCTTAGCAATTCGATATTCCTTATCCCTGACATCCAGAGCAGCTTCTACTTGTGTGAGTGTTCCATCATTGAACTGATGGATTTCGTCAAGTCTCATGAGCATTCGAGTGTTGAAGCAGTCAGTGAAGACCACTGCTCTAGGGGACTCAACGATCGAGTAATCTCTCTTGAATTCCAAGTCTCTGGCTTCCCATCGAGGTGTAGTGAGATTGAGGTGAGTCTGATAACTTTCAATCCCAAGCTGGAAATCTTTCACTCTTTGTCTGATGACTAGTCTACGAATCCATTGAGTGACTGCAGATACAAGTGTTCTTCTTTCAAGAGCAGGAAGATGATCAAGTTTTCCTTGGAGATGAAGCAGGAAAAGATCTTCAAAGTCATTAGGATGAAGATACTTAAAGTCACCCTCGGATATGACATGTTCCCAATAACGTGATCTTCTGAGAACAATCCTTTTCATGTAGTTGTATCCACAGGTAGGAAAGATTTCAACACGAATGACACTTAGAATCTTTCTTCTAGAGTAAGCAGCTTTGGAGTCACCAGCAGATGTGTGTCTTGCGATGTAGAAGTCATGCTTTCTATACCACCAGTGAGAGATACCAAAGGATGCTGCAACATCATACTTGCACTCTTCATCACACCACATTGTATCTGGCACCATTTGTTCCAAACCAACGTTAGTGTAGCGCGCAGCTTTCATCTTGTTGATGGATAGTGTTATCTTGTTGCCAGAGCGCAGATACTCAAGGTCATTGTTGAAGAAGAAGTCGGCTTGGAGTGTGAGACGACCTGGAGACCCTCCAAGAGGGAGTGGTTTACCGTGGTTGTAATCAAGGATGTTATCATCAACCTTATCAGTAAGCATCTTATGGCATTCTTCCATTTGATATTGTAGACGTACAATATCAGGATGGAAAGCTTTGACAATCTCGTAAGCGGGGCCCTCCAGATCCTTTGTGGTAAGTTTGGATATTCCTTGTTGCTTACAGTACCATTGGATGAAAGTACCCATATCTCCTGTCTGAGCAAGTAGGGAATTAGAGGGAGGAGGGACAAAGTTATCTGCTACAGCATATGCCCAGTTGTTATCAGGAACAGATTGATTGTCAGAGGTGATCATCCACTCAGGCTCAGGTGAAAGAGACTCTTTTTCATCTTCATCATGTTTCCACCATGTGCTAATGACATCATCCGTAACCGTCACAGGGGTGGACGGAGACCCATCTCTTCATGTGAACGACTTCCACCATTGATCCCTTTTGGGTTCGTGAGGAACATTATCAACATTGTCATCATCCTATTGTTCAGCAGACGAGTGGTCTTCATGAGGGGAACCAGAATCATAACCCAAATCATGTTCTACAGAGATAGAAGGTGTACGTCGGGTTTCTGTAGTAGTCCATGCTTTGTAAATGGCATGTTGGGAAGACTTGGGTTTACCGGATTCAGTGGTGGAGTCAGGTTGATCCTTCTGAGAGGGAGGTTGTGGTGCTTGAGGTGGCTGCAAAGATTGGAGAGTACTTGCACCACCAGACGACCCAGGTGCCCCAGCGGATCCTGAAGGAGGAGGAGGAGGAGGAGGTGGATGAGGAGGATCCTCTGATGGTGGTTTAGGGATGCTTTGCTTACATTTCTTTCTTAATCGTTCTTTAGCCAAGTTTTGTTCCAGCTCATTGGCGTCATCAACCTTCATAGACCTTTCCAGTGACTCATACAACTGCTGGTGAGCCACATGTTCCTTGTGATGATCGGTTTCAAATATACGTTGCTGTAGCAGATCTTTCATGTCATATGTGGATAAGTCTTTGAATCGTGCTTTGAGTGGTGTATCCATGGCCTTTTTAACAGCAAAGGACACCTGTTCTTCAACTGCTTCACGCACCAAAGTATCAACGTTGATCAGCTCGAGACTAGAGATTCTTGACGCTTGGTGATGGATGACTTGATGCAGATTTAGCTTTTGAAGGTCTTTAAGAATGTCCCGACGCTTCTCAAGTGTAGATTTGATGTCTAGAATTTCAACATTCGCCTTTTCAGCAGTAGATAATGCCTTAACAACTTGAGTAGACAGGTTCTCAATCGTACAAGGTGGGATGGTGGTAGTGTCTGCTGTGGAGGTGGGATTCGGCATTGTCACTGTGGGTATAGTAGACACATACTGCACAATGGGAACATATACCATAGAGATGACTTCGCTCTCATTGGTAGGTTTAGAGGCCTCTTTCCCTTCAGGGTTGTCAACTGCATCGTGATCCCCAAAAGTGTAATCATGATCCAACTGTTTGTATGAGGATAGAGTTTCTGTCGACATGTCAGGTTCTACAACCAACTTTTGTTCGTTAGATTTCATCTTAAGATTCTCTTGAACCGCAGGGTAGATAGATGCAACAAAGTCATCTTGCAGTGTCGAGTGGGGTTCAGTGGAGGGTCCGAATTCTGGTGGAGGCAAATCCCTGGAAGATGTATCCCCGATGGTAGTGACAGGTGTCTTATCATCTTTCTTAGAGATATTAAGTTCAGATTCAGAGTCACTGGATTCGATGAGAGATTCATGACTTTGTTGATGCTCCAGTGTATCTTCAGAGGAAACCACTTTAGGTTTAGCTGATTCCGGGGATCATTTCTTGAATTCGTACCGAGGTTCTTTAATTTTTGAAGCAGGTGATGAAATATGAAGGAGTGTATGTGCAGCTTGTTCTTCAGTAACAACACTCTTTCCTTTCCCGACCGTATCAGGTAGTTGCTTAAGCTTCTCAGGTATCGGCTCATTAATGCTGACACCTGTTAATGGTGGACCAGGATGTGTCTTACTGGTTTTGAGACTCTCCTCGACAGCCTTTTGAATATCAGCAGCTTCAGTTGGGGACAGTACTTCTTGTGGGTGTTCATCTAAAACTGCAGCTTTGGCTTTCTTAGATTTCTTGGACCCCGGTTTGCTGACAGTTTTGGTTCTTTTGTGTTTCATTGTACCCCCTGATGCCATCTCAGTGGTTGAAACCTTTTTTCGTTTCTTAGATACAGCTTTGCTTGTGGTGGACTTGACGGTGGATTGTTTGTGATACAAGTCAACTTTGTTCAGATAGTTTTTGTAGTAAGGTGCTTCAAGGATGTTGTTGGAGACAAGAGCTTTAGGTATATTCATTCCAAACACTTCATGATCCGTCCCCTTAGAAACAAACTTGAGATTTCCCACACAGTGTTCATCGGATGCCAGGTGCACTAAGGAATCAGGTCTAGGGTGTAGGTTATGACGTTGTTGTAGATGAAGTATGATCAGCTTAGTAAATCTGATACTAGGAATTAGAGACTTGGATTTCCATTTTTTGCTTTCTTTGTGAGCCTCCAGCTTCATCTTATCATCTAAGAAAGTATTAATGGAGTGAGCAAATTCCTCCCATATACGTTCAGCAAAGTCAATATCTTTCCCTTTCTCAATACCCCACAATATTTGCAGTGCAGGAGCGCGCAGTCTCTCATGTCCCGATGTCTTCCCAGTGAGACATAAGTTGATAAGCGTGATCAGGACTCTCCAGGGTTGGTACATTTCATTAGTGGACATGGATGAAAGTGTGATGACCTCATTGGGGTACCCTAGATCATTCACAAACTGTAGGAGGGCTTCAGGGTTTGGTGGGGATGAGAAAGGTTTGTTTGGAACGATTGGGTTAATCTGGAGAGCATTCCTGAGTGTTTCCTTGTTGATTACGACCCATTGTTCATCGAGTTGACACCGATAAGCGTTGCTTTCCTTGTTATGAGTCATGGTATTCCAGAATTGTTGGATGTATATGGATGGAATCGATGAGGAAACCGTGAATTCCTTGAAGAAGGATGTGTTTTTCAAGATGTCTACGGCAATCTTGTATGTGGGATTGTTCTGAGGTTTATCAATGTCAATATATAAGTTGCTCTTCCCAATAGATACCCATTCACTGTGTGGAGTATCTCATCATCTGTGCGAGTGGGAGGCGGTGTAACTGACTCCAACTCGGTGGGAATATTTGCATCTGCCATTACTCTGCACACCCAACATAACACACCACAATAGACACACATACATAGTTAGTGGTTAGAGCGGACATCAGTACGAGATACTCAAATAGTGACAATACAGAGCAGCTGAGCAAGGGATGAGACTTGTAAGTTGTGCATACAATAATAGAAAGAATAAAGCACACATCCCAGATTGATGACACGTGAGACACATGACTCAGATATGCCACTAAATATTACATATCCATTAAGTGCAGCACATACAGCAAAGAGACATATATGGGAAACACCACTGACATCAGCAAGCGATTTTAGACACCATGTACTTTGGAGTAAAACCACAATTAGCAAACATCCAAAAGATAAGAAAACATACCCTAGTTAATATGCTAGCAAAGGTAGCGATCAATACGCAATATATGAAGCAATTTGCTCACACGACTTATGGACAGCACCCTACTTATGAATTGGTTCAACACACTACCACGAAAACATATCAACTCCCTGTCAAAAAGTCACAACAACTCGCTATAATGAACATTGATCATCTTGCTATACTGATGAGATAGTCAACACGCTATCAGTATTTTGATCAAATCGCTACCTAGTGACCTCATCAACACGCTACCAAGTTATTGCACCAACTCGCTATAACAAATAATGGTCAACTCGCTATAACACACATTGGTCAGCTCGCTGTCATAAATTAGATCAACTCGCTATCTATTGGCCTCATCAACACGCTACCAAGATGTTGCACCAACTCGCTATATCAATCTTTGGTCAACTCGCTATTATATCACCTCAACACGCTACCAAGAAATTTTCATCAACTCGCCACCAAGAACACAGACCAACTCGCTATGACGAGCATACTCTATACCCAATCAAAATACCACCTACGCTGGTAATCTAGCAAGTTAAAATATCACATAATCATACCAACAGACTTATTCATCACAATCTTGACAACATTATCACCCACAACCCAAATAATTCGAGAGGAACAATATAGGGCGAAATCACAAGCAATGCATATACGATGAGATAAACAAAGAACAGCGAGTGGAATAGTATCATACCGGATAATCATGCAAAAACCCAATACAAATTACACACCAACGAGTATACACAACTTAATCACGGAAAGGGACGACCTAGGCATAAAAGAATGATCGCATAAACAGGTTTGACAAGATTAGGCAATGATTATAACACAGAAATAGGATCAAAACCTGAAGAAGCAACACGAGAGGGAAACAATAAAAGATGAGGGGGGGGGGCAGTGGGTTGGAGCGATTAGTGAGACAACCACAACTCGCTAATAAAAACAAATATTTATACCCCTTTTTTTTTACTTTAAAAGAATGACAAAACAGACCCTCTACTTAATTGAGCTCTTTTTAACTTAGTAAAAAATGACAAAACAGACCCTCTACTAATATGAATTCCTTTTATCTTACACAAAATGACCTATCAGCCCCTCTCCATGACAAGCAACTCAACTGAGACATATTAAGAATAATTAAATCATGATATATGCTTACAAATGAACACCACAGATATTAGCACAGATATTAACATGGATGCATAAGTATTAACCTCATGCATGAAATAGAAAAGGACTCTCCCCCTCAATCAATGACCGAAGTGTAAAACCTACACAGAGGATGTTGATTGAATGAAGGATGCATGAGTATGATGTGAGAGAGAGGGTCGCTATCAGAGATAATAGCAAGCCGTGATGGCAGGTTTTCAACTTCTGTTCGAACTTCATTTAAGAACCCGTGCCATTATTGAATGACATTTCTAGGAACGTAAATGTTATCGATGCCAGAAGACATGTCAATGCAAAAAATTGTAAACCACAAGGGTTTAAAGGTAATCTATTACTACATTTATTGGTATAAACAAATATATATATGTACAGAGGTACCGAGTGAACAAACCCAGTTGTTCAAACTCATTACCATCGCTGAAGTCCGAGTCCTGATAAGAGAGTAACCAGGAGTCATCATGCACTGTTCAACCTCGTCTGATTGCCTGAATTCCTGTTTCTGTATAGAGAGGGCATTTAGCTCGCCAAACTTTGAGGTTCTCAGATGAGGATCCAGCATAAAGACCAGAAGACCCTACACCAACATGACAATAGTGCTTGTCTTGATGTGTGTTAGTGTAATTAGAGTCTCGTGCAGTGGTGGTCATACCGTAATCCTTGGGGTTTTCCATAACTCTCATTGGTATCCAACTACACCCAATCATCTTAAAGATTCTACCAGTAGGGACCCACTTAAAGCAAGTTTTGAAGTACTTATCATCTGACCTACCAATGAGATGTTTGTCTTTCCAGGTGGGGTTCTTGAGAAGTAACATACCCTTATGATGACGTTGTGAAGTGACTGGTTTTAATAATTCTTGTTTAGTATCAGTTTGAGGAACACACCTAGATATGTTAACCTTGGATCTATTAGAACGAAAAGAAGACAATTGCCTAGTAGATCTGGGTTTTCTATATGACTGGTTCAAAGGTGTTTGCATAGTGGAAGAATTATCAAACTTAGTGTTCACGTTTTTCATGTTTAGTTTGCACACTTCATGTTTTAATGTGGTAATCTCGAGGTTTTTCTTCTGAAGTTTAGTATTGACTTCATCATTAAGTGATATCAAAGACATTGTGTATGCAGCAGTTTTACATTTCTCATCTTTGATAAACTCACTAAGTGTTTTCCTGTGTCTTTACAAAGATTCATTTTCGTTCTGCAACACTTTTACCTTATGAACCAGCACAGCATGATTATTTGGGTCAGTGTTGCTGTTGTGTGTGGTATTGACCTTATGGTTACTACACATGGCCTTCATGACATTAATATGTTGCTTGAGGCGGTTGATTGTTTGATCCTTGGTTTCAATTTAAGCTTTTAACTCGTTAATCATGAAATATTCGCTAAGTTCAGGTAGTTCTGAATACTTACGTGGTTGGTTGATTAAAAATTGTTCTTCATTTTCTTGCATTGCAATTTCAAGAGAAATGCAGTGCTTTTCTAATTGAGAAAATCTGTTGGACAATTCTTTAAAAACGTGCATCTCAACCGTTTCATTTGATTTTATGAGTTTGTTTGAAACCAAAGGATTTGACACATCATCCACTGTAGTATCCTGATCACAGTTTTCCCAAATAGGATTCGTATAGATTGAATTAGACGTGACTTTATTATCAGTCTCTTCCAAAGGACATGAATCATAGATGGGTAAATCCTGATCAGGATCCTTGTTGCAGTTAATAGCATGAACCACTGAGGCAGGATGTTGTTCTGTGACCTGTTGATGTAATGCATACTCCACATGTGTAGAGAGAGTATCAGGAGATTCAATGAAAGTACATTCAGCAGCAGCAATCTCACTGGTAGATGTGAGGTGTGTACGTTCCTTGATAAACTTCTTGACATTCGCCAAAATCTGAAGTAAAGTGATTCTGAAGGCATCCACATCTAATCCAGTGTGATCAACAAACCATCTACTAGTCATATGAGAGTCATGGTCATATTCCATTGTGAATCTTGAGTCAATGAATGCTTGGAATTGCTTAAGAATCTCCTCCAAAGCAGCCACACAACTGTTACCAGAGAAGTCAGCTTTGTTAATTTGTCGTTGTAGTTGATCTAGGTATAGATTCATGGTGACTGTGAATGATTCAATGTCATGTCCAAAGAGCGTCACAAATGCACGTTGATACCCTCCTGAGTAGCCTGATTTTTCAAAGAGTCTTACAA
Organism: Artemisia argyi; assembly: GCA_030686995.1. Lineage (NCBI taxonomy): Eukaryota > Viridiplantae > Streptophyta > Magnoliopsida > Asterales > Asteraceae > Artemisia > Artemisia argyi. The sequence continues at coordinate 173,889 of JARVZY010012441.1, forward strand.
TGTGGGTGTGAAGTAGCTTGAAGCATTCAGCAGCTCCATCAGAGTTTTAAGATAGTCTGGTTGAACTCAGAATAGTATTAGATTGAGTACTTGTCATGATTAGACTTAGTAGCACAACTTGCACAAGTATGATCAACAATTCGCTAATACTATAGTCAACTCGCTGAACAAGAGCCAACTCGCTGGAGTATGTCAACACGCTAAACTCAAATCGCTGAAGCCTCAACTCGCTATAATTCAACTCGCTAATACACAACTCGCTAGATCCACAAGACTCCAAAGTCTCCAATCTGACAAGCCGCTGACTGCTCAACTCGCTATACTCAAATCGCTGAAATCAACTCGCTGAAGCCTCAATTCGCTATCAGGCAAAACGCTAACCAATCAACTTGCAACTAATCAACTCGCTGGATATCAACCCGCTAATGCACAACTCGCTAATTAACAACTCGCCAGATCCACAAAACTCCAAAATCTGACAACTCGCTAATAATGAGACAAAAGTGTCCCTTTCGTAGCGATTTGTCCGTATGTCCCAAAATGACAAACCGCCAAATCTCTAAGCTCAACTCGCTACACACAACTGCCAACTCTCTACCAAGAGATGCCAACTTGCTGGCAAGAAAAGGTACTCGAAATGTCACCAATGTCCACCCAAGTGATGAAATGACTAAACAAAGGTTACAACAAGGTGTCTACACAACTAATAAACAAGAAAGTACAAGAAGAATGTCGAGATAAACACCAAACAAGAACAAATTCGAGTGAAAACCACTAGAATAGGTCGAACCACCTACAAACCACAAACCATACTATAAATTCGAGCATACCATGAATCCTAGGATAGAACCATGGCTCTTGATACCAATTGTAATAAACTCTAATATAAGAACATGGATGATTATGTGATTTAGGATGATAAGAGATGTAATTTCTAGTGAGATGTTAGAGAGAGAATGAGATGAGAGAAGTGGGAGCCTTGTATGTGAAAACTTGTGAAAGGTTAGATTGCAAATGAAGGTCCAACCCTTTCCCATGGGTGGGAAAGGGTATATATAGTTACAATGCAAACGCCCCTTGAAACGGGCTGTAGAGCGGGCTGACAGTGGGTAAGAGACCCGACCCGACTCCACAAATACTAACTTATACTACTCTACATACTGACTAATATGATAATTACTACGAGCTACAATATGCTAAACAGTACTCAGGGTGACCGAGTCTTCACATAAATAATCGTATTCCTAACAATGAACAACCACTATTATCAACAAGTAACAGTACAACGACAAGATCAAACAACAAGAAAACACAATCAACAAGCATGAATCAAACAGAAAAAAAAATCAACAAGCTGAGTTGCACTCAGGTGCAAAACGTTAATCCAAACCGTCCACTAGCACCCTTTAATAAGCTTATCATAAGCTGCTAGAAGAGAAAATGCAAAGAGGGACAAGCAGGGAACCTAAAATGTAGTTAAAGGGAGCAGATTATGGTAGTTTGAAAGTGGGACAGAGCAGCAAAAGAACCTAGGTGCGGGGAAAATAAGAAACTTCCAAAGGCTATCAATAAAGTGGAATAAGCTAAACTAAAAAGGGACATGCAATTTGGCATAAATAGGATTCTTAATAACACTAGGGGGAGCAGATTAAGCCACAAAATTAAGCATGACGGAACAAGCTAAGAAGATTGTAAAACCTGTTGATGCGCAAAACAGCCAAGGGGTCGACTTTGCGCGTTCAACCAAGCCGTTGGTTTGTGGGTGTTTCACTGAAGCAAAGTGTTGTGTGATGTTTAATTGCGCGCACCAATCTTTGAATGGGTTTTCGCAGAATTGTTTCCCGTTGTCTGATATGATTTCTCCAGGTAGCCCGAAGCGACACACAATATTATCCCATACGAAGCGTTTTACCTGGTTGCTAGTGATGCTCACCACTGCTTTTGCCTCAATCCACTTTGTAAAGTAGTCTATGGCTACGATGAGGAATTTTAGCCCTCCCGCTGCAACTGCGAAAGGGCCTACGATGTCAATGCCCTATTTATAGAATGGCCATGGTGAGGTGATGGGGGTTAACTCTTGTTGTGGTTGGCGCGGAATTGGCCTGTGTACTTGGCAATTGCTGCATTTTTTATCATATCTCGCGCGTCGTGGTGCATAGTAGGCCAATAATATCCTGATCGCAGAGCGCGCGCCACAACGGATCGTGGTCCCGAGTGCATGCTACATGATCCAGCGTGAATTTCTCAGAGTACATAATCTTCTTGAAGAGGTCTAATACATCGGAGCCAATGTTGTAAGAAAGAACGTCGATATAGAATGTCGTCTCGTAGTTCAAATCTTTGCGCTGTGCGCCAAACTCTTCGAGCGTCCTTATGATCTTGTGGTAAGATTCCTTTGCTAATGAATTCAATGATAGGTGTCATCCACGTGGGATCCTATTATTCTATCACCGTGGATACTTCCATCTCCAAGATTGATTTGTTTTTTAGAGTTTCTACCAATACCTGTTTTGATAGGTGCGCAAAGCTTGTAGATGCAATCTTGTTGAGCGCATTAGCTTTCCTGTTGTCCCCTTTAGGTACTTGTTTGATTGTGAACCTATCAAAGTTCTGAATTAAGGACTTGGTTTTTTCCAGGTATTGGATCATGTGTTCATCCTTGGCTTCATACTCACCTAACACATGGTTAGCTACTAGCCTGGAATCTACGTTTGCCTCTAGGTTGCATACACCCATTTGAATTGCAATACGCAGTCCAGCGAGTAGGGCTTCGTATTCTGCCTCATTGTTTGTGGCTGTGAATTCGAAACGCAGCGCATAGGTGAACTTCATTCCTTCCGGATTAGTAAGGATAAGACTTGCGCCTGATCCATCTACGCATGAGGATCTATCTGTGAACAGAATCCAAGGTTCCTGTAGATCTGTTTTGCTTGTTGAAGTTGGACTATCGGTATCTGGCTTTTCGACAATAAATTCAGCTAATATCTGCCCCTTGATTGCAGTGCGTGGTCTATACGAGATGTTATACTCGCTCAACAACACACTCCACTTTTGTAGCCGTCCTGATGCGTCAGGTTTAGAGATAACTTGTTTGATTGGCTGGTCCGTGATCACAGCTATTGGGTGCGCTTGAAAGTATCTGCGCAGTCTTTTAGCTGCGAATACTAGAGCTAAGACCAGTTTTTCCATGGCACTGTAGTTAGTCTCTGTCTTCTTTAATGCTTTGCTTACAAAGTATATGGGTGTTTGGACAGAGTTTCTATCTGTCAATAGTACTGCGCTAACTACTCCGTGGGTTGCAGATAATTACAGGATTAACTCTTCCCCTGGTCATGGTGCGACAAGTTTGGGGAGTGATGCCAGATGCTGTTTTAGTTGTTGGAAAGCTTCTTCTGCTTCCTCAGTCCAATGAAAGTCTCCCTTTTTGGTGCACTTCGTGAGTGTTTTAAAGAGAGGGAGTGATTTGTCTACTGACTTAGATAAGAAACGGTTTATCCCAGCTAACTTTCCGTTTAATGATTGGACTTCTTTTAGTGTGCGCGATGAGGGGAGATCGATAACAGCTTTTGTCTTTTCTAGGCAAGGCTTGATTCCATCAGGTTATATTAAGTACCCAAGGAACATGCCTTCTGTCGCGCCAAAGGTGCACTTCTTGGGATTTAACTTCATGTTTATTTTTCCCAATGTTTTGAACGTCTCCTCGATATCGCGCACCAATTCTTCCTCTGTGTGGCTCTTAATGACAAGGTCATCAACGTAGACTTCCAAGTTTCGTCCTACTTGTTTTTCAAAAGCCATGTCCACCAATCGCTGGTATGTTGCACCTGTGTTTTTTAGGCCAAAAGGCATTTTTGTGTAGCAATAGACCCCTTGACTTGTGTGGAAAGCTTTTTTTTTCTTCATCCTCCACTGCCATCTGGATTTGATGGTACCCTTTATACGCGTCTAGGAATCATTTAAAAGGATATCCGCACAGGGATTCTACTTTCCAATCTATCTCTGGCAGTGGATAGTAGTCCTGTGGGCATGCTTTGTTGAGGTCTGTGAAGTCCACGCACATCCTCCAACTGCCATCACTCTTTTTTACCATCACTGGGTTAGAGATCCAGTCGTGATAGTATACTTCGCGCATAATGCCTGCGTCTACAAGTTTATGTACTTCTTCCAGAATAGCTTTTGCGCGATCTGGGGCCTGGTCGCGCTTCTTTTGTCGTATTAGGGGATATCCTTGTTGGATTTGTAGCTTGTGCTCCATAAAAGAGTGTGGCACTCCGGTCCTGTGCTTTGGTTCCCAGGCAAAGATACTCAGGTTCTTCTACAAGAGTGCGCACACAGCCACTTTACCTTTGTCAGATAAAGATCCTCCAATCGATATATGTTGATCTGGGTAATCAGGATGAATAGCGACTTTTAAGTTTGGCATTTTTTCTGCGCGCTGTTCCGGAATATTCTTCACCTCACTGGTTACTGCGTTGCACTATTTAGGTGGCACTGTGGTGTTGTAGAGGGTGACAATTCCTCCTTCTACTGGAAATTTGAGCATCCCATGTGCTATGGATGGTACAGCGCGCATGGATGATATTCCAGGTCTCCCAATGATGCCGTTGTACGGTGAAGGAGACTTGATTACCAAGAAATTTATCCATGTTGCTGTTGAGTGTTGTTCATCGCCCACAACTACAAGTAAGCGTAATTGCCCCATAGGCCATATCTTTTCTCCTGTGAACCCAGTCAGCGACGTTGTGGCTGGTATCAATTGACTTTGTATCTCAGGTCGTAGCCTTTTGAAGCAATGCTCATATAGGATGTCTGCGGATGCCCCTCCATCGATATACATGCGGCGAATCTCGTGTCCCCCAGTATGTATCTCAATAGTTAGTGGCTCTACTATGTCCGCAGCTAGAGTGGGGAAGGATATCTCCTTTTCTGAAGAGAACTTTTGACTAACTTTTTGTCTTGTCTTGCGTTGCCATGACTGTATCATGTAGATGATGTCCGCCTTATCTTTGGGAGGTTCTTTTTTACCTCCATTCCTTTGTTTGTCCTTCCCTTCTTTAATGTTTTTTATGAGGTGATCCATTCTACCCTCCCTTACTAATTTTTCAATTAGTTGTCATAGCTGGACACACTCGTTGGTTGTATGGCCCTTTTGGCCATGATATTCGCAGTATCCATTCCCTATGTGCTTGTCCTCTGCGGTACGCATTGGTGGATGTTTTTGGGAAGTTTGCACCTTCTGTTATAAATATTTCCCTCGGGGTCTTTGTGAGAGGTTATACTTGTCGTTATCTCGTCCACTGCGATAATTCTTGCTGCGGTTGCTACTCTGATCATTGGATTGTCTCCTAGGCTGTTCTTGTTGCCTATAATTTGAGTAGCCTTTTTTACTGTCCGCAGCGGCTGCTTCTCCTTGTATGAAGGATCTTGTGCGCTTCATTAGCTCATCGAAGGTTTGGGAAACCTTGTCGTTTAGCTTCCGAATGAGTTCTGGGTCATTAATCCCATTCATGAACCCTAAAATTTTTAGGACTTCGGGACATGCCTTGACATGTATACACTCATCTTTAAAGCGTTCCATATAAGCACTAGTTGATTCCCCTTGGCGCTGTTTTACTCTGGCTAGTTCAACAAGATTTTTAGCGCACTTCTTTCTTTGGGTGAAGTTTAAACGGAATTCTTTTCGCAATTCTTCAAACCCGCCAATGCTCTTTCGTGGAAGCTTGCTAAACCACGTGCGCGCATTCCCTACTAAGGTGGAGTTAAACATATGGCACCACACAGGTTGTGGCCAATTTTCGATAGTAGCAGCTGATTCGAAAATTTTTAGGTGGTCATCCAGATCACCTGTTCCATCATATGTTTTAACATTATTGGGCATGCGCCTTCTCTTTTGATCGGAGTAATCGCTGATGCATCGTGTAAATGCATCAACTTTCTGGCGACGCCATGGAAGAGACATGTCTTCGTCTTCTTCTTTGCGACGTCTTCCTCTAGACTTCCAGTGTCCTGTTTCCTTATCCTCGTTGTCCGACGAGTCGTTGGAGGAAGAGTAATCTCTTTTGCGGCGCTTGCGCCGGCTTCCTTCAAAGGAAGAGCTTGAGGGGCTTTCACTTGGGGATATTCTCCTCCCTAATCTGTTGTGAATTCTTTTGCTCCCAGACCTGGAGGAACCTTCGCTTGGTGAATGTTGAGGTCCTAATCTGTCTTGTATCCCTCGACTACCAAGTCTGGAATGAACATTGGTGCGCCTCTCACCGTCTTCATATTCCTCTGAATATTGTGAGTCAGATATCGTACCCAGCCTATCATGGATAGTGGTACGTCTTTCATTATTTTCGCGTCTTCCTCGTAGGTGGCGCGGTGGTGATACTTCGCGTTCAGGACCAAAGTTGAGCCGGGCTTGCAGGCTCGTACTTGACCTTCTCCTCGCTTCTTCTTGCATGAGGGCGGTTAGAGTTTTGTAATTTTGGGATACAAAATTACTCAACGTTAGGTCAGGTGCGTCCTCATTCGCTGCAAGAATATCTGCCTCAGTGTTGGGCACCCTATCTCGGTTAGGTGCACCAGGTGGCACAGTGTTGTCCACTATAGGTGCCGTTTGGTGGGGAGTATTGAAGAGGGTGCGCTGAAGTTCTTCAACGCTTGGGACTACCGTAGTGGCTTGGGTAGTCCTTATAGGCAATTCTACCGCTGGGAGGGGTAGGGTTGGTCCTGTTTCTTGGTGACCAGGCGCACCGATTGTCCCAGAAGCCTGCCTAGAGGTCGAATCTTGTTGATTCTTCCTCTGGGGGTCACGTGTTTTTTCCAACTACGGAGTCCGCTGGCTTGAGTTTTTATTTTTCGTCATTCTAGTTCTTTAGTTCTTAGTGTTGGTCCCACGGATGGCGCCACTTGTTGATACAAAAGTTGGGCGTTCCTAGTTTGGGCTCTTGCTCTCGTACCAATTAGCTCTTAATGCTTGGAACCTGCGCACTAAGAAAATAAACAAACACCGTTAGGCTTATCGTGGGATTGTCTCCCACCATTATCCTCCGGCGTGAGAGTAAGTAATCGGTTTTTAGGGTTCTCGTAAAGAGTTTAGGGTTTGTGAATCGTACCTTTAATGAGAATTATGTCATTCCTTATATAGGCGCAAAATCCTTGTAGGTTTCGTACTCCTTACGTTTCGCACACATGGTGCTTATCCGGTCCAAGTATCTTTATCCATAGATAGAAGATCCTTATCTAGACCATAAATAGTTTGGTTGGGCTTGGGTCTACATGAGCCCAATCTTGTTAACAATGCGGCCCAAGTTATAATCGCCCGCTCATGGTGGGTTTGGGCCTTAGTTATGTTTATCATTTGGGCTCGTGGCCCAAATATAGATTATACGTCATCATTACTGTACATGTTTGCTTACCTTTTGGTAATTTTTCTTTTAATACTTTGCTGTAACCATAAAAAATCATGATGATGATCATAATGACAGGGGCAAAGGGACAAGATGCACACGAAAAGAAGAATCGATTGCTGTTGGATAAAGGATTCATTGTAGGCATAAAATGGCCGAGTTATGTAATGGGTCAAACTGTAGAATTCACTAAGTGTAACATTGCCCTATTTTTGGCACATTTCAAATATTTTATGTTTTACTGTACTAGAATATAAACGACTATATACCATGCAATGATCAACGTCGTGAAACGACGCAACGAAGCATCATATGTGTTTTGACTAAAAAATGCTTATTAAAAAGAAACTACCCACTATAACAAAATTAACGCATCCGATAAAACCAGCACTTATGAATTACATTAAAAAAAAATAACCGTCAACTACGATGCCCCGCCGCAACGCGGCGGACCGGGGCAACAATCGTTATATATAATGGGAGAGTCGGTGTTTTTACTCTTCTTGTTGCTATTTACCAAACTTTATCTTCTTCCGTTTCTTGTTGTTAACAACTTCTTTCTCCATTTCACCATCATCATCAAGAGCTTTCATTTTAGTGGTAGGGTTTGATGATTTGGATGCGATTTCACTCTGTGGTTGTTTCACTAACCCTGACGACCGCCGAAATGCCATTGTCGTTAAGCAAATCCCCACAACAAATTTGGCGGTGGAATCGTGGAAATAATAATACGGTTTGGTTATAATAACTGTTTTTTTTTTTTTTTTGGTTTTTTTTTTTTATAAAGTTGGGTGGCAGATGTGGCGCTGACGTGGCATTTGGTTAAACATTAACTTTGGTTATCATTAGGGGTGTCATAAAACCTGACTTGAACCCGACCCGAACCTGAGCGGGTTCGGGTTAACTCGGGTCGGGTCAACTCGGGTCAAGAATCATATTCGGGTCAACTCGAATTGACCCGAAATCTAAACAAGGTCAGGTTCGGGTATATTTTTTTAGCCTTGACCTGACCCGAACTCGAGTTGACCCGACTAAACTAACACTTTACGATATAAAAATACTCGGGTTTAGCCCAAACCCGAGTTGACCCGACCCGATTGACCCGACCTGAGCTGACCCGAACCCGAATTTACCCGACCCGAGTTCTAAACAGGGTCGAGTTCGGGTATATTTTTTGGAGGCTTGACCCGAGTTGACCCGAACCTGACCGGGTCAACCCGAATAACTGCCCTAGTTATACCTTGTACTATTAAGTAAAAAGAAATAAAGTCCAAAAAAAATGTTACTCTCGAGTATTAGTAGTATTGTACGTACTAGAAAATGAAAAGAAAACTAATTCAAAAAAAAGTACGGAGTAATTTGGTTTTCTTAAAATTGTGATAAAAATGTTTACTTTTTATTTCTTTACTTTTGTTTACTAAAAAAACTTAAGAACTCACGATAAGCGTTTATTATTTGATCATAATCGATCAAAAACATTTTCTAAAAATAAAAATATGACACTGATAGTTGAATCTTATGTATTTTTTAAACAACATGGTACCACTACACAAAGTTGAAGTACTAGGATCCGTTTGGTTTGTAGAAGAGTTTAGGATTTGGATTAAAATTTGGATTAGGATTTGAATTTGCTTTTAAATTGAAAGAATAGAGAGAGATAAAGAGAAAAAGAAATTGATCCCATAATCCACTCAAATCCCACCAAGTTGATTTTAAGGTGTCAACCCCAATTTTAAAATCTCTATTTTCTACCAAACGTAGGTTTTAATGTATCTTTGAGTCTAATCCCATCAAAACCCCCAAACCAAATGGGCCCTAGATAAAACTATAAAAGGCATAAATAATAGAGTATAATAAAAGTTAAACAAAGTTGAAGTACTAAAGATATAAGTCATAAATAAATCTTTTATATGTTACGAGAAAATCTTTTTTGGCCAATTGAATACTTCTATCGACTTATAAGAAAGGTCAAGTGCAAAATCAAGCCTCCTATCCACTAACTAAAAAGTCAACGTCAAAAAAGTTGGTCATTAGATACTTAATTTTCTCATTTGTATAAAACTAGTGAAAAAACATATGTGTCAAATATATAAAAAGAAAAGACTTAGAAAAAACGGAAGGGCATTTTTGAAAACTTGAATTACTAACAAGGAAAAATACCAACTACATACGCATCATCTTTTTTTAAAAAATAGACCCTGATGCAAAAGAGAAAGAACTTTGAAAACGATTTATAGAATTAGTTCATCAAAATTTTACAAAAAAGGTTATGAAAGGATGTTTATAATATCAATTTTAGTTTGAAATCCCGTGACTTGATTGATTTTTTTTTATTTTTATTTTTTTTTTAAATTTTGAAAAGCCCATGACTCGATGATTCATAGCTTGCCTTTTATGGCATGGTTGTTAGCTTACGTTCATGGCATGATTGTTACTTTTCTTTTCTTTTCCCAAAAATGGTAAAACCTTACCCATTTTGTATAAGGTTGACAATTGACATAGTCATTTTAAAACACACATACAAAAATGACGGATAACTCGACTGTTAATTTTGATGTGAGGTGCTATGCCTTGGGTGGGGTGTAGAGTGGAACCATAAGACTCGTGTTATTCGTCATACCGTTGCACAACTTGTGCTTTTGTGTTAACCAAAATAATAATTTAAAATATTACTAAAAAATGACAGATTTTATTAATTACTATTCGATACATTACAATTATTTTCAAAGTAGAATTCATCAAATTACAATTACTTTCACAAATTACGATTCACTCAAAAATATTCCGCGAACAAACACCCCCTTAAAATAAGCTGGTGTTTGGTTTTGGTATTATAAGCAAGAAAAAAAATGGCGGTCTTAAAATATACTGGTGAAAGAAAGAAGACACACACAAAAATAATGAGCAGCTTATTAGTTGCAGAAACCATTAATCGAATCAACTAATTCAGGTATGTAACAAGTACTATCTTATTTTTCACACCAAATAATCAACCCCTAATTTATACTACATATAATACACAAAGCATTTTCTCTCCAAAATTTTCAGATTTACAAAAAATGATGCATGGTTTACAACACTTTAAAGCAACCAATTTTCATAATTACAACAACCAAAACATGATGTACAACAAAAAATAGCATGGAATGAAATTCAGACCAAAATTCTATGAATTCTACATTAATGCTATTAAAAACACCCCTCCACCCAAAATTAAAAGTATTTAAGCACAATGTACAATATAATTAAATGGCCAAATGTTGCAGACATTTATTGCACCTAACGACACGATCTGTCTCACTCGGATCAAGTGTACGATTCTCGCCCCTCGGCTTCATTTTGTTATCCATTTATATAAGCAATCTATTCGAGAAAGGAGGTGGTGGGGAAGACGCCGGAGGACGGCAGAGGTGTGGTGGTGTCACGAGTGGTGTAGGTGATATGGGAGATGATGTAGAGTGGTTTGGTGGTGGCGGTGTCTCACGGTTGTCAGCGGTGGAGGTGGTGTTGTAGGGTGCCGGCGGCTAGGGTTAGCAAGGGAGAGGTGGGAGATGAAGATGATAAGATTTGGATACGGGTTTGTTAAAATGAGGTGTGTGGTGAGGGTTTTATCCTCAAAGGGACTCATGTTGCCATTTAGCCGAAAGTTGAGGGGGAGGTAGCGCCAGTTTCACACAAGGACCATTTAGGTAATTTAGTTAAACTTTAATAGAAACCATTCCGACCCGTTTGACTTACGAAACGTGCCCGTAATTATTTCTAAGTCGCGCCATAAGTTTTAAAATAGTTTTTCCGGAAATTTTGATTATAAACATGTATATGTTTGTTTGACGAACAAAATTTAGTATATTTCGTATTATTAGGTTTCGTTGTGCTGATGTTGCGTAGTGCTAGCTTAAGGTATACAAGATAATTAAGATTCACGTAATAATAGTAAATGCTCGTAATAAATATCCTAAACCAAATAAATTCCTCGCAAGCATAATAGAATATCATTAAATTAATAAGTCTCAGTTTTAGAAACATAATGTGGTATTTTAAAAATAGCTCCCAAATTACCGGGTTGTCACAATGGGTTTTAATAGCTATCTTGCAAATCATGTGTTTGGAATCGCAACTATTATCAAAAATAAAAATTAAACAAACATAATATAGTTTCGCAATTAGCTTTTAAAGTAGTAACACCTTGTAACATAAGCTAATTTCTGAAAATTTTAAATATGTTTGTTCGTTGCTAACCTTTTAACGTGTGCAAAACTGCAAATAAAAGCAGGGACGGAGCTAGAAATTTGCATTAAGGGGGGCTCAAATTTTTTTTTCCACAAAAAACGAATTTTGATGCACAAAATTTTTAACTTATTTTAGTTTTATGCACAATGTTATTTTGATGAAAAAAGTCAAAAGAAGTCAAAAACGAATTTTTGATTTAAAAAAAAAAAAAAAAAAAGAAAAAAAAAAAAGATTTAATGTTTGATGTAAATTTTTTTGGATAAAACTGAACCAAAAGCCGAATCGAATAACTGAAAACCGAACCAAATAACTTGAATTACTTAATTTTCGTTATGTATTTATCTCTACTAACATATAAAGCATTTGAGACTATTTTTAGCAAATGCTAAGAAATGATATACCATTGTTATTACTTAAAGTCATTTTAATCTAAATTATCATTTATTTGTGCGGTTATTGTTAAAGGAAAAAACATATAATCGAACAACATTTGATTGCTGTAAAATATAATTACAAGATACCTGCCGCCGCATCGCGCGGGTACCCTGCTAGTAACAATAATATATACTATCTTTTTATGCAGTAACTGATGATCATCTCTCCATGTAAAGAGTTTTTTGTTTATTATTATTATTCTTTTTAAATTCCATTATACAAAAATTACTAGTATTAAAATGAAAATGAAAATTTTTTAAAAAAGAGTTTGCATATATTATTTGGTAAAAACTTGGAGAGCTACAAGGATAGTTGATCAACGTGGTGTCAAGAAGATTTCTGGTCAACCTAGTCAACGCTCCATCTTCCAGGTTTTTATTCTAATACTAACTTTGCTATGGTTAATGTCATAAAAATGTAAAGAAAATGATGTGAAACAGGAAGAAAAGAAACGGAAAAGGAAAAGGACCTAGATATTTGGTTGATTTTAAAGTAAAAGGCTTCTTCTCAAAATTGGGCCGAAAATGTTAACTTCGTGTCTCTTTACTTTTTCTTACTAAAAAAACTTGAGAATTGAGCATAGTGTTCCTTGTTTAAGTCACTAGAGTTTGTATTTAGTTTTAACAGCACCCCTTCTAAAGGTTGTTAACAGGTGTTGTTAGTAAAACCTTTTTTTTTTTTTCTTCATAATTTTGCTATGGGTTAACAGCACAAATGTGATAGTACATTGGTATTTTAGATATGTATTGCAATGAGTCGGACCGCATTATAGAGTATGAGGATTGTAGTATTCTTGTAGAAATGTTTAATGATAAACTATAATCTAGTTATTTTAGGGAGTGTTTAGGGTCGCATTTTCTTGCATATTATCTGATTATCATGTTTAGAAAACGCACATAATCATTTTGTAGTGTTTGGCATCAAATTTCCAAAAACAGATCTATTAGACAGCAGACACTAAAAAACTGATTATCTGCTTATTGCGATATTAAACAACATAACACTATGTATCAGTTACACGTTTTGCTACAACAGATTATTTAATTATGATTATTCAAAACGCAATCTATTTTCAGAAAGCAATCCTCATCACTCCTTAATACAAATAACCAAGTGGAACTTGCAAATCCCAATGAATATAATTTTCAGAGTTTATAAACAGTTTTCAACTATGCTCGTATGGCAAGAACAAATCACGAAACTATGCTCGTATACCAAGAGATATCACACTAGTGAATATAAATCCGTGAAACATAGTAACAACTACATAGAAACCGAAACATTTGAAGCAAAGAGATCCAAGAAAGCAAAAAATGCTAGCAGAACAAGGTTCTAAAACATGGCTTCTTGAAGCCCCCTAACAAGCCAAAAACTACCAAAAAGATGGGGTGCAGGGGTACTACTATTCTTTGTTACTAGCGATATCATCAACCAAAATAGATCTCCATATACATAACATCAGAGACTATACATAACATCAAAAACTTGAAGTGAGGACTAATTAGCCCACCAAAATATCTTTTTCAGCTTCTCATCACATACGATAACCCTTTTGTTTGCTGGATCCTGCATACAAATATGAAAACAGTGAATAAGTTACCAGTTTTGCAACATCCATACATAAAGATGCTTACACATAGGACAGCAACTCAGCTTAGAAATTTGTATTTCAACAAAAGCACAGAACTTTGATATCTTAGAAGGGTGTTGGGTGTGTTATAAGAGTTTAATGTGATACACAAGATAGCATTGTGATGTTCTTCTATTTCGAGAGACTCTTACAAGCAAATTATCAGTTTTTAGTGTGTCCGCAAACTTCAGGTTATACATTTAAGAAGTAGGTTTTTTTTTTTTTTTTTTTTTTTTTTTTTTTTTTTTTTTTTTTTTTTTTTTTTTTTTTTTTTTTTTTGTGAAAACGTTCAGTATATATTAATCACGAAACATATAACTCTTTAAATTGATTTACATGTTGAAGCAACGACATGTCCAAGGCCCCAACTTAAATCCATTCTATTCTATACATTCAAAGCAAATCGGACAAAAATGTAAAATCAGACAAAAATGTTCACGAGGCTCAGACAGGGTGGGAATCGAAAAAAGCGTAAACATCCGCGATGGCTGCAAATCTACTGATTTGCCCCGCCAACGCGCGGACAATCACAACTTTAGTCATATCTACAGAGATTCATCACAGTTCCCCCTTAATTTTGTCATTACTAGCTCAAATTAATAGTTCAAATTTAAATACTACTGTATATGATACTTCACCCGATTCATATTTATCATTCAAGAGTAGTTTATTTCATATAAATTAGTGATTGGTTACGACTTGTTTGACCCGTTTGAGTCAAACTTAGCCCATTCACCAAACGGATACTTTTAATACATGCCAAATGGTTTATTTAATTCATCTACTCGTTTACAACTCAATGCATTCCTTTTTAATACCACTTAACTCATTTAGTCCGTTTTTCAATCTAACCATACATCTTGATCCCACAAAACCAATATTACAAGTTCCTAGAATCATAATAACCTAGCTCATTATCTAGCCAAATGATTATCATATTATGCAAAAATTGCTAGAAATTTCTAATCAAGCTTATTAAAACCAATCAACGTATCAATCTCAACTCTTAATCGCATTCTAGCAATATAATTAACACAAATACAAAGATTTAATTTTTATCAAATATCTATACTAATCTATTCATAGGAAAAAATATTGTTAAAGAGCAAATGAACTTACATCATTGATTTGGATTTGGCTTATACTTATAAGGAGTCAGATCAAGCGCTCTTATAAAATTTAACATCTTCTGATACCCTTTCATATTCAAAAAAAAATGGCTTGCCTGATAATTTTGCTCTAAGTATCTGGCAAATAGAGTTAACTGATAATTTTGCTCTAAGTATACGGCCAAGCTCGAGCTTTAGTCTTTTATCGGGGTCGGTCTCTACAATTCGAGCATAATTGCTAAACCGACTTGCAATCTTCTTTTTCTTTTGAGATTTTGCAACACTCTGCCAATTTGATGCGACTTCTGATTTTGCAACACTACTGCTGTAACACCTTTTTCTTGTTCTCATTCTTATTGTAAATTGGGTATAATTATGCTAGGGTTATAGAGGATATGACGCCAAAAGTATCAAGATATTAAAAGGGTTCGGATTGACCAGCAGCTGAAGACGTAGGTTTGGTTTGTGTTTGTTTGTTAACTAAAACACTATGGTGTGTGTGTTAGATGACGGAGAAGAGACAAGATGAGTTTATGATAAGATGAGATGCGTTATTCTTTTTGTTATCTGAGAGGAGCGTGTAGGTGAATGTGGTAGGCGGATGTATTTTGCAATTAGGGTTAAGATGTGATATGGTTAGTGGGCATTTATATCCTACAATATTTAGGGTTAACTGCGACTCTGTGAGTGTAAATGGGCATTATCAAGTGGTGTGTGTGGAATGGGTATTTGGATTGGATTATACGTATTTTGGGCTTCCGTGATATCTCAATTAAATTGGTATTGGGCTACAATTAATACATACGTGGACTGGGCTTACAATGTGCATTATCAAATGTTATAATCCGAAGTTTTTCTTTTGGATATAAACTTTTGATAATTGAGTGGTATTTTGGTGTTATAAAAATTTCACGGGGATACATTATTCACGGCTAGAATTGTTTTGTTCAGCAAAATGACTACGGGGTTCTTGCACGGTATTATTATTTTGACTTTGAAGTGAGAAAGTATGTCGTAGGCGATGTTTATCACAAGTGGTTTAGGGTTAAAATAACGTGTGATTAGCTTATTTCATTTCTATGTGTTGGATTGTATAGAGGTGTAAATTGTGTAAGGAGGTGTATAATGATGATAGGGTTATCTATACTACATATAATGCATTAAACACTCATTTTTCAAAATTTTCAGATTTACAACAAATAATGCATGGTTTATAACATTTTAATGCACCAAAATTTCAGAATTACAACAAAGTAAGCATATTGTACAACAAAAAACAGCGTGGTATCATTTTAAGACCAAAATTTTACCAAATAACATTAATGCTATTAAAAACACCCCTTCACCAAAAATTACAACCATTTAAACACAATGTACAAATACCTTTTAAGTAAATACAAGTCATAAACACAAAGCACAAGTATGTAAAGCACAATGATTTTAAAGTCAACAATCTATTCAACACATATAATTAATACACTAATTAATTCACCCCTTCACCAAAATATACAATCATTTAACCATAATATACAAGCTAATCAAGCTACTAAGCCAAGTACTTAAAAATAAAGCCATTAGGTTGGGCACAGTGGTCGGTCGACCGGACCAGTCGCCCATGCGCTGACCGAGTCGCCGCCACTGCAACCACTAGATCGATGAAGGTCGGCGGCTCCAAAATTCACAAACCAGTCACCCCCCGACCGATTAATGGATTCCACAAAAGAAGACCAAAAATGTACCGTTACATATCAAAACAAAAACGAAGATGAAACGAAAGAAGAAAAGAACAATCATCAATCAAGCCAAAACAAACATCAAACTTATTCCATCTATGGTCCACGAACAGAAAGTATACAGCAACAATAAAACCCAACATCTATATCTACCTCAGTTCTAACTCCATCTCAAAACCACCATCACGGTCAACACAACATAAAACCTAAAAGAGGGTTTTCGTTTGTTATTCAAGAAAAGTGTCTGATTTTTTGCAAAAATAGATTGTTGGTTATGTTCGGTTATCAAGATAAGAAAGAAACGAAGAGTATGTGATGTTTATGTGGCTGCAAATCATGGCTGCGTATTTTTGTTAAGGAAATTAGAGCACGAATGAGGTAATTTAGGTTTTGTAAACGTATTTATAAGTCCTAACATTTGGGTTATATATCGGTTTAGTTATTAATTGGGTTGGCCAAATGATATCACAAATTATTTGGTAGTTTTATCATGGGCCTTAATAGATATTGATGATTAAAGTTTGTTTAGGGAAAATGGTTTTAGACTAATTACTAATTGAGCCGTATATTATTTGTATGGTATACTTGATTTTGGGCTAATTTTGATATTTGGTTCATGTGAATAGTGTATATTAAAAATGAAAATGTAGAGGATATATATATGGTGTAAAAAAGATGGATTTTTATGAAATAAAAATAAAAATATAAATATAAATGTCGATCGCCTTACTATGCCTAAAAGGTCGCATGTAGGTCAGAAAATTTAAAGGTGATTGTGCTGAAGGAAAAAATCAAGATTTTTGTTTGTGGTAGTTTCGGTTAAACAGTAAATGAAATTATACTACTGCTTTTTTTTTTATGGGTCCCAATACCGTCTTCCATGATGTATGGGGAGGTTGAGATGTAGACAGCCTTACCTCTACCTAAGGTAGAGAGGCTGCTTCCAGTTCTATCTAAGATAGGAAAGGACCCCCGGCCTTTTGTAGGGAGTGAGGATCGAACTATTGACCTCTAAAATTATTGTTATTTGTAAATTAATCGTTAAAAAAAATATCACCGCATAACATCACATTACCAGAAAATATAGTCACAGAGTACCCGCCGCCGCATCGCGCTGGTACCCTGCTAGTAGGCTATAATGGGAAATTGTGTGCCAAAAGTTGACTGATGCTATTATCACCTACAAGGACATGTTCATTTCCCGCCTTTTTAGATGAACCGTCATATTTATCTACCCCTAGGCCCTATCACTTATATTCACAATCATCATTATCCCTCTATCTCTACAACAAGTGGGGAGCCCGCTGTTTCTTCGAAGCAAAATTGTATCTGTTTGGTTGCAATTTTTTTAACTTTTTTTTTCTTTAATATTAAGTAGTGTTTTCAAACAAATATTGTGTTATGTTTTGTAATAATGTAAATGTCAGTTTAAAAGAGTTAATTGTGTATTGGGTTGTGTAAGTTTCCTGTTTTTTTAGGGAATGCTTCTAGTAAGTTTTTTTGAATTTGTGTGTGTTGTCTTTCATAAATTGCTAGTAGGTGTGCAGTCAAAGTTTGGAGTATAGGTATTTTTTTGTCAAAGCAGCTTCTGATAGTTTAGGTTTTCAAGCAACCTAGCTGAATCATCTTGTCAAACAGTAATGTATGATTTTTATTGCCATGAAATATGGTATTAGTTTTTTTTTTTTTTTTTTTTTTCGGGTGAAGGAGACTCACTTTTAATCATTTATTTATTTTACTTTCACTTATTTAAACACATCAGGTCTTTTTATTTTTCCTTATCAGTTGCCCTAACTTTAAATTTTGTTACTACAATGTCTGGGTTAATGTTGCTTGTAGGATTGTCATTTTCTGCGGGCTCTTTTTTTCTTCCAGATCTGATGCGCCTGTGTTTTCAGAGAGAGGTTGAGGAGGAGCGGGTCTGGCAAGATGTTTTGCATGCTCGGTGTGCACATATTTGTGATAAGCTCTTGTATTAGGATGGTCTTATTGATCAGCTTGAGGTTTGTGGCCGTGATATCTTGGTAGCGCACTCAGTAATGGAATTAAGACTCGGTGATGATATTCTTGTGGCTGATTCTATCATGTACTTAAAAGTTGTACGTGGTTTTGAGGCTGACAGGCTGGGTCATATGCAGTTGTTGCTTGCCGCTTCTGAAGCGCATCTTTGCTGCAGGAGACGTTTTGTCACCCGTTTTGGTGGTCTTTGAGTAGTGTAATATTTTTAGAATGACATGGTGGTTGTTTGGAGTAGGCTGTGTACTGCTGGCTGTATTCAAAGTTGTCACCATGGTTTATCTATGTTAAATTTCAGCGGTTTAGGGTTTTACATGTTGGTGGCTGTTGTTTTAATAAGTAGGTGTCAATGTTGTGACCTATATATTATGTTTTTATGTTGATCCCAGTTGAGCAAACGATCTTATAGAAGTTGACTTGAATTAACACTTAAGCTATAACGCGGAATATTAAAGCTTAACTTAAGAAGAACAGTACTAAACACTTTCAACACTTCAATATATTAATTATACGAGCACTCAATAATGCTAGGGTTTTACAACCTTGAAGTGAAACAAGAATAAAAATAATACGTACATACTCTAACCCTAGGCACCTTCTTTTATAGACCAAAGAGTCCTATTAGGTTTACAATAACTTTCTACACAAGATAATATCTTCCTAATCGTATAAGATATACACACTATCTATTCCATAATTATCCATCCGTGTATACAAGTTTATCTCTTAAGCAGCAGATTCACCTAGCAGCATTTTGTTAACACTAGCAGCAGATTCATTATACTAGCAGCAGACTCTCATCAGCAGCAGTTTGACACTTAGTTAAATTCTGAGCAGTAGAATCTCAAAACCCAACAATCCTCCCCTAAACTTAATAGTTACTTCTAAATGATTAAGTTTCTTCAAAGCTTGATTAAACACCATGAGGATGCTTCCAAACATACTACTTCTTCTTAGATGACTGTTGACCAAGGATCTTCTTATATTTTGATAACAAATTAAAAGCTTGATCATCAGTATCATAAGCCTTTTGTAGTTTAAGCTGCCTAGCACCATTCACCTTCTGATAAATAATTTCCAACCAAGATGCCAATGGATAATCCTTTTCAATCAACATATATAAAGTGTGTGGCCCAATGTCTAAAACATAAACCCCAGAACTTTGAAAGAGCATCCATTTTCTGACTTTGTATCTTCTGATCTCTGTCCATTCTGAGTCTTCCAAAGAAGGATCAAACATAAGTTTCAAAGCTCTCCAGATAATATAGTCAGACATAGCTTCTAGATTATTATAAGTCACCATACCAAACTTTGTAGCACCATACTTTTATTTGAACAACCTCCATAGAGTACAAATATCCTCTCTGTCAAAATAGTACAACATCTGTTGAAGTCTAAGAAATCTAGATGTCTTTCCATCAGATCTTTTGACATCATGAAATGTTCCAACAGTGTTTAGATATCCTGTACTTACTTGAATAATTGGAAATTTGATTTCCACTGGTTCAGCATCAACTACCTCAGGTTCTTCCCTCTTAGCAACCATAGTTAGAACCTGCATTTGTTGTTTTAAATTCTCAGGAGGAATATGTTCATAATCATCCACATACTCATCATTTCCATCATCTTCAGATTCAGAATTGCTCTGCACTGCTACATTCTGCTTTTTCCTAGCAAAGGTTTTCTTCCTTATACTTTTTCTTTTTGTACCTCTGCTAGAAGAAGTCTTTTCTTCTTCAATAACCTATGTTGCTTTAAGCTCTGCTTCACTAACTTTCTCCGGTACCAACTTCTTGTTCATTTGAGCAAAATGTTCTTCATCTTTTGCACAACCCATAGAAAAGAAGGTATCCATTTCCTTTTTAGCCTGTTGATACAAATTAAACACCTCTTGATCTGTCTTGTGTTTCAATTGTACCAGTTTCCAACCCTTCATGTTTTTAAGATATCTTTCATGCTCTCTCCTTTGTTGAAGTGGAGTTGGTCCTCTGAAAACTTTCTTCTTCCTTCTTATAGCAGCATCTTCTTTCTTTTTCCTTGCTGTGAATTCTTTCATCCAAGCTGCAACATCAAATTCTGGAACTTCTTGTTCTTCAATTTTCACTAACTTGGAGAATTCAATGTTAGCATCCATTCTTATTTTCTTATCTACCCATTCCTCATACCTCTTCAAATCCTCAGCTTCCCTATCAACCTTTTCTTTTTGTTGTTGTAGTAGTTGTTGCTCAGCAATATCTTCTTGCTCTTGTTCTTTCCTTGCAATAGCTGAATCATGCTCAATTTGTAACTCTTTAGGCCAGTAATGAAAAGGAATCTGGGAGTAATCTATTTCATCATCATCAGAATCTAGCATAGGTTCTTCAGTAACCTTGCCCTTCCCTTTATCAGCAGCAGTAGATGATGAAATTGAACTTGTATGTCTTTTTGAAGCAGCAGGTTCTCTGATTACTACTCCCTTTACAGGTACTCTTGGTAATGAAGGTAGTATAGTGGATGTTAATTGTTGTGGTTGTGATTGACTTTGAGCAGCATGTTGTTGTTGTGTTGGTTGAGGTTGTGATTTAGGTTGAACATCTGTTGTCTTCTTGCTTAACAACACCATAGTCTCAGCAACAGCTTTGTCACTAGATCCAATAGTAGAACCTTGTGCATCAGCAGAATTGAGTTTCTCACTAGCAGCAGGATCAGCAGAATCCTGAGCAGCAGAGTTATTGGTCTTGTCAGTAGAATCCACTTTCATAGCAGCAGTCTCCATGTCCTTAGCAACAGAATCACCTAAGTTTTGCAAGGCTTCACCCATCAACCCTGTAGCCTTTACTAATTACTCAGGCCTTAAAGTTTTGAGTTTTTCCACCACATTCTCTTGAACATAAATCAACTCCTCCATCACAGCTTCATTACCCTGCTTGTCTGTAACCACAAATCCATCCATATCCTGAGGACTTTCAACCTCCATTGCATCATTCATTGTAACCTCCCCTGAAACCTTACCAGTATCCACATCCAACCGAGCATCATCTTTCACCAAATTAGCCTCCCCTTAACCCATTACCTTATTATGTTTTTCATTCCTCCCATGTTTGGAAGCATCCTCTTCTAAATTGACAGAATGCTCAGGAGAACTGACAACTTGAGATGTGCCACTTTCTTCAATCTTCTTAAGGAGGTTGAAGATCTTGATTTCTTTAAAGTCTTTATCTTTTTCTGCAACTTTGTAATCTTCTTAGCTTGTTCATTAGAAAGAGTTTGAAGACCAAGAATCTTATCCTCCAAAGTGTCACAATTAAGCTCTAGGTTGGTACATGTAGCCATCAATTTCTTTAAAAGTTTCATACTAGTCTCATCACTTCGACCTGTGTGACCTGGTCCGAGAGGTGAATCATTGACATTGGCATTTTGTACAGCATCATCCATCAATTCATTTGTCACTGATCTGTCCTCATCACTTCGACCTGTGTAACCTGGTCCGAGAGGTGAATCTTGGGACTTAAACTCAATATCAAACCTAGTTTGATCATCTGAGCCCCCTGATGAGTATGTAAATACTCATCATTTTTGTCTTATCTGAACTACAAATGTTAGGTCACCATTTATGTAAACACAAGTATGATATTGATAGAAATGAGATGAGAAAAGAGATTGGTTGATTATGAGAAATGAGAGAAAAGTAAGAACAATAGTTTCACTATGATATTCAAATAACCAACAACATAAAATGTTTACATAGCTTGGTATTTATAAGGGAGGAGTAGGGCAACACTCCCTACCTCCCTCATCTAGCTTAAAACGTGGGCTTTCAAGCCCATGGGCTTACTAACTTAAGCCTAGTAACTTAAACAATGTAGAATAAATAACTAAGCAACCTATTACAAAAGGTAATGACCGAGACTTGACTAAAATACAAAAGTATGATCCCAACAATCTCCCCCTAAGGGTCGGTCATCACGGTTGCTTGACGTCTTCATCATTGTCGTTGACTTGTGACATGTAAAGCTTAAGACGTCTTCAAAATGGTTGAATGATAATGAATGTACTTTGCTCTTTGTCTTTGTTCTTTGGTGATGATGTAGTGATTGTGTCATGAAGTAGTCTGCCATTCGTCACTCCTGCGTCTGTGGTGGTTGTCCGCCATTCCAACATACTCATACATCTTCGGACTTATTCTTTCTTGTGCACGAAGTTCCTTTTCATATTCTGAGATCTTTAAGTCTTTATACTTTGTAGATTCTTCTTTATTGACGTAGAATCTTTCTTTGAACTTTGTGGTGCTCAGATCTTTGGGGGAGTTTTTCTTTGACTTCAAGATGTATGTATGAGTATGTTGGAATCTACCATCATGGAAGTGAGGTACCTGCGAGTAAACAATTAGCAATAAATACCCGGTACTTACAGATAAGGAATTAGAGTTCATCAACAGCATATTGTGAAGACTCTCTCTAATCCTTATCCAGGCCGTTCCCATATCAGATACTCCCGAAGGAGCTTACGAGACCTACTAAGTAGCTCAATGACTGGGTGAGTCGCTGGGGATCACTCCACGACTGTAGACCGTAATGGAACCACGGCAAACACTAAGCGTAACCCTTGTGGGGTTACCGAAGTGACCTGCTGTCAGGGCTGTTTGATCTTGACCCTGGCAGGATTTTCGTTCAATCATTGAGAAATACATAAGTAATTCTCTCAAAAACGTTCTCGGCAGATTGCTAAGATCTGCAAAGGACTCGATAATTTACAGCTGGTGTCCATTGATGTAGAACACCAGTTGTAGAAATACTAAGTGTTCCTAAGAGATCTTTGATGTATCTCAAGGCTCTAGACTCTATAAGTGCACACTTAGGTTTCATATGCGGAGACTAGGGAGGGGTCTCCTGCTTTAATATCAACCGTCTCTAAGAGATAGGTCGATAGGTTACGCTGGTTCCCCGTGAGAATGAAACAAGTCCTTTTAAGAGAACTTGAGTGGTTAGGAAGGTTTAGTGCATTGTGTCACTGGGTCCATGACGACTTTGTCTTCAATACCGGTGTTGTCTTGTGCAACAACCAGTAGCATACGTATTGAACCCGGTGTCTGCCCTAAGGTTGAACATATGGAGGGCTATTTCTTTTCACCCTTTTCTTTACTTTTCTTTTTAATTCTTCAACTCCTTCTTTCCCATTCATTCTTATCTCCTTTTTTCGTATCATACCTAAGGACTTCTAATTCTAACTATGGGAGATGTCCTTGGGTAGATCCCTCCGACTCTGGCGGATCATAGGACGGTTATTCCTATCTTAATCACCTTATAACTCCGACAGTAGCCAAGAAACCTTTGATTGAAAATCTCTCAAAGTGTTTGTGATAATCAAATATTTTGGTTAACACTTTGAGAGTTTTGTGTACACTTTTGAAGGGCTCCCCCTTCACATGTGCTCATAAGTATTTAATAAATTTGCACATGCGGGAGGAGCAAGCATTTTGAATTGATCCATTTTCCATGAACAAGACCGATTCGAGACACGCTTACATCACTAGTTAAACTAGCTTGAAGTTATTACCCGGCCTGGTCAAGTTCACAGAAAATTTCTCGAGACGATACATTTCTACTAAGACATATCCTTTTCGAGACACGCTTACGTGGTTAGTTAAAGAGATACATTGTCAGTTTTTAGGTGACAACTAGCCCTAGTAACTAACTTGATGTTATTACCCGTCGAGGATAAGTCTTTTCGATATTACTAACTTTTGTTGTCTCGTCAATTCCTGGGTCAATACTGAGTCTAGCTCGCACATGATACAACTTTTAAGCTTTGACTTCGTATATTTTAATCACTTTTTCATTTTCTCCCCCTCAAAAATAGCATATAAAATGATGTTTTTGAAAATCTTTTAGATTAAAATATGCCTTTTGAGTCTTACGGGGAGATTCACCAAGAACTTTTGATTTAGTGCAAAGTATTTTGTTTTGACAAGTGCTCCCCCTCAACAAGTGATTAGGTCTTATTGAGGTGAAATACCAATGTTATAAATGGCGTGAGGCGTGGCGCGGCGGCAAGGCCACGCCTCAAGCCTTACGCGCCATGGCGAAGCCATGGCGTTTTTTGCGGCGTGACTAAGACGGCGAAAAAATATTTATATATTTATCATTTGTGTTATAATATCATATTTTATATGCATATCGAGTTTACAAAAGGTGAGTTTACAAAAGGTGAGCTTACAAAAAGTGATATGCATAAGAAATAAAGTGAAAATTTGAACTATATTTAGAAATTACTAGGCCCAAAATTTAAGCCCACATCATCCCATTCTAAAAATGGCGCCACGCCATACGATAAGGCGCGCCTTGGCACGCCTTTTCGCGCCTTATTCCACGCCTTTTCACACGACGCCTAGACTTCACGCCTTGGTCCATTTCGTGGCGCCGAGGCCACGCCTCGCGCCTTGGCGACGCCTTGGCGGCGCCTTGGCGCGCCTTTTAGAACAGTGTGAAATACTTGTCCTTTTGAGCAGAATTATAAAAAATTCATAAACATTTGATTAATTCTACTCAAAAGTAAGAAGCCTTCGCTCCTTATATTAGGATTGAGGCACTGAAGCGTACCTCAGGGTCCTTTCTTTACAAGTTCGGGTTGTGCACTATAATGCGTACACAAGCCATTATGAAGTATATTATTGACAAATCAAATCAAACTCTTACAACTTTCTACCAATCGGGTCTCTGAAATGTCATCACCGAAAACTTTTGTCTGCCTCCCACATAACTTTCCAACCTCCGAAACTGATCCCTGCGCTTCAATCGGTTCTCAATCCTTAAGATGAATCTGCGAGCATCCTTGGCCTCATTGGTATTCCACCTTTTAGATTTACCCAGAGCAATGTCATCCAATCTGCTTTTGATTCCATCTCTGACGAACTTCAAGGTTTCATCACAGAACTTATGTATTTCTTCGTAGGCCATGAAGCAGTTGAGACCGTTTACACTGCGGTAGGTGAACCCAAATGCTGGATGCCTGATCAAGGTGTATTGAGGTAGATGTTGAAGGTCGAGGATGTCGAACATGTTAGGTTTGGTGAGATTCAGCTTCTTCTGATAACTTTCCACTCCCAATTGAAGGTCTTATACTCTTTCTCTGATGACTATCTGCCTAATGAAGATTAGGAGAGCTTGGATAAAGGCAAGCTGCATCTCTTTGGGCAAGTTGCAGAGCTTTCCTTGAACTTTGAGCAGGTACATGTCTTCAATGTCGTTGAGAAGTAGTCGTGGAAAGTCTGACTCGGAAATATCGTACTCCTTTTCATCAAGTCTTTTTAGTGTGATTTTGCTGAGGAAGGGGTACCCAAAGTGAGTGACAGTCGAAATGAACTGAATCGAGACTATCTTCAAATCACTTGTCACATCGCTCATCGTCTGATTGAGTCTGCTGCTTCGATACTACTGTGCCCGATTGTCTGGCCAATGATGTATACCGTAGAGTGCGTTCCGGTCATAGTCAACAACTTTATCGATGAATAAGGCTGAGGCTTCTTCTTCGATGGCATTGTTGAGATATCGAGCTGCAGGGAGAAAGGCAAGTGATGTAACGTACTTCTTCTCAATCTTGCTGCCAAGTTTCAGAAATTCCAAGTCTGTGTTGAAGAAGAACTTGTAAGGGATCTTCGGTTCCTTAGGCTTCCCATTCATCGGTAGTGGTTTGGACCAGTCAGTAATGTAGGGTGCGGTTTTTCTTGTGACCGGATCGACATAAGATTCAGGATTGATCCAGTCAATATTGCTTGACATAGCTCGAGCAATATTTTCCAGATGGTACTCAAGTTCGATTGAGCTAGCAGACCGATCTTTCAGAAGATTGAACGCATCATTCTTGATTCTTCGCAGCTCTTTCTTATTCATCTTTTTCATCTGAAACTTATGCTGAATCAATTGAGCGTATTCCACTGTGTGACCATCTTGAGGTTCTTGATTGTCTGCAAGTGGTGGTTACAAATTGATCATCTTCTCAAACCAGGAGTATTCGGCAGTCTCATCTTGGTCTAGCCATTTGAGGACGGTTTTCGGTTTCTTTGGTTCTGTGCCTTTTGATGAGGTGTTCGGTTTGGGTTGATGATGCTTTCGTTTCCTTTCTTTCTTCTTCTTAGAGGACGGTTCTGGAACTTCATCGGGCTGAGGAATCTCGTCACCACCTGTGTATTCAAAGTGGTCGTGTGCTTTAGGAGCGGAACCAGATGCCTTAGGTTGTTGTGAGGACGTTGCTGTTGTTGAAGGGATGACCGGTGTTTTTGATTGAGATGAGGGTCCTTCGGCTTGTTTCTGTTTCTTTGCCTGAGAATTAGGATCCCTATCTTCATCATCTCTTGGATGTTTCAGTTTGTCCGCCTATGTGCTGCAAGTCTCTTTTGTCATTTTTGCTTTCAACGCTTCCAGGACATTAGCTTCTTCCGGTGATAATGAGAACTTGCTTGCCAGTTTGTCCAACAGCTGAGCTTCCAATTCCTCCATAGATAGTCCTGGTAGTGGAACAGTTGACTTGTCAGATCGAAGAGTAAATGAGGTAGATTGGATTACTTTCTTGACAGCTTGCTCTGCGAACTTGGTGAGTTCCTCTCTCATGGGTGCCAGCAGATCTTTCAACTCAGCAACTAAGTGTTGTTCCATGTATTGGTGTGCTTGAGCAGCCAATGTGGCTTCCAAGTTCTCTTGCACATCCTTTGCTAAGAAGGTGTCAACCTTATCTTGAAGTTCCTGGACATTAGAGTTGAGCTTTGTCAGTTCAGCAACTTGGCTTGCTAGTAATGCAACCTGATCTTCCAGTCTGCTTTGCTTCTTTTCATGTACTCTTCTAAATGCTTTCTTTATCAATTTGGATGCAGCAGAGGCTTTGGTACTTGTGGGTTTCTTGATTGATTTGTCATGTGTTGATTCGGATGCTGGAGGTGATGACTGTGAAGATTCAAGGTTGGTAGTAATGTCTTTGTCATCTCCTCTTTGTGGTTCGGGTTGATCAACTTTTGTAGCTTTGGCTGCTTCCTCTTTTAATCTCTGTTCTTCAGCCAATCTGTCAGCTTCGGCCTTAAGTTTTTGTTCTGCGGCTAGCTTGGCTTCTTCTTCTTTCTTTAACTTATCTTCTGCCAGCTTAGCTGCCTCTTCAGCCTTCCTTCTTTCTTCCATTCGTATTGTCTCTTCCAGTCTGGCTTGTGCAAGTTCTTCAAGTCTAGCCTCCTCAGCTTCTTGCTTTTTCCTTAATTCTTCTTCTTGAGCCCTTTTTCTGAGCTCCATTTCTTCCATTGACATCAACTGTGGAGCATCAGTATCCATGGGATCTTCCTCTTCCTCTTCTCCCGTTGCTGAAGCATTAGTCATTTCTATTTCTGTGGGAGATACCGAAGGATTGTCGTAGGCGACTAAGTCAGTGTTGATCCCTGTGGCAGAATCAGGAATGCTGCTAGATCCGCCAGCTTCGGTAGTTTGAGAGAATACTGGAGGTGGAGGTAGATCATCATAGAATGCATCAATTTTGTTGTGGAGGAGACCCAGCTTGAGAGCTCTTTCATTTTCTTCTTCAACTGAAAGGCCTATGTTAGAATGAGCAGACTCTTGTTCAGCTGTCATCGGTTCCTTCATCTTCTCTCTCCTGATCCTTTCTTCTTCCAGGATTGTCTGTGCTTCAGTGAACGGTCTTTGATTGAGATATGCTGGGTATTCAACATTATCAGCAAATTCGTCAATGTTCTTTTCCCAATCTTCGAACGTCAACTCCTTATCATCAATATCTTTAAGATTTACATCCTTGTCAATATTAGCATAAGCTTCCCTATAAACTGGACCTTCGTCGGATTCAGTTTCAGAGTCAGAAGGTTTTGGAGAAGGTGGTAGTGGAGGTTCAGGAGTGGATTCAGGTTTCTTGACAGGAAGTCTTCTCTTGAGAGTACCCTTCTTCTTTTGTTTAGACTGAGTAGAACTGCCGGAGCTCCCAGTCTTGCTGCCTTTCTTTCCCTTCTTCTGCATGCACGAGGGTAGAATTATCTCGTCTAAGAAACCAACTTTTTCTTCCTCAAGAGCTTGAAGGTAGTACTTGTAATTCTTGCACAGCTGCACTTTCTTGTTCAAGAGACATTCAGGAAATTTCTTTCCTTGCTTGCGGGTGCTGGTGTCGAGTCTCTTGATAATCTTGAGAGTTTCCTCATTTCTGAAAGTGTGCTTAGCTTCATCATCAAGTCTTTGAGGAATATCGTCATACTCACGAAGGAAGCTTTCGATGAGTAATTTTGTGAAGCGGACAAAAGGAATGTTGGTTGTCTTGTGTTGAATGTGCCACACAAGGTCTTCCCAGATAATGCTGGCATAATCAACTTTCTTGACGTTTGCCACGGCCCAGAAAAGTTTGAGGTGTTGGAGCTTGGGGTGTTCATGGCCAGTGTCTCTGCCGGATAAG
Organism: Artemisia argyi; assembly: GCA_030686995.1. NCBI lineage: Eukaryota > Viridiplantae > Streptophyta > Magnoliopsida > Asterales > Asteraceae > Artemisia > Artemisia argyi. Next base: position 202,840 of record JARVZY010012441.1, read on the forward strand.
GATTTGGCAATCAGAATATATAGGGTTCTCCAAGGTTGTGGAAGATATCTGATGTTGACCCTAGAATGTCTTGTGACAACTTCTTCTGATTCGTCATAGCCAATATCCCGTAACCACTCTATCAGCTCTTCTTCGGTGGGTACTTGATCATATTCTTCATCTGGGCCAAGTTCGGGTAATCCAAGAACATTCCTTAGCGTGTCTATATCCACAGTAACCTGTCGGTTATGGAGCATGCAGGTGAAGGAAGCCTCCCCAAGGTCTAGCTGAAGTGTATGCCAGAACTGGTGTATGTAGAAGCAGGAGACTGAAGCCGACTTGGTGAACAACAGCTTGTTGGGGTGATATAGGAGAGTATCCACTGCAACAATACATGAGGATTCGTTGCAAGTGATTTTGTTGAAGTTGATACGTAAGTTGTTCTTTCCAATCTTCCTGGTGTAATCAGCTGGAAAGGTCTCTTCCCATGAAAGTTTTGGTTCAGGTTCTGGTCCATATGGAACGTCATTGTGTTCTGCCATCTGAATAGATCATAAACAAATACAAACATGGCAATGGTTTACTGTGTTAGCTCAGACATAAGATTACATGATTGTGCATATAATGAATTGATCAGTGGGTGTTTGTGTGTGTGAAAACTTTTGTTATTTGACAAACTTGTGTTATTATCTCATGGTAGAAACTTCTAACTATTAAGTTACAACATTAATTTGTCATTACAAGAGATTACACTTTGGAAATTTTACAACACTTAGGAAATTTCATGAATTGGACAAGTTTACGCGTAAGTGGAACAATCTACGCATAACTTAGATTAAGCGTAAGAAGTGAAGTTAGGCGTAAGAGCAAAAGCTACGCGTAACATTATATGTTACGCGTAATGTAAATCTTATGCATAGGCTCAATCTTACGCGTAGGATAAAATCTTAGGCGTAGGATATGAGCTTATGCAAAGGATTAACCTTAAGCGTAAGATATAATTTATGCGTAGGTTTTGACTTATGCGTAAGTTCAAGACTTATGCGTAAGATCAAAAGTTATGCGTAAGAATATCATTTATGCGTAAACATTGTCTTATCCAAGACAATGTTTTTCAACGAGTCGAATCTTACGCGTAGGATGAACAACTTGCGCGTAAAAACGTCTTTTTCAGAAAAATCACCTTAAGTAATTTGAGTTGTTTGAATCCTGAAAGTGTGCAAACATAACCACTGATCAATAATCATATCAACACACTTAAAGTCACAATATTATGCGTAAATGAGACAAAAACTTGAGTTACGCGTAGACATGCATGAACACATAATCACAAACTGAATCAATCATGTTTCTGGGTTGAAATGAACTTAGGGCAAGTTTTCCTTACATCCTAAGGAACGTGTGGTTCAAATTATAACATCTTTCATCCACAAATTCAAAAGATTAAAACTGCTAGTGCATTCGAACCCTAAACCTATGATCCATGATCAAAATCAGTAATGGAAGCAATTAAGTCACATGATTGAGTTCCTAAGCATGTAACAACATAATCCCCATCATCAATTTCAAGTATTACACACAGAATCAAGAACCCCTAATTGACTCGTATGAACCCTAAATCCATATTATTCAATTCCGTGTATCTGGGTGAGATTAAAGGTAAGATACATGATTATTAACATCTAAAGATCATATCCCACTAACAAATTTCATCATAACACAACTAGTTTCTGGGTTGAATCTTAACGCAACACTCTAGATCAATTATGCCGATTGAGACAAATTAAGCTGTTGGATTAAGTTAAGATTAAAAACCCATGTTAGAAATCATGATCAAAACTTGTTACAACTTACAGATAAGAAGATTAATGAACGGATTTGATGAATGATTGTGGATCGTTGATTGAGTAGGTGAAAGTGATAAATATTTTTGCAGGTGGGAGTAAATGTGAGGTCAAACGTATTTTGACCGAGGTTAAATCAAGTTTGAAAGATTGACAAGTATGGTCCCTTAACCTTATTAACCATTTACTCTTAATGCCCAAACTAATACTCACATATAACTTTCGTTAATGACACCAAGATATGGCGAGAACAACTTGTGGAATTTTACTCCCCCTCGACCTTAGACCGTAGTCTTAAAAAAATCATAAAAATTTATTATTTTGGTCAAGGTGAGTAACCCGAAACACTTTTGATGCATCCTTTTAAGATAAAACGTAATATTTTTGGTAAAAATGCAAGTATAAAAGATAATATTTTTGTGAAAATTTTAAAATGCTTTTCCTCCCCCTCAAAACTTGTTTTTTAATAATCAAAGACATTTTATAAAATAGTGTTGAAAGAGATGGTTTATACTTGCATTATTTTTTTTTTAATTTTTTTTAAGAATATTTACAAAGATAGTTTTGATGTTTGACGATCAATTGTGTTTTAAAAACTTTTCCAGATCCTCTGGAGTCAAACATCGCATACCAATTTGGTGAACTAGACTAGCAAACCTTGATGGTGCTAAGGATTTGGTAAGTAATTCCGCCAATTGGTACTCAGTCCCAACAAAATACAGTTCAACGGTACCCTTTTCAACGTGCTCTTTGATGAAGTGATATCGGAGATCGATGTGTTTGGATTTGCAATGATGTACTGTGTTGCAGGAGATAGCAATTGCACTTTTTGAATCACAGTAGATTGGAATCTTGTTGAATAGGTAGCCATAGTCCTTAAGTTGTGATCTCATCCAGATGACTTGAGCACAACAAGCAGACATGGCTACATATTCAGATTCTGTTGACGATAGTGATGTGCAGTCCTGCTTCTTAGATTGCCATGACACAAGTTTATCTCCGAGAAATTGTAATCCACCAGATGTACTTTTGCGTGTGTCTAAACATCCTGCATGATCAGCATCTAAAAAAGCAATTAGTTCAAAACCAGAATCCTTCGGATACCAGATTCCCAAGTTAATGGTTCCCTTTATGTATCGAAGGATTCTTTTGACCTCACTGAGGTGTTTTTCAGTTGGTTTGGACTGATAGCGAGGGCACATGTAGACAACAAATACTATATCAGGTCTACTAGCTGTGAGATACATGAGGGACCCAATCATACTGCGGTATTTGGTAGGGTCAACAGGAGTCCCATGTAAGTCAGCATCTAGTTTTGTGGTATAGCCCATTGGTGTATTATAAGTATCACAACTCATCATTCCATGTTTCTTTAAAATTTCAAGAGCATATTTGGACTGATTTATAAAAATTCCACGGGGTGATTGATGAACTTGTAGTCCTAGAAAGAACGAAAGTTCACCCATCATGGACATTTCAAAATTATCTTTCATTAATTTTGCAAAATCATTAGAGTAACTTCTTTTTGTTGAGGCAAAAATAATGTCATCGACATATATTTGAACAACAAGTAAGTACTCCCCGTAGGTTTTTGTAAATAGTGTTGGATCCACCGATCCTTTAGAAAATTTATTTGCCAGCAAGAAAGTGGACAGTTTGTCATACCACGCCCGTGGGGCTTGCTTAAATCCGTAGAGTGCCTTTTTGAGTCGGTAAACGTGATTAGGACGCTCAGGATCAACGAAGCCGTCTGGTTGACTTACATACACTTCTTCACGGAGTTCTCCATTAAGAAATGCTGTTTTCACATCCATTTGGTAAACCACCATGTTCCTGTGTGCAGCATAGGCCAAAAAGATCCGAACAGCTTCATGTCTAGCCACTGGAGCAAAGGATTCAGCAAAATCAAGTCCTTCTAATTGAGAGTATCCTTTCGCTACCAGGCGTGATTTGTTACGTATGACAGTGCCTTCAGCATCTAGCTTATTCTTCCAAATCCATTTTAACCCGATGACAAAAACTCCGTCAGGTCTTTCAACTAATTCCCAGACTTCTAATCTTATGAATTGCTGAAATTCCTCTTGCATGGATTCAATCCAGTTGTCATAAGTCATTGCTTCTTTAATGTTCTTAGGTTCTTCGTGACAAACTGTGAGTGCATAGATACAAGTTTCTCCATCAGTGTGAAGTCGTTGTCTTGTCATTACAGGTGCATCTGGATGGCCAATAATATGAACTAGTGGATGGTCTCGAGTCCATTTGTGTGTCAAAGGGTGTAGTTGATAAGTATCTCGCATGTTGGCAGGATCCAAATTGCGTGTTGACGACTCAGCTATATCGGGAAAGGTAGGAGCCGGTGCGAACGGGTTAAAGAACGCATCAGGATCATGCTCTGCGGGTTGTGGAACTGATTGTGGTGTAGGATCTTCAGCTGATTGTTGTGAGTTAGAAACGGTTTGTTCTGCTGTAAATAGTGATGCAATTGGAGGACCGTCTTTCTCAACAGTTGTTGTAGTTTGTTGAGGTGAGTCAGGTACTGGAATGTTATCAGGTTGAGCAGCGGAATTAGGTGTGACCTCAGCAGGACGGTATTCAATTGTGTCATCAAACAGTGGAGCAAACAAGGTTTCCAATTCTTTGCGGTTGAGTGGCAATGGTTCAGCCGAAGAGTCCAGAGAGTTAATGATGAGGCGAAAAATGATCCGTTTTTAGGGGGTCATTTAAGCCCGAATCCGAATTTATTTGATCAAATATTGCCCTAAATCGTTCCTTTTGTGATTTTAGGTGTTTGGGGAGTGAATTCTGGAAAAGAGGCTATTTTGGACGTTTTTGGAGCATAAAGTGAAGAAAACGACAAAGTACCAAAAATCCAAGCTGGAAATACAAGGTGACGGCGTCAAGGGTTTGCTCTTGACGGCGTCAGACATGAAGAATAATTTACCGTAGCTGGTGACGGCGTCAGATGGAGTTATGACGGCGTCAAAGTGGCCAAGATTAATTTACCGAAGGTGGTGACGGCGTCACATAGGCCGTCACGATTGGATCTAGGGGGTCCGAGGAAGTGTATGGCGGCGAGTTGACGGCGTCAGATTTTACTCTTGACGCCGTCAGGACGATTTTCCTATATATAGTTTTCTAGTTTTTTCATAAAAGAGGAGAAGTTTTGGTGAAACCCTAAAGATGATTTTGGTGCCTCTTTTACAGGTTTTTCAAGGGTTCCAAACCCTTGAGACCTTGCATTGTAATTGAGATAAGTATACTTTTAATTCAATCAATATGTCTATGTGTTGGTTGTTTATCTTTTGTTCTTATCTTAATTCTACTATGCTAGGCTAGATCTCTCTTGTGTTTGCTTAGATCTAATGAAACCTAGATGTTGATTATGTGTTGATTACTTGTCTATTCTTGTTTTGAATGAATGATTTTATATGTTAGGCTTAAGAAAACTGGCAGATCTCCAAATGGTAACATGCTTGAACGTCTTAAGAAACATGAACCGAGTCGTACTAGGTCTTTATTGGTTGTATTTAATGCATGAGCCACTGTTTACAATCCCTATAGTTGTGCTGGGTCATGGTGTAGGAGGAGATAAGAGCTCATAGAGTTGGGGAGTTATGTATGCCACTCCACGAATGGTATTAAGGAATACAACCCGTCATTCATACAAGTGTAACAAGTAATTGACATGTAAAAGATATCTAGGGAGTAATGAAGTCTAAGTAAACACAATTTCTCCAAATACTGCTCACAACCTTAGTTTAATTAGTTTAATTTTATTTTTATTGTTTTATTTTGATTGCATCTTAGCTTTGGGTTAGTTGATTAGCAACTAATTCCGCCCACTCTTTCAAAACCCGAGATTTTAATTGCTTTCATAAAAATATAAAAATACAAAAATAATCATCTTTCATCTCTAGAACTTTTAATTAGGTTTTCTAATCCTAGCGACACTATTCCTAAGCTGAACGATCAATCCCCCGGTACTTGTCACTATATTATACTACAACGATTAGGTACACTGCCTGGTGGGGGTTGTAAGCCTCGCGAGATCCCTCGAGAGGTAAAGCAAGGTGCGATTCCCACGCATCAAGTTTTTGGCGCCGCTGCCGGGGAATAGTTATTGTCTAGGTTAGAATTTCTTTTTATTAGGTCTACTTGCTAGATTCCTTTCTAGTAAGATTTTTTATTTTTATTTTTAGGTCTTCTTTAGTCTATCTTATTTCTTTGTGCCTTTGTTAGTAAATTAAACTCATTGACTATTCCGTTGACCATTATGGAAAACGCGAATCCACCCCTTTCCCCTAGTGAAGTAGCTGTGTTACGTGAACAAATTGAGAGTGAAAAAATATACGGACTGCCTGGTGAAGTAGAAGTGGACCTTAGTGAAGTAGAAACTTTAGCCATAGCAAGCGAAAATATACAAGATTTTGCCAACGGGGACCTTAGTGAAGTAGAAGTGTAACATGATTTTGCCAACGGGGACCTTAGGGTATTAAGGAATACAACCCGTCATTCATACAAGTGTAACAAGTAATTGACATGTAAAAGATATCTAGGGAGTAATGAAGTCTAAGTAAACACAATTTCTCCAATTACTGCTCACAACCTTAGTTTAATTAGTTTAATTTTATTTTTATTGTTTTATTTTGATTGCATCTTAGCTTTGGGTTAGTTGATTAGCAACTAATTCCGCCCACTCTTTCAAAAACCCGAGATTTTAATTGCTTTCATAAAAATATAAAAATACAAAAATAATCATCTTTCATCTCTAGAACTTTTAATTAGGTTTTCTAATCCTAGCGACACTATTCCTAAGCTGAACGATCAATCCCCCGGTACTTGTCACTATACTATACTACAACGATCAGGTACACTGCCTGGTGGGGGTTGTAAGCCTCGCGAGATCCCTCGAGAGGTAAAGCAAGGTGCGATTCCCACGCATCAAGTTTTTGTCATGTCAATTATACAAGTGTTCTCATGGATAGGAGGTTGTCCTAAGGTCCACTTCTACTTCACCAGGCAGTGTAAAGTATGTAAAGATTCAAGTGTAAGGGGAATTCTCATCCCCTATGATGTATTATTTTGGATGGTAGGGTAAGAGTGTATGCAAAAAAAAAAAAAAAAAAAAAAAAAAAAAAAAAATCGAAAAACGTTCAAGCATGTTACCATTTGGAGATCTGCCAGTTTTCTTAAGCCTAACATATAAAATCATTCATTCAAAACAAGAATAGACAAGTAATCAACACATAATCAACATCTAGGTTTCATTAGATCTAAGCAAACACAAGAGAGATCTAGCCTAGCATAGTAGAATTAAGATAAGAACAAAAGATAAACAACCAACACATAGACATATTGATTGAATTAAGAGTATACTTATCTCAATTACAATGCAAGGTCTCAAGGGTTTGGAACCCTTGAAAAACCTGTAAAAGAGGCACCAAAATCGTCTTTAGGGTTTCACCAAAACTTCTCCTTTTTTTATGAAAAAACTAGAAAACTATATATAGGAAAATCGTCCTGACGGCGTCAAGAGTAAAATCTGACGCCGTCAACTCGCCGCCATACACTTCCTCGGACGCCCTAGATCCAATCGTGACGGCCTATGTGACGCCGTCACCACCTTCGGTAAATTAATCTTGGCCACTTTGACGCCGTCATAACTCCATCTGACGCCGTCACCAGCTACGGTAAATTATTCTTCATGTCTGACGCCGTCAAGAGCAAACCCTTGACGCCGTCACCTTGTATTTCCAGCTTGGATTTTTGGTACTTTGTCGTTTTCTTCACTTTATGCTCCAAAAACGTCCAAAATAGCTTCTTTTCCAGAATTCACTCTCCAAACACCTAAAATCACAAAAGGAACGATTTAGGGCAATATTTGATCAAATAAATTTGGATTCGGGCTTAAATGACCCCCTAAAAACGGATCATTTTTCGCCTCATCATATACCCTTACACTTGAGATTTGCTTGTCCTCAAGCAAATGAGCTTTTATTCTACTCAAAAGACAAGTTAGGGGTCATTTAACACTAATATAAAAGTAATTACAACAAATAATCGTTCCACTAAAGACCAATAGACAAGCACGGAGGTCATACACAAGCACCTCACAAATAGTGTTTAGATACTCACATTTCTCGGGTGTAATAAAGTAATATAACATTATGGAAATGGAAGATATCTCTCACTACCTGTCATAGCAAAATAGATTACCATAGGCTTGGGAAAGGATCAAACCTCCACCACATGGCGTAAGCACCTAGGATAAACTATCAAAGAGGTCTTTTTAAAGGGTTATAACGTTAGGTATAGGGATATGAATTACACGGTTTTGTTGGATAAAAGGGAATTTTACTGGTGGCGAGTTAACAATCTTAGTAAATTACATGTACAAGATGGCGTTGCTAAGCCAAGACTAGACTCGACTTAAGCTAATAAATGAAAAATAACAAAAACATAAAATAAACATAGAATAAAAACGGGATGGTAGTCCGTATGTTTTTTTTCTTTTTTTATTTATATATATATATATATATATATATATATATATATATATATATATATATATATATATATATATATATATATATATATATATATATATATATTTTTTTTTTTGACAACCACTCTTACCCTACCATCCAAAATAATACATCATAGGGGATGAGAATTCCCCTTACACTTGAATCTTTACATACTTTACATTTAACTATTCTAATGACTCGAATTAAGAAAATCAAAACACTTGGAGCACTTTTAAAATTAACGTACATATGGGGGTAATAATATTATGTTCTTCCCCATTACTCCATAAAATAAGTACTTACCCATGAGTCCCAATCGTCCCAAAACAATATGTACAATGATATGACTCGACTTAGCAACCATGTAATCAATTAGAAAGTTAACTTAGGGTTTAACAAATAACAATAATGCACTAAAAATGAGTGCATACACGGAAGGTTAAGGCGATTTGGGTGTACATTTAAGTGGGGTGTAACAAATTCTTCCTTTAAGTAAAATGCTTAAAGTTAGAAACGAAAAGATAGGCTCGGAGGGGTGTACTAGGGGTATCGTGTACTAAAAATGAGTACAACGCTAAGGGTGTGGGAAAAATTAGTTGACTTAACTAGCCAAGTAATATGACTTAAATGGTCAAGTAATTATAATACGGGTTTAACACAAGGGTGATCCTAATGCCTCTTATCATGTAGTAAATCCTACCACACGAATGTAGTCTCACTAGCGGTCTCGGGATGCATCACTAACGCAAGTTCTAGAATCTAAATGCTACCGGTACACTCATAAGCACTAATAATGAATGCTTTTCCTATCAAATCTAAAGGCGAACCTCACATTTTTGGGTGGAAAATTTTTCTGAATATACGGTTATGTGCTAGTCATACAACCTCCTATCCATGAGACGCTTGCTATGGCTAAAGTTTCACTCCTAAATGTTGTAAAAAATTTTAAATTTGGCGCTAAAATTACACTAACAAGTATTTCTCATAGTTTTATTACTCATCTACTATCAAACAAAACAAACTCAAGCGAAAGTGCATATGTAAGGTATCATCTTTTTACCCTCCCCTTACACTTAAGATGAACATTGTCCCCAATGTTCAAGTAAAGAATGTAAAAGTTAAAAAGTAAAGAGAATGAAATCAAATACTCCCCTGATTCGCTCGGTATGGATTTTAGGTTGGCCAGGTTAAATCTTCTTCCAAGAAAACGAACAATCAAAGCTTCCCTTCCAGAATATAAATCATTTTCTTGTCACAAATAACCTGTAAATCCTGACAAAAGTAGACAAGGCAACCTCGCGTAAAATCGGCGGTATCCTATATAAGTTACTAAATCCTAGAAAACAAAATAAGATATAATGCTTGTGGAATGAAGTTTGCAGATTTCCTGGAGATTATAAAACTTAATAATTCACAAAAACTATAAGACTCCGTTAGAAAAACAAAACCGGTAAAATTTCCAGATTTTTGACTCCTGACGCCGTCAAGAGCAATGCCCTGACGCCGTCAGAATGGACCTGCAGAAATCTTTATGTTAAGTTTCCGGAAAATTTCTGGAAAAACTTTGTCCTACTTCCTGGAAAATCCTGCAAAACTTCATTATGACTCAATACAAGCATTTGACTCTAACAAATACGAATATACATGTTCATTAAATATTGTGGAGAATCATGATCGGTTTGTTTCTTAAAAACATATTTGGGGTTTCCCCTTACACTTATCTTTTGCAAAAATACCTTTAGGTTGAAGTTAAGACTAGGCTAAACAACATAATAAAGTATTTCACATTTTAATTGAGAAACATGATCAACCAACAATAAAGATAAAACATGCATACGGAAGCAAATAACAATCAAACAATTAAAATCACACAAAACATGGGTTGCCTCCCAAGAAGCGCTTTTCTTTATTTACGAGTCTTGTAGCTAGACTCAAAGTCGTGGGTTACTACGTGATTTCATCATTTGAAATGATGTACCCCATATAATTGCGATCATTACTGTTATGGTGGTAGTGCCTCAATCTATCAATACTCGCAATCACCTTCCCACCTAATTTGCTTCTCAAGTTAGCTACCCCATCTTGGCTCAATCCTTCGATGGTGAATGGCCCATACCACCAAGGACTCGGTTTATCGGGTGGTATTGTGGTTTCTAAGTGTCTCAAGAGTACTAAGTTCCCTTCCTCAAACGGTGTATGATTGCTTGTGTGTTGGGTGTGTTTGAGTTCTATCGGATCTTTATTGCTTTTTCTCCTTTCATCCTTAGTTTTCTTATAGCTCTTGATTCTTGCCTCCCATGCAAGAATTTTATTCTGAACACGAATGGGCGTCGTGCCAATGTTGTTTTTAATCATTCTCCAACTCAAATTCTCATGCCCACTTTGCGGAGTCATGTAGAAGCTAATCTTTCTCTTCCCAGATTTAAGCTCAATCTTCCTATCTTCATACTTAATTACAGCCCTAGCGGTGGTGAGGAAGGGTGCCCCAAGGATTATTGGCATGCATCCATCTCCTTTATCATCAATGATCATAAAATCGACGGGGTACATGAATCCTGCAACATTGACTAATACATCTTCTGCTATTCCTAGGGGGTATAAAAAAAAAAAAGAAAAAAAAAACATACGGACTACCATCCCGTTTTTATTCTATGTTTATTTTATGTTTTTGTTATTTTTCATTTATTAGCTTAAGTCGAGTCTAGTCTTGGCTTAGCAACGCCATCTTGTACATGTAATTTACTAAGATTGTTAACTCGCCACCAGTAAAATTCCCTTTATCCAACAAAACCGTGTAATTCATATCCCTATACCTAACGTTATAACCCTTTAAAAAGACCTCTTTGATAGTTTATCCTAGGTGCTTACGCCATGTGGTGGAGGTTTGATCCTTTCCCAAGCCTATGGTAATCTATTTTGCTATGACAGGTAGTGAGAGATATCTTCCATTTCCATAATGTTATATTACTTTATTACACCCGAGAGATGTGAGTATCTAAACACTATTTGTGAGGTGCTTGTGTATGACCTCCGTGCTTGTCTATTGGTCTTTAGTGGAACGATTATTTGTTGTAATTACTTTTATATTAGTGTTAAATGACCCCTAACTTGTCTTTTGAGTAGAATAAAAGCTCATTTGCTTGAGGACAAGCAAATCTCAAGTGTAAGGGTATATGATGAGGCGAAAAATGATCCGTTTTTAGGGGGTCATTTAAGCCCGAATCCGAATTTATTTGATCAAATATTGTCCTAAATCGTTCCTTTTGTGATTTTAGGTGTTTGGAGAGTGAATTCTGGAAAAGAGGCTATTTTGGACGTTTTTGGAGCATAAAGTGAAGAAAACGACAAAGTACCAAAAATCCAAGCTGGAAATACAAGGTGACGGCGTCAAGGGTTTGCTCTTGACGGCGTCAGACATGAAGAATAATTTACCGTAGCTGGTGACGGCGTCAGATGGAGTTATGACGGCATCAAAATGGCCAAGATTAATTTACCGAAGGTGGTGACGGCGTCACATAGGCCGTCACGATTGGATCTAGGGCGTCCGAGGAAATGTATGGCGGCGAGTTGACGGCGTCAGATTTTACTCTTGACGCCGTCAGGACGATTTTCCTATATATAGTTTTCTAGTTTTTTCATAAAAACAGGAGAAGTTTTGGTGAAACCCTAAAGACGATTTTGGTGCCTCTTTTACAGGTTTTTCAAGGGTTCCAAACCCTTGAGACCTTGCATTGTAATTGAGATAAGTATACTCTTAATTCAATCAATATGTCTATGTGTTGGTTGTTTATCTTTTGTTCTTATCTTAATTCTACTATGCTAGGCTAGATCTCTCTTGTGTTTGCTTAGATCTAATGAAACCTAGATGTTGATTATGTGTTGATTACTTGTCTATTCTTGTTTTGAATGAATGATTTTATATGTTAGGCTTAAGAAAACTGGCAGATCTCCAAATGGTAACATGCTTGAACGTCTTAAGAAACATGAACCGAGGCGTACTAGGTCTTTATTGGTTGTATTTAATGCATGAGCCACTGTTTACAATCCCTATAGTTGTGCTGGGTCATGGTGTAGGAGGAGATAAGAGCTCATAGAGTTGGGGAGTTATGTATGCCACTCCACGAATGGTATTAAGGAATACAACCCGTCATTCATACAAGTGTAACAAGTAATTGATATGTAAAAGATATCTAGGGAGTAATGAAGTCTAAGTAAACACAATTTCTCCAATTACTGCTCACAACCTTAGTTTAATTAGTTTAACTTTATTTTTATTGTTTTATTTTGATTGCATCTTAGCTTTGGGTTAGTTGATTAGCAACTAATTCCGCCCACTCTTTCAAAACCCGAGATTTTAATTGCTTTCATAAAAATATAAAAATACAAAAATAATCATCTTTCATCTCTAGAACTTTTAATTAGGTTTTCTAATCCTAGCGACACTATTCCTAAGCTGAACGATCAATCCCCCGGTACTTGTCACTATACTATACTACAACGATCAGGTATACTGCCTGGTGGGGGTTGTAAGCCTCGCGAGATCCCTCAAGAGGTAAAGCAAGGTGCGATTCCCACGCATCAAGTTTTTGGCGCCGCAGCCCGGGGAATAGTTATTGTCTAGGTTAGAATTTCTTTTTATTAGGTCTACTTGCTAGATTCCTTTCTAGTAAGATTTTTATTTTTATTTTTAGGTCTTCTTTAGTCTATCTTATTTCTTCGTGCCTTTGTTTGTAACTCTTCACCATTCACCATCATGGCAACCAACGAATTCTCCAACCTTAGGATCACTAGAAGTCGTAGCACCACTAAAGACCTCGTCTTGCCTTATGCAGAACCCGAAAGAGAAATGTGTAGGTTAAGACGAACTCACTCAACACCTGAACCATCCAGCATTGCTATCGACTTTGATGCACCTCTCTCTGAAGAAAATTCAGAAAATCACATCACAACCCCGAGCTCCCACAATGAGACGAATACTCCTATAATACCCCCTCCTAAGCGTCTCAAAGATTACTCTTCCCCAACTCCTCGTGGGTTTTCCAATGCCATTGTTTATCCAAACGAACACACCAACGAGGTCTTGCATGCGAATAATATTTGGCTTGTCAAAAGTGTGTGTAAGTTCCACGGACTTGATGAGGAAAATCCGATCCAATACATCAAGGACTTCCTAAAAATTGTGGATACCATCCATACGGGTGGGACTACTAGAAACACATCCCGACTGCGATTCTTCCCTTTTACCTTATACGGGAAAGCCCAAGAATGGTATAACAAACTCCCTTCCGAATCTATTTTCACATGGGAGCAACTCATATCCAAGTTCTATGAGAAGTTCTTTCCACCTGGAAAAACCTCAGCATTCAGGGATAGGATCCTTCGTTTCCGAAAGGGGAAGGATGAACCCTTCCATAAAGTGTGGACTAGATTCAAGGATTTAATAAGACAAGTTCCACATCATGGCATTGAACTTTGGCTCTTGGTCCAAATCTTTTACGAAAATATCTCCTCTAATGACCGGAACGGAATCAACCAATCTAGGAAAGGAAGATTGGCCAATCTTAGTGCCGAGGAAGGATGGGACAGGATTGAAGAATATGCCCAAGACCTGGATGACACTTGGGATGAACCTGAGTCGACTATCGGCGTTTCTGAAACCACCTCGGATCGATTGAGCAAAGTTCACAAAAGAATGGATTGCCTTGCTGGATCACAACCACCTAAAATGCTGTCTAATCCTTACTTGATCTGCGATTACTGTGGAGGTCCGCATGAGGTGGAGGAATGCGGAGGAGCAGCCACAACTGAACATGCATGCTTGTCAGGAGGAGACATTTATGCTGATCCCTCCCTTTTGCCTTTCTACCAAAATGATGATTATACCCTTTGGGGAAGTCTAGTAAGGAAAAGAGAAGGGGAGGGAGGCCCTGAATTCAAGATCAGGAGCAATTTCGAAGATGACCTTGGTCACTTCACTCAAGAAAAAGACTTGCAAATGAAAGGGCTTAATGAGCTTTTCGACGAACAGCAGGAGGATGTCGGAGAATTCTTCAGCAAGCTTAACTCAGCCCTAGATGACCTCCAACCACCGTCAGAAAGAGGAAAATATCCCATGCTCGCGATAACCACACGAGCCGGAACGACAACCAAGGACCCTCCTTACCCAAATTCGTCCCCAATCACACTCAATTCAGACAAACCTGGGGAGGAGGAGCAGGATGTCGTCATTGGCACCCCGGACCAACCACCAGTAACAACCCCCTCCCCATCAGCCCTTCCTAACCCACCTGTGAGAATTCCATACCCATCCCGACTAAGGAACCAAAAAACGGAGAATGATAACAAGAGGTTCTTGTCATACCTAAAAGACTCGGTTGTCACCATACCTCTCCTGGATGCTTGCTATCACATGCCAAAGTATAGCACATATTTCAAAAAACTGCTCGCTAACAGGAAGAAGCTCGAGGGTCTTGTAACCCTAGGGGAAGAATGCTCAGTGGTGACCCATAAAGGGCTACCAAAGAAGGTAGACGATCCGGGCAGCTTCACCTTGCCATGCTCTATAGGTCCTCTATCAATCAAGAATGCTCTTGCCGATTTGGGAGCAAGTATCAACCTCATGCCTCTCTCTATGTTCCGTAAACTAGGATATTCCGGATTGAAGCCTACCCGTATGAACATCCAACTAGCCGATAGATCAGTCAAATACCCCGAAGGGATATGTGTGAACGTGCTAGTCAAGGTTGGGAAATTCAAATTCCCTGTCGACTTCGTAATCCTGGATATGGAGGAGGACGACGTGGTACCTATCATTTTAGGTAGACCATTTCTTGCTACCGCTCGTGCAGTCATCGATGTCTACGATGGCAAATTGACCTTACGAGTAGGAGACGATAGCACAACCTTCGACATTAAGGATTCTATGGACCTCTCCCTCGAAGCATCCAACCGGCTCTACTTTATCGGGGAAGTAGATGAGCTCACAGATATCATTGATAACTGCATCGATGAACAAATCGATGATGGCTGGCTACGGGACGAGAGTTTTCTTCCTTTGCTGGAGGTGGAAAAGACGGAGGAAGTTAATGCAGTCTCCTTCTACCCCAGACAAGAGACAACGGAGCATCTCGAGCTCCGAAAGCCTGAGAACAAGCTAAAACCTTCTATTATCGAGCCCCCTGACGTTGATCTTAAAGAACTCCCTAATCATTTGGAGTATGCCTTTCTTCAGGGAGAAAACCAACTCCCGGTAATCATAAATTCTTCCTTGGAAAAAGAACAAAAAGTTAAACTCTTAGAGGTCCTGAAGAAATACAAGGGGGTACTCGCATGGAGTATGGCCGACATTAAGGGGATTGACTCCACTTTTTGCACACATAAGATTCTTATGGAGGAAGATTATAAACCCACTGTGCAACCCCAGAGGCGAGTTAACCCTAACATTAAGGAGGTAGTGAAGAAGGAAGTTATCAAACTTTTGGATGCAGGACTGATTTACCCGATCTCGGATAGCCCATGGGTTAGTCCTGTGCAGGTTGTACCTAAAAAGGGTGGAATGACTGTAGTAAAGAATGACAAGGGTGAGATGGTGCCACAGAGAACTGTCACTGGATGGCGGGTATGCATTGACTATCGAAAGCTCAACGATGCCACGAGGAAAGATCACTTTCCCTTACCATTCATTGATCAGATGTTAGAAAGATTATCTGGACACGAATACTATTGCTTCTTAGATGGATTCTCTGGATATTTTCAAATCCCCATAGCACCTGAGGACCAAGAAAAGACCACGTTTACTTGCCCCTATGGAACGTTTGCCTACAAACGGATGCCTTTTGGGCTATGTAATGCCCCCGCCACTTTCCAACGTTGCATGACCGCAATCTTTCACGAACTCATGGAAGACAGCATGGAAGTATTCATGGATGACTTTTCAGTCTTCGGGAACTCCTTCGACCGCTGTCTTGCTAATTTAGAGAAGATGCTTAAACGTTGCGAGGAAACCAACTTGGTGTTGAACTGGGAAAAGTGTCATTTCATGGTAAAGGAAGGGATTGTGTTGGGCCATAAGATTTCAGGGAATGGGATAGAGGTGGACCAAGCTAAGGTTGAAGCTATATCTAAGTTACCATACCCCACAACTGTTAAGGCAATACGTAGCTTTTTGGGGCACGCCAGATTTTATCGGAGATTCATCAAAGACTTCTCCAAAATTGCCCGGCCAATGACTCAATTGCTTGTGAAGGATGCTCCATTCGATTTTTCCCAAGAATGCAAGGATGCTTTCGACCTCCTAAAAAGGGAACTCACTCAAGCTCCAATCATGATCACACCCAACTGGGAGTTACCATTTGAAATAATGTGTGACGCTAGCGACTTCGCTGTCGGGGCTGTATTAGGTCAACGACGTGACAAGCTTTTCCAACCTATTTACTATGCTAGCAAAACCATGAATCCCGCCCAAGAGAACTACTCCACCACCGAAAAAGAATTATTAGCCGTAGTGTTTGCATTCGACAAATTCCGACAATATCTTGTCCTTTCAAAGACAGTCGTCTTCACTGACCACTCAGCTCTTAGATATCTGTTTGCGAAACAGGACGCCAAGCCACGACTAATTCGGTGGATCTTGTTGCTACAAGAATTTGATGTTGAGATTCGCGATAAGAGGGGGGCAGAGAATCTAGCCGCCGATCATCTATCTCGCCTGGAAAACCCCTTGGATAAACACGATAGAAGTGAAATTAAGGATTCGTTTCCCGACGAACAACTGATGTCTATCCTTGATTCGGAACCATGGTACGCCGACTTCGCCAATTACTTCGCAAGTAGATGTAGACTTGTTCCTGAACACCTGACCAAATACAAAAGGAAGAGGTTCTTTTCCCAGCTGAAATATTACTTCTGGGATGAGCCATTTTTATTCCGAAGGTGTCCTGACCACATTATAAGGCGTTGTGTTTCGGAGAATGAGGCAGTAAAGATCATGAGGGGATGTCACTCCGGTCCCTCTGGAGGGCATCATGGGATAAATGTTACTGCTCGAAAGATTCTCGATGCAGGATTCTATTGGCCCACAATTTTCCATGATGTAAAAGATATGGTACAAGCGTGTGATGCATGTCAACGGGCTGGAAATATATCACATAGGGATGAGGCACCTCAGAACTTTATACAAGTTTGTGAGGTATTCGATGTTTGGGGGATTGACTTTATGGGACCCTTTCCATCCTCAGGAGGAAACGAGTACATCTTGGTCGCCATTGACTATGTTTCGAAATGGGTTGAAGCACAAGCCCTTAGGACTAATGATGCTAGAGTGGTCATTCATTTCCTAAAAAAAGCTTTTCGCAAGATTCGGGATTCCGAAGGCTCTCATCAGTGATAGGGGGACACATTTTTGCAACGCGCAAATGGAAAAGGTCATGAAGAGGTATGGAGTACCCCACCGATTCTCCACCGCCTATCATCCACAGACCAATGGCCAAGTCGAAAACACCAATAGAGCTATTAAAAGAATACTTGAAAAAACGGTTAGTCAAAACAGAAAGGACTGGTCATTCAAACTCGACGAAGCCTTATGGGCATTCTGAACTGCTTACAAAACACCTATTGGAACGACCCCGTTCCGCATGGTGTATGGTAAGGCATGTCACTTACCGGTAGAATTAGAACACAAGGCTTATTGGGCGCTTAAGGCATGCAACTTAGATTACACAACTGCGGGGAACCATAGGTTTTTGCAATTACACGAGCTTGATGAACTTAGATTAGAAGCCTACGAATCCTCCATCACATATAAAGAGAGAGCTAAAAGATGGCATGATCAAAGAATTAAGAAACCCAAAGAATTTTCAGAAGGAGACAAGGTCCTATTATACAATTATCGGTTGCGATTATTTCCGGGAAAACTTAAGTCTAGATGGTATGGGCCGTTCACGGTGAAGAATTCCTCTAAATTTGGAGCTGTAGTGTTAGTTGATGACGAGGGTAGGGAATTCACGGTTAACATACAACGTGTAAAACATTACCAAGAAAATAACAATGAAATGATTAATGAGGAGGATGTGATGTTTGATGATGAAATCACGTAGTAACCCACGACTTTGAGTCTAGCTACGAGACTCGTAAATAAAGAAAAGCGCTTCTTGGGAGGCAACCCATGTTTTGTGTGATTTTAATTGTTTGATTGTTATTTGCTTCCGTATGCATGTTTTGTTTTTATTGCTGGTTGATCATGTTTCTCAATTAAAATGTGAAATACTTTATTATGTTGTTTAGCCTAGTCTTAACTTCAACCTAAAGGTATTTTTGCAAAAGATAAGTGTAAGGGGAAACCCCAAATATGTTTTTAAGAAACAAACCGATCATGATTATCCACAATATTTAATGAACATGTATATTCGTATTTGTTAGAGTCAAATGCTTGTATTGAGTCATAATGAAGTTTTGCAGGATTTTCCAGGAAGTAGGACAAAGTTTTTCCAGAAATTTTCCGGAAACTTAACATAAGGATTTCTGCAGGTCCATTCTGACGGCGTCAGGAGTCAAAAATCTGGAAATTTTACCAGTTTTGCTTTTCTAACGGAGTCTTATGGTTTTTGTGAATTATTAAGTTTTATAATCTCCAGGAAATCTGCAAACTTCATTCCACAAGCATTATATCTTATTTTGTTTTCTAGGATTTAGTAACTTATATAGGATGCCGCCGATTTTACGCGAGGTTGCCTTGTCTACTTTTGTCAGGATTTACAGGTTATTTGTGACAAGAAGATGATTTATATTCTGGAAGGGAAGCTTTGATTGTTCGTCTTCTTGGAGGAAGATTTAACCTGGCCAACCTAAAATCCATACCGAGCGAATCAGGGGAGTATTTGATTTCAGTCTCTTTACTTTTAACTTTTACATTCTTTACTTGAACATTGGGGACAATGTTCATCCTAAGTGTAAGGGGAGGGTAAAAAGATGATACCTTACATATGCACTTTCGCTTGAGTTTGTTTTGTTTGATAGTAGATGAGTAATAAAACTATGAGAAATACTTGTTAGTGTAATTTTAGCGCCAAATTTAAAATTTTTTACAACATTTAGGAGTGAAACTTTAGCCATAGCAAGCGACTCATGGATAGGAGGTTGTATGACTAGCACATAACCGTATATTCAGAAAAATTTTCCACCCAAAAATGTGAGGTTCGCCTTTAGATTTGATAGGAAAAGCATTCATTATTAGTACTTATGAGTGTACCGGTAGCATTTAGATTCTAGAACTTGCGTTAGTGATGCATCCCGAGACCGCTAGTGAGACTACATTCGTGTGGTAGGATTTACTACATGATAAGAGGCATTAGGATCACCCTTGTGTTAAACCCGTATCATAATTACTTGACCATTTAAGTCATATTACTTGGCTAGTTAAGTCAACTAATTTTTCCCACACCCTTAGCGTTGTACTCATTTTTAGTACACGATACCCCTAGTACACCCCTCCGAGCCTATCTTTTCGTTTCTAACTTTAAGCATTTTACTTAAAGGAAGAATTTGTTACACCCCACTTAAATGTACACCCAAATCGCCTTAGCCTTCCATGTATGCGCTCATTTTTAGTGCATTATTGTTATTTGTTAAACCCTAAGTTAACTTTCTAATTGATTACATGGTTGCTAAGTCGAGTCATATCCTTGTACATATTGTTTTGGGACGATTGGGACTCATGGGTAAGTACTTATTTTATGGAGTAATGGGGAAGAACATAATATTATTACCCCCATATGTACGTTAATCTTAAAAGTGCTCCAAGTGTTTTGATTTTTTTAATTCGAGTCATTAGAATAGTTAAATGTAAAGTATGTAAAGATTCAAGTGTAAGGGGAATTCTCATCCCCTATGATGTATTATTTTGGATGGTAGGGTAAGAGTGTATGCAAAAAAAAAAAAAAAAAATAAAAAAATAAAAGAAAAAAAAAATAGAAAAGAAGAAGAGAAAAAACATACGGACTACCATCCCGTTTTATTCTATGTTTATTTATTTTTTTTTTTGGTTATTTTTCATTTATTAGCTTAAGTCAAGTCTAGTCTTGGCTTAGCAACGCCATCTTGTACATGTAATTTACTAAGATTGTTAACTCGCCACCAGTAAAATTCCCTTTATCCAACAAAACCGTGTAATTCATATCCCTACACCTAACGTTATAACCCTTTAAAAAGACCTCTTTGATAGTTTATCCTAGGTGCTTACGCCATGTGGTGGAGGTTTGATCCTTTCCCAAGCCTATGGTAATCTATTTTGCTATGACAGGTAGTGAGAGATATCTTCCATTTCCATAATGTTATATTACTTTATTACACCCGAGAGATGTGAGTATCTAAACACTATTTGTGAGGTGCTTGTGTATGACCTCCGTGCTTGTCTATTGGTCTTTAGTGGAACGATTATTTGTTGTAATTACTTTTATATTAGTGTTAAATGACCCCTAACTTGTCTTTTGAGTAGAATAAAAGCTCATTTGCTTGAGGACAAGCAAATCTCAAGTGTAAGGGTATATGATGAGGCGAAAAATGATCCGTTTTTAGGGGGTCATTTAAGCCCGAATCCGAATTTATTTGATCAAATATTGCCCTAAATCGTTCCTTTTATGATTTTAGGTGTTTGGGGAGTGAATTCTGGAAAAGAGGCTATTTTGGACGTTTTTGGAGCATAAAGTGAAGAAAACGACAAAGTACCAAAAATCCAAGCTGGAAATACAAGGTGACGGCGTCAAGGGTTTGCTCTTGACGGCGTCAGACATGAAGAATAATTTACCGTAGCTGGTGACGGCGTCAGATGGAGTTATGACGGCGTCAAAGTGGCCAAGATTAATTTACCGAAGGTGGTGACGGCGTCACATAGGCCGTCACGATTGGATCTAGGGCGTCCGAGGAAGTGTATGGCGGCGAGTTGACGGCGTCAGATTTTACTCTTGACGCCGTCAGGAGGATTTTCCTATATATAGTTTTCTAGTTTTTTCATTAAAAAGGGAGAAGTTTTGGTGAAACCCTAAAGACGATTTTGGTGCCTGTTTTACAGGTTTTTCAAGGGTTCCAAACCCTTGAGACCTTGCATTGTAATTGAGATAAGTATACTCTTAATTCAATCAATATGTCTATGTGTTGGTTGTTTATCTTTTGTTCTTATCTTAATTCTACTATGCTAGGCTAGATCTCTCTTGTGTTTGCTTAGATCTAATGAAACCTAGATGTTGATTATGTGTTGATTACTTGTCTATTCTTGTTTTGAATGAATGATTTTATATGTTAGGCTTAAGAAAACTGGCAGATCTCCAAATGGTAACATGCTTGAACGTCTTAAGAAACATGAACCGAGGCGTACTAGGTCTTTATTGGTTGTATTTAATGCATGAGCCACTGTTTACAATCCCTATAGTTGTGCTGGGTCATGGTGTAGGAGGAGATAAGAGCTCATAGAGTTGGGGATTTATGTATGCCACTCCACGAATGGTATTAAGGAATACAACCCGTCATTCATACAAGTGTAACAAGTAATTAACATGTAAAAGATATCTAGGGAGTAATAAAGTCTAAGTAAACACAATTTCTCCAATTACTGCTCACAACCTTAGTTTAATATTAGTTTAATTTTATTTTCATTAGTTTAATTAGTTACAAAGTAGTTTTTGGGTTAGTTGAATAACATCTAATTCCGCCCACTCTTTCAAAACCCGAGATTTTAATTGCTTTCATAAAAATATAAAAAATACAAAAATAATCATCTTTCATCTTTAGAACTTTTAATTAGGTTTTCTAATCCTAGCGACACTATTCCTAAGCTGAACGATCAATCCCCCGGTACTTGTCACTATACTATACTACAACGATCAGGTACACTGCCTGGTGGGGGTTGTAAGCCTCGCGAGATCCCTCGAGAGGTAAAGCAAGGTGCGATTCCCACGCATCAAGTGGATGAGAATTCTAACTCGCCACCAGTTAGAATTTACTAAGATTGTTAACTCGCCACCAGTAAAAAAACTCAAGGGTTTGGAACCCTTGAAAAACCTGTAAAAGAGGCACCAAAATCGTCTTTAGAAAAGAAGAAGAGAAAAAACATACGGACTACCATCCCGTTTCATTCTATGTTTATTTTATGTTTTTTTGTTGTTATTTTTCATTTATTAGCTTAAGTCGAGTCTAGTCTTGGCTTAGCAACGCCATCTTGTACATGTAATTTACTAAGATTGTTAACTCGCCACCAGTAAAATTCCCTTTATCCAACAAAACCGTGTAATTCATATCCCTACACCTAACGATATAACCCTTTAAAAAGACCTCTTTGATAGTTTATCCTAGGTGCTTACGCCATGTGGTGGAGGTTTGATCCTTTCCCAAGCCTATGGTAATCTATTTTGCTATGACAGGTAGTGAGAGATATCTTCCATTTCCATAATGTTATATTACTTTATTACACCCGAGAGATGTGAGTATCTAAACACTATTTGTGAGGTGCTTGTGTATGACCTCCGTGCTTGTCTATTGGTCTTTAGTGGAACGATCATTTGTTGTAATTACTTTTATATTAGTGTTAAATGACCCCTAACTTGTCTTTTGAGTAGAATAAAAGCTCATTTGCTTGAGGACAAGCAAATCTCAAGTGTAAGGGTATATGATGAGGCGAAAAATGATCCGTTTTTAGGGGGTCATTTAAGCCCGAATCCGAATTTATTTGATCAAATATTGCCCTAAATCGTTCCTTTTGTGATTTTAGGTGTTTGGAGAGTAAATTCTGGAAAAGAGGCTATTTTGGACGTTTTTGGAGCATAAAGTGAAGAAAACGACAAAGTACCAAAAATCCAAGCTGGAAATACAAGGTGATGGCGTCAAGGGTTTGCTCTTGACGGCGTCAGACATGAAGAATAATTTACCGTAGCTGGTGACGGCGTCAGATGGAGTTATGACGGCATCAAAGTGGCCAAGATTAATTTACCGAAGGTGGTGACGGCGTCACATAGGCCGTCACGATTGGATCTAGGGCGTCCGAGGAAGTGTGTAGGCTGAAATCTGCCCGGCCCGGTCGTGACGGCGTCAGACCAACTTTGACGGCGTCATGACCAACAATTTTTTACCAAATTGTAGATCTCTTCGTCCTCTTCGTTTCCTTTTTTGAATCGCTCAAATCCGAGTTCGTATGCAAAAGTTATGGCCAAAACGGTGTCAGCTACCACGCGCGCAAGTTTTGACAAGTTAACACGTGACGGCCTTGGTGACGCCTTCAGGTACACGTGACGGCCTTGGTGACGCCGTCACCAACCACGGTATTTTATTCTTGGGAGTTTGACGCCGTCAAGAGCAAGTCTTGACGCCTTCATGCACTGTTCACAGCATAGAATTTGGAGACTTTGCCGTTTTCTTCACTTTTATGCTCCAAAAACGTCCAAAATGGCTTCTTTTCCAGAATTCACTCTCCAAGTACCTAAAATCACAAAAGGAACGATTTAGGGCAATATTTGATCAAATAAATTCGGATTCGGGCTTAAATGACCCCCTAAAAACGGATCATTTTTCGCCTCATCATATATCCCTACACTTGGAATTTGCTTGTCCTCAAGCAAATGAGCTTTTCCATCAATCAAAATACAAGTTAGGGGTCATTTAACACTAATATAAAAGTAATTACAACAAATGATCGTTCCACCTTAGTCAAAACAAGCACGGAAATTATACACTAGCACCTCACATTAAGTATTTGGATACTCTCATCTCTCGGGTGTTGTAAATTTATATGTCATAATTGGAAATAAAGAAATATCACTCTCTACCTGTCATAGCAAATAGATTACCATAGGCTTGGGAAAGGATCAAACCTCCACCACTTGGCGTAAGCACCTAGGATAAACTATCAAAGAGGTCTTTTAAAGGGTTATAACGTTAGGTGTAGGGGATATGGAAAACACGGTTTTGTTGGATAAACGGATATTTTACTGGTGGCAAGTCAATTGTCTTAGTTAACTACATGTACAATGAGGCGTTGCTAAGCCAAGACTCGACTCAACTTAAACTAACTACGAATCTTTTTGGATTTTCAAGACATTATTTGACTTAAACATAAATAAAAGAAACGGATGGTAGCCCGTATGTTTTTCTCTTTTCATTTTCTATATTTTTTTTTCTTTTTTTTTTTTTTTTTTTTCTTTTTCTCTTTTTTTTTTCTCTTTTTTTCCCTTTTTTTTATTATTTTTTTATTTTTTTACATACACTCTTACTCTACCATCCAAAACAATACATCAAAGGGAGCTCGTTTCCTCCCTACACTTGAGCTTTTACATAATTTACAATCAACTATTCTAATGACTCGAATCAAGATAATCAAAACACTTGGAGTACATTTAAATATTAACGCACATATGGGGGTAATTAATTGACATCATCCCCATTACTCCATTACAATAGTACTTTACCCATGAGTCCCAATCGTCCCAAAACAATATGTACAAGATATGACTCGACTTAGCAACCATGTAATCAATTAGACAACTAACAAAGGGTTTAACAAATAACAATAATGCACTAAAAATGAGCGCATACACGGAAGGCTAAGGCGATTTGGGTGTACATTTAAGTGGGGTGTAACAAATTCTTCCTTTAAGTAAAATGCTTAAAGTTTGAAACGAAAAGATAGGCTCGGAGGAGTGTACTAGGGGTTTCGTGTACTAAAAATGAGTACAACGCTAAAGTGTGGGAGAATTACTTGACCTATGAAGTCAATGTAATTATATTACAGGTGTAGAACAAAGTTTTCCTAATGCCTCTTATCATGTAGTAAATCCTAACTACACGAATGTAGTCTCACTAGCGGTCTCGGGATGCATCGCTATCACAAGTTCTAGAATCTAAATACTACCGGTACACTCATAAGCACCAACAATGAATGCTTTTTCCTAAAGATCTAAGGGCGAACCTCACATATTTGGGGTGGAAATTTTTTAGTGGTATGGTTTTTGTGCTAGTCATACAACTCCTATCCATGAGACGCTTATTAAGACTAAAGTTTCACTCCTACATGTTGCAAAAAATTTTAAATTTGGTGCTAAAATTGCCCTAACAAATATTTCTCTCAGTTTTATTACACATTCACTATTAAACAAAACAAAAACCAAGTGGAGTAATAGTTTCTAATATACCCTCCCTACACTTAAACCGAACATTGTCCCCAATGTTCTAGATAAAAGATGTAAAAGTAAATAAATAAGAATGAAAGAAACTAATACTCCCCTGATTCGTTCACCGTGGATAATGTGACAACATGGTTAAATCTACCTCCAAGAAGACGAACGTTGAAAGCTTCCCTCCAGAAATATAAATCATCTTCTTGTCCTGTAATCAACAAACACAAAAACCAAAGCATCAAACCGAACAAAAATCACAACTAGATGTAATTCCAGACTTAGAAATAGAAACAAGACAAAGCAACAAAAGGATAGGATACTTGTGGAATGAATTACAAATAGGAACTCATAAAACATATCCACAATTATTGACACACAAACAAGATAAAATATATGCTAATCATGAATTGTGAAGTTTTCATGTTCGAATTTAGTTCTTTTTAACAAGATATAAATTTCCCTACACTTATCTTTTTGTAAAATACCTTTATATGCAATTAAGACGAAGTTAAAAACAAAATAAAGCATTTTCACAAATTATTCGAAACATGAAAATTAAACAACTATGATTAAGCATATATGATACAAATAAACAAATAAAATAAAAAACATCAAACAATTAAAAACATGGGTTGCCTCCCAAGAAGCGCTTGTTTTTGTTCGAGTCACGAGCCTGACTCTACCCTTATTTAATGAAAATAGGGGAGGTTTTCCCTACACTTAGGATTAAGTGTGGGTGGAAGTAGTGATACACACCCTTAGGGTGGAAATATGCCACGTGAGGTGAAGGGGGTGAGTGAATGGCTTCCTTCATCCTAAAACTACCCGGATAATATAGGTTGATGGGTGGGTCGGTTCCTCTTTTGTCTCCTAGAAATAAATCTAAGGATGGGAAGTTGTGTAAAGATTGAGGTTCCGGTTCATCAACACTAGGAAATTCCCTAGAACTAGGAGTAAGGTTATCACTACAAGTGTTCAAACCTATATCCTCTAGTGGTGCTTGGTCCAAGGGTTCTACCTCAATTGGGGTTCCTATAGTCTCTTCTACTTTTTCCGGGTAAGTCACGGGCGGTGTATGTGCCTCAAATGATGGTAGGACTTGTGGGGTACTTTGTGGGCTTGGATTATCCACCTCATCCTCCATTGTACCTAGATTACCTATGTGTTTGTTTTGTACTATGATTTTTGGTGACATCCACGCAGGTATCCCTAAGTAATCATCCCCAGACAAACTTCCTGTTTGCTCCTTCAAACTCGTTATTGATTGATTTGTGATGTTGTTTGTCGGGTTGTCTACTCTATAATAATATTGGGCACAATCTTCTATGGCATCCCATGCTTCTTCAGCATTTAATTCCCTAAGGTCCCCGTTGGCAAAATCATCAATGCACCTTTGGTCATACGGGTGGACACTATAGTAAAAGATTTGAGTTAGGTACCATAGATTGAAACTATGATGAGGGACTATTCGTAGTAAATTTTTAAAACGAGTCCATGCATCATAAATAGGTTCATCTCGATATTGTTTGAACATCAAGATGTCATTAGGAGTGAATGGGTTTCGTGGTCGGTAGTATGGTGGATTCGCGTTCTCCATAGTGGTGAACGGAAGAGTCAATGGAAGGGTTTCTACGACCAAATGCACAAAGAAAAGATAGACTACAAGAAAGCTAATAAAAAGAAAATAAAAATCTCACTAAAAAGGAATCTAATGAGTAGACCTAATAAAAATCAAATTCAACCTAAACAATAACTATTCCCCAGGCTGCGGCGCCAAAAACTTGATGCTTGGGAATCGCACCTTGCTTTACCTCTCGAGGGATCTCGAGAAGCTTACAACCCCCACCAGGCAGTGTACCTGATCGTTGTAGTATAGTATAGTGACAAGTACCGGGGGATTGATCGTTCAGCTAGGAATAGTGTCGTTAGGATTGAAATTAATCTAACTAGGTCTAAAGGTGAAGGATGATTCTTTTTATGTTTTTATATTTTATGAAAAGCAAGTAAAAATTTCGGGTTTTGGAAGAAGGGGCGGAATTAGTTGTTAATCAACTAACCCAAAAGCTACTAATTGAACTAATTAACAAGAAAACTAAACTAAGGTTCTACAAGATAAGTGAAGCATGTCTACCTATGATATGTTACTCCTTGCTAGCTATCCAATCCTACCTATTGAATTGTAACCTTGTTTTAATTGACGGGTTGTATTCCTTAATATCATTCGTGGGGTGACATACATAACTCCCCAACTCTATGAGCTCTTATCTCCTCCTACACCATGACCCAGCACAACTATAGGGATTGTAAACAGTGTCTCATGCATTAAATACAACCAATAAAGACCTAGTACGCCTCGGTTCATGTTTCTTAAGACGTTCAAGCATGTTACCATTTGGAGATCTGCCAGTTTTCTTAAGCCTAACATATAAAATCATTCATTCAAAACAAGAATAGACAAGTAATCAACACATAATCAACATCTTGGTTTCATTAGATCTAAGCAAACACAAGAGAGATCTAGCCTAGCATAGTAGAATTAAGATAAGAACAAAAGATAAACAACCAACACATAGACATATTGATTGAATTAAGAGTATACTTATCTCAATTACAATGCAAGGTCTCAAGGGTTTGGAACCCTTGAAAAACCTGTAAAAGAGGCACCAAAATCGTCTTTAGGGTTTCACCAAAACTTCTCCGGTACTTGTAAGGTCTCAATCGTGACGGCCTATGTGACGCCGTCACCACCTTCGGTAAATTAATCTTGGCCACTTTGACGCCGTCATAACTCCATCTAACGCCGTCACCAGCTACGGTAAATTATTCTTCATGTCTGACGCCGTCAAGAGCAAACCCTTAACGCCGTCACCTTGTATTTCCAGCTTGGATTTTTGGTACTTTGTCGTTTTCTTCACTTTATGCTCCAAAAACGTCCAAAATAGCCTCTTTTCCAGAATTCACTCCCCAAACACCTAAAATCACAAAAGGAACGATTTAGGGCAATATTTGATCAAATAAATTCGGATTCGGGCTTAAATGACCCCTATATGATGAGGCGAAAAATGATCCGTTTTTAGGGGGTCATTTAAGCCCGAATCCGAATTTATTTGATCAAATATTGCCCTAAATCGTTCCTTTTGTGATTTTAGGTGTTTGGAGAGTGAATTCTGGAAAAGAGGCTATTTTGGACGTTTTTGGAGCATAAAGTGAAGAAAACGACAAAGTACCAAAAATCCAAGCTGGAAATACAAGGTGACGGCGTCAAGGGTTTGCTCTTGACGGCGTCAGACATGAAGAATAATTTACCGTAGCTGGTGACGGCGTCAGATGGAGTTATGATGGCGTCAAAGTGGCCAAGATTAATTTACCGAAGGTGGTGACGGCGTCACATAGGCCGTCACGATTGGATCTAGGGCGTCCGAGGAAGTGTATGGCGGCGAGTTGACGGCGTCAGATTTTACTCTTGACGCCGTCAGGACGATTTTCCTATATATAGTTTTCTAGTTTTTTCATTAAAAAAGGAGAAGTTTTGGTGAAACCCTAAAGACGATTTTGGTGCCTCTTTTACAGGTTTTTCAAGGGTTCCAAACCCTTGAGACCTTGCATTGTAATTGAGATAAGTATACTCTTAATTCAATCAATATGTCTATGTGTTGGTTGTTTATCTTTTGTTCTTATCTTAATTCTACTATGCTAGGCTAGATCTCTCTTGTGTTTGCTTAGATCTAATGAAACCTAGATGTTGATTATGAGTTGATTACTTGTCTATTCTTGTTTTGAATGAATGATTTTATATGTTAGGCTTAAGAAAACTGGCAGATCTCCAAATGGTAACATGCTTGAACGTCTTAAGAAACATGAACCGAGGCGTACTAGGTCTTTATTGGTTGTATTTAATGCATGAGCCACTGTTTACAATCCCTATAGTTGTGCTGGGTCATGGTGTAGGAGGAGATAAGAGCTCATAGAGTTGGGGAGTTATGTATGCCACTCCACGAATGGTATTAAGGAATACAACCCGTCATTCATACAAGTGTAACAAGTAATTGACATGTAAAAGATATCTAGGGAGTAATGAAGTCTAAGTAAACACAAGAGAGATCTAGCCTAGCATAGTAGAATTAAATAAACATAGAAGTTTTGGTGAAACCCTAAAGACGATTTTGGTGCCTCTTTAACAGGTTTTTCAAGGGTTCCAAACCCTTGAGACCTTGCATTGTAATTGAGATAAGTATACTCTTAATTCAATCAATATGTCTATGTGTTGTTTGTTTATCTTTTGTTCTTATCTTAATTCTACTATGCTAGGCTAGATCTCTCTTGTGTTTGCTTAGATCTAATGAAACCTAGATGTTGATTATGTGTTGATTACTTGTCTATTCTTGTTTTGAATGAATGATTTTATATGTTAGGCTTAAGAAAACTGGCAGATCTCCAAATGGTAACATGCTTGAACGTCTTAAGAAACATGAACCGAGGCGTACTAGGTCTTTATTGGTTGTATTTAATGCATGAGCCACTGTTTACAATCCCTATAGTTGTGCTGGGTCATGGTGTAGGAGGAGATAAGAGCTCATAGAGTTGGGGAGTTATGTATGCCACTCCACGAATGGTATTAAGGAATACAACCCGTCATTCATACAAGTGTAACAAGTAATTAACATGTAAAAGATATCTAGGGAGTAATGAAGTCTAAGTAAACACAATTTCTCCAATTACTGCTCACAACCTTAGTTTAATATTAGTTTAATTTTATTTTCATTAGTTTAATTAGTTACAAAGTAGTTTTTGGGTTAGTTGAATAACAACTAATTCCGCCCACTCTTTCAAAACCCGAGATTTTAATTGCTTTCATAAAAATATAAAAAATACAAAAATAATCATCTTTCATCTCTAGAACTTTTAATTAGGTTTTCTAATCCTAGCGACACTATTCCTAAGCTGAACGATCAATCCCCCGGTACTTGTCACTATACTATACTACAACGATCAGGTACACTGCCTGGTGGGGGTTGTAAGCTTCTCGAGATCCCTCGAGAGGTAAAGCAAGGTGCGATTCCCACGCATCAAGTTTTTGGCGCCGCAGCCGGGGAATAGTTATTGTCTAGGTTAGGATTTCTTTTTATTAGGTCTACTTGCTAGATTCCTTTCTAGTAAGATTTTTATTTTTATTTTTAGGTCTTCTTTAGTCTATCTTATTTCTTCGTGCTTTTGTTCGTAACTCTTTACCATCCGACATCATGGAAGGTGGTAACATCTTTGAACCCATCATCCCACCACAACAAAACCCACCATTAGAACCCCTTAGACCCCGAACCTTAGGAGAGTATTCCCGACCTAGCCACCAAGGCTACCGAAACACCATTGAGCTCACCGGAGCCAATGTGACCCCCTTGCGATCCGACACCATCCGGTTGGTGCAAAGCGGATGTGCATTCCATGGACTTCGTTCCGAAGATCCAAACCAACACCTTAAGGACTTCCTCAAAATCGTAGATTCCATAGACCTAGGTGTTGAAACTAGAGAGACTACCTGTTTACGCCTATTCCAATTCTCTCTACGGGATCAAGCTAGTCAATGGCTTGAGCGTTTACCCGCGGGATCCATCACCACATGGGATGATCTCACCACTCGTTTCCTTGCTCAATTTTTCCCACCGGGGAGAACTACTAAACTTAGGAATGACATCTTGATGTTCCAACAACGTCAAAATGAATCTCTTTATGAAGCATGGACTCGTTTCAAGGACTTACTCCAAAAAGTCCCTCATCATGGCATAGATTTGTGGCTCCAAGTCCAAATTTTTTATGACCATATCGATATCCCCATGAGGCGAACCATTGACCAATCAGCCGGTGGTAAGCTACGTGATCTTAGTGCGGAACAATCATGGGAACTCATAGAAGATCTTGCTCTCTATGACAACGAAAGTTGGAATGATCCCCGTGATTTGAACAAAACGGTCAAGGCAATATCTTTGCCTTCGAATAATTCAAGCACTCCCGACCGTAGGATCATGGAACTTGAGGACCAAGTCAAGTTTCTCATGAAATCTTACGAAGCTCCGAAGCATTCAAGCCAAGTGAACAAAATCACTTCTTCATGCGAATTATGTAGTGGTCCCCATGACACTCGTGATTGTATGGAACTCCCCGGAACAGCTTTTGCGGACTACGCATCCACGCGTACCGACGAAGCGGGAGATAAGTGGTACACTTTCAAGCCCGAGCCGAACACATACGGTGATTCATATAACCCCTCATGGAAAAATCACCCAAACCTTAGGTGGAAACAAAATCAACCCAATTCATCCAACCCACCTAATCGTTACCAATCAAACGGTCCACCATCCAACCGTACCTTCAACAACAATCCTTCTAACAACTATGGTAGTACCAACAATCTTGAAGGATTGATGTCGAAATTTATGGCATCTCAAGAAGCTCGCATAGCTAGGTTTGAAACCGAATTCAACCAACAACAAACGGAGATGACCAACAAGATCGACAACTTGTTGAAAGCCCTCAACAACCAAACATTAGCCACACCTAGGAAGGACACTAGGGACACCAATAGTGGAATCCAAGCTAAGGACCCCTCATCATCCAAACATGTCCACTTTGTCAATGTTGTCACCATTAAGCCGATAGATAGGGAGATAGAGGAGAGTGACAAAGATGAAGTTAGAGTAGAAGCCAATAGTGAGGATGAGAGTAGGGAAGTTGAGGTTAATAAGGATGAGGAATTAGAGGAGGTAGAACCTATAGAGGAATATTTTGATAAGTTGCCAACCAAGGAAGAACGGGAATACCATAAGTATTTATTCGATAGTCCCGAGACAACATATATCTTTGGCGATCCCCTGATCAAAATGGGAGACCCCTCTAACATTAACATCCCATGCAATATCGGGCACATGCATGTATGGAAAGCTTACATAGACCCTAGATCCCCCGTGAACATCATGTCTAGGACTTATTACAATTGGGTGATGAAGAAGCAACTCAATTTTAGGATAATGCCCGGTAAAAGTTGGATAAGTAATTTTGCAGGAAGAGTTAAGGGAGTACATGTGATTATAGGGAATCTCACCTATGAAATTGATTTCATGATAGTGGAAGACACGCGTCCGGTGATAGATTCTTGCCTAAGTCAAATAATATTTGGGAAACCATTTGTTGAGGCCACTAGGATGAGTTATGATCCAACGTTAGGGATAGTTAGATTCAAGGAAGAGAATGACGAGGTTGCTTATCAAATGCCCTACAAGATTGAGCAATACCGCCTTCTCTCTAATTTCGAAAAGGAACGTAAGCAAGCGGCTTATTATAGGAATGATGAAGATAGACGTAGAGGAGTAGAGTATGTTAGAAATAGGATGCTTGGTTTCTACAAAGAATGCTTGCAACTAGGTCCGGAATACAAAACTGGTTTAGAAGACGACCTAGAGAGTGGAACCAATGATGAAATCACGTAGTAACCCACGACTTTGAGTCTAGCTACAAGACTCGTAAATAAAGAAAAGCGCTTCTTGGGAGGCAACCCATGTTTTGTGTGATTTTAATTGTTTGATTGTTATTTGCTTCCGTATGCATGTTTTATTTTTATTGTTGGTTGATCATGTTTCTCAATTAAAATGTGAAATACTTTATTATGTTGTTTAGCCTAGTCTTAACTTCAACCTAAAGGTATTTTTGCAAAAGATAAGTGTAAGGGGAAACCCCAAATATGTTTTTAAGAAACAAACCGATCATGATTATCCACAATATTTAATGAACATGTATATTCGTATTTGTTAGAGTCAAATGCTTGTATTGAGTCATAATGAAGTTTTGCAGGATTTTCCAGGAAGTAGGACAAAGTTTTTCCAGAAATTTTCCGGAAACTTAACATAAAGATTTCTGCAGGTCCATTCTGACGGCGTCAGGGCATTGCTCTTGACGGCGTCAGGAGTCAAAAATCTGGAAATTTTACCAGTTTTGTTTTTCTAACGGAGTCTTATGGTTTTTGTGAATTATTAAGTTTTATAATCTCCAAGAAATCTGCAAACTTCATTCCACAAGCATTATATCTTATTTTGTTTTCTAGGATTTAGTAACTTATATAGGATGCCGCCGATTTTACGCGAGGTTGCCTTGTCTACTTTTGTCAGGATTTACAGGTTATTTGTGATAAGAAGATGATTTATATTCTGGAAGGGAAGCTTTGATTGTTCGTTTTCTTGGAAGAAGATTTAACCTGGCCAACCTAAAATCCATACCGAGCGAATCAGGGGAGTATTTGATTTCATTATCTTTACTTTTTAACTTTTACATTCTTTACTTGAACATTGGGGACAATGTTCATCTTAAGTGTAAGGGGAGGGTAAAAAGATGATACCTTACATATGCACTTTCGCTTGAGTTTGTTTTGTTTGATAGTAGATGAGTAATAAAACTATGAGAAATACTTGTTAGTGTAATTTTAGCGCCAAATTTAAAATTTTTTACAACATTTAGGAGTGAAACTTTAGCCATAGCAAGCGTCTCATGGATAGGAGGTTGTATGACTAGCACATAACCGTATATTCAGAAAAATTTTCCACCCAAAAATGTGAGGTTCGCCTTTAGATTTGATAGGAAAAGCATTCATTATTAGTGCTTATGAGTGTACCGGTAGCATTTAGATTCTAGAACTTGCGTTAGTGATGCATCCCGAGACCGCTAGTGAGACTACATTCGTGTGGTAGGATTTACTACATGATAAGAGGCATTAGGATCACCCTTGTGTTAAACCCGTATCATAATTACTTGACCATTTAAGTCATATTACTTGGCTAGTTAAGTCAACTAATTTTTCCCACACCCTTAGCGTTGTACTCATTTTTAGTACACGAAACCCCTAGTACACCCCTCCGAGCCTATCTTTTCGTTTCTAACTTTAAGCATTTTACTTAAAGGAAGAATTTGTTACACCCCACTTAAATGTACACCCAAATCGCCTTAGCCTTTCGTGTATGCGCTCATTTTTAAGTGCATTATTGTTATTTGTTAAACCCTAAGTTAACTTTCTAATTGATTACATGGTTGCTAAGTCGAGTCATATCATTGTACATATTGTTTTGGGACGATCGGGACTCATGGGTAAGTACTTATTTTATAGAGTAATGGGGAAGAACATAATATTATTACCCCCATATGTACGTTAATTTTAAAAGTGCTCCAAGTGTTTTGATTTTCTTAATTCGAGTCATTAGAATAGTTAAATGTAAAGTATGTAAAGATTCAAGTGTAAGGGGAATTCTCATCCCCTATGATGTATTATTTTGGATGGTAGGGTAAGAGTGTATGCAAAAAAAAAAAAAAAAAAAAAAAAAAAAAAAGAAAAAAAAAAAAAAAATTCTAACTGGTGGCGAGGTAAAGCAAGACGATTTTGGTGCCTCTTTTACAGGTTTTTCAAGGGTTCCAAACCCTTGAGTTTTTTACTGGTGGCGAGTTAACAATCTTAGTAAATTACATGTACAAGATGGCGTTGCTAAGCCAAGACTAGACTCGACTTAAGCTAATAAATGAAAAATAACAAAAACATAAAATAAACATAGAATAAAAACGGGATGGTAGTCCGTATGTTTTTTTTTTTTTCTTTTATATATATATATATATATATATATTTTTTTTTTTTTTTTTTTTTTGCATACACTCTTACCCTACCATCCAAAATAATACATCATAGGGGATGAGAATTCCCCTTACATTTGAATCTTTACATACTTTACATTAAACTATTCTAATGACTCGAATTAAGAAAATCAAAACACTTGGAGCACTTTTAAGATTAACGTACATATGGGGGTAATAATATTATGTTCTTCCCCATTACTCCATAAAATAAGTACTTACCCATGAGTCCCAATCGTCCCAAAACAATATGTACAAGGATATGACTCGACTTAGCAACCATGTAATCAATTAGAAAGTTAACTTAGGGTTTAACAAATAACAATAATGCACTAAAAATGAGCGCATACATGGAAGGCTAAGGCGATTTGGGTGTACATTTAAGTGGGGTGTAACAAATTCTTCCTTTAAGTAAAATGCTTAAAGTTAGAAACGAAAAGATAGGCTCGGAGGGGTGTACTAGGGGTATCGTGTACTAAAAATGAGTACAACGCTAAGGGTGTGGGAAAAATTAGTTGACTTAACTAGCCTCGTTTCCTCCCTACACTTGAGCTTTTACATACTTTACAATCAACTATTCTAACGACTCGAATCAAGATAATCAAAACACTTGGAGTACTTTTAAATATTAATGCACATATGGGGGTAATAATTGACATCATCCCCATTACTCCATTACAATAGTACTTTACCCATGAGTCCCAATCGTCCCAAAACAATATGTACAAGATATGACTCGACTTAGCAACCATGTAATCAATTAGACAACTAACAAAGGGTTAAAACAATTAACAATAATGCACTAAAGATGAGCGCATACAAGGAAGGCTAGGGCGATTTGGTTGCACATTTGGGGTGGATTGTAAACAAATTCTTCCTTTAAGTAAAATGCTTAAAGTTAGAAACGAAAAGA
Source organism: Artemisia argyi (assembly GCA_030686995.1). Classification (NCBI taxonomy): domain Eukaryota; kingdom Viridiplantae; phylum Streptophyta; class Magnoliopsida; order Asterales; family Asteraceae; genus Artemisia; species Artemisia argyi. Next base: position 238,913 of record JARVZY010012441.1, read on the forward strand.
TAGGCTCGGAGGGGTGTACTAGGGGTATCGTGTACTAAAAATGAGTACAGCGCAAAGGTGTGGGAGAATTACTTGACCTATGAAGTCAATGTAATTATATTACAGGTGTAGAACAAGGGTTATCCTAATGCCTCTTATCATGTAGTAAATCCTAACTACACGAATGTAGTCTCACTAGCGGTCTCAGGATGCATCGCTATCACAAGTTCTAGAATCTAAATACTACCGGTACACTCATAAGCACCAACAATGAATGCTTTTTCCTAAAGATCTAAGGGCGAACCTCACATATTTGGGGTGGAAATTTTTGAGTGGTATGGTTTTTTGTGCTAGTCATACAACTCCTATCCATGAGACGCTTATTAAGACTAAAGTTTCACTCCTACATGTTGCAAAAAATTTTAAATTTGGTGCTAAAATTGCCCTAACAAATATTTCTCTCAGTTTTATTACACATACACTATTAAACAAAACAAAAACCAAGTGGAGTAATAGTTTCTAATATACCCTCCCTACACTTAAACCGAACATTGTCCCCAATGTTCTAGATAAAAGATGTAAAAGTAAATAAATAAGAATGAAAGAAACTAATACTCCCCTGATTCGTTCACCGTAGATAACGTGACACCTCCAAGAAGATGAGCGTTGAAAGCTTCTGTAACAACTCGCAATTTCAGGTTAATTACCATTCCCGGAAAATTTCACTATTCACTTTTACTATTCATTTTTCCCAAAACTTTCCCGAAAGTTGATTTTTATCTGATATTCTTGAGTGATAAATCATTTCCATGACAAATTAAATGTTTGACATTCGTCAGATCATTTTCGTGAAAGTTATTAAGGAATTACACGTTTTAGGGTAAAACGTCATTCAGAAATTCTACGTACAACGAAACTCGACCGCGTTAAGTGACCCCGCATCAGAAAAATGTTTGACACACTCATGATTTATTTGAGAATTAATCGTGACTGAGAAAAACATGACCAAAGACTTCCCAGCAGGTCACCCATGTCGGTACTATTCTCACATGAGCACGCTTAACCGAATGGACGATTAACCGTTAGACCACAAAACGAGTTTCTAAGACGTTTTGAGTTTTCAAACTTATTAGAAAAAGTCAACATAATTTTTCCCTCCTCCTTTGACCAAAAGTCATTTCTTGATTTTTAGGCTTACGGTTTGATGTCTAAAAGACATTTAACACCAACCGACACTAGACTGAGCCCAGTCTAGACATTATAAGTCATTTTAAATCATTTATATCATATTAGAAAAGTAACATTTTACTTTTCTCAGTTTTACGCAAAATTCGTACATTTTACGTATTACGCGTTTTAGACCCGTGTTTCCAGTTTTTAGCAGGGTTTACCACCCAAACGGAACCTACCACTCATTTTATATTTTATTATGGGACATATGGACATGTCTAACAATACTTTGAAGTTTCATAATTTTACGACACCCGGTTTTACGTTTTAAGGCCTAATCATTTACGACTGGCATTTCCCGGAGTCAAGTTTCATCCAAATAACCAAGGATAATACCAAGCCAAGCCACCTCCCCCTCTTATCCATGTTGAACCGCCATATGGGGGGGGGGGAGTCACCCCTTGTGTGGCTTAATCTCCTAACTTGTGCTCTAGGATCTTTACATGTGTTCACCTTGGTCTCCAAGGTGTTGACTAGTCATGTTTTGTAACCTCCTCAAGACCCTATAAAAGCCCCTCCCCTCTCCTTATGGCCGGCCATCAACACACACCAAAACCCTTCACACTTAGCTTTATTTCTTCCTAGTTATAGCAAGGATCAAGTGCAAGTTCAAGATAGAAACCCTAGTTAGCTTATTTTCACCAAAACTCTTCCAAACCCTAACATACTTGGTGTTTTCTCTTGAGTTTAAATCCACTCAATACACCTCAACTTTCATTACATATCTTTCAAGAATACCAAGGGTAGAAAGGTTGCTTGAAGTGAAAAAGGGTTGAAGCTAGTCTATCAAAGTCCATTTCCTTACTTGTTACTCCTTTCTTTAATTAGAAAGCCAAAAGTTGTAAGACTAAACCTAACATGCTTCTTGTTAATTTATCATGTTCATACCATTTACATGTTATTCTTGCTATATTATGTGTTGTAATTATGTCCATGATGTATCATGATGAGTAAAAGATGTTGTTGTAATGAATTATTGAAACAAGTTACTAAAACGAGCAAACTAATGAATTTCTTGGTAAGACCTGATCAAAATGGTAAAAATATGATATTTGATTATTACATATTGTGGTAGAGGACCTAAAAAGGAAACCATAGCAATTTGAACCACCCAAAACGAGTATACGAGTCAAAAGTTATGGCGATTTGAAATTACCAAAGATTTCCGGCAAAACTGCCAAATAGCTTCCTGATCAAATTTGGGTTTTGAAAGTCCTACTTCTGGTCCGATTCATCAAAAAGTTAAAACACGAAAGTTGTCCGAAACGACGTTTTCGTTCAGGAACAAAGAAGCTCGAGACCTAAAAATGCTTTCCGAGTGATAAAATTTTTCAAATTCTAAACAGCCCATTTTTAGGCGAAAGTCACTAGATTATGGTTATACTTTGAAAGGAACAAGAGGTCTTATGACCTATAATCAAGACCACAACCATGGCTAGAGCCAAGGTTGTGTCTCATGACCTTGGAACAAGGACCAAAGGTCATGGCTAGGCCATGACGAAATGACCATAACAACTTACATAGGCGTAAACATGAAACAATGAATTAGGCGATAACATGAACAAGCAATTTGGATCTACTTCACTTAAAAAGGAACCATGAGATATTACCAAGAGAAAATGGTCATACAAGACTTATGAAACTACCCCTAATAACAATCTTCATGTACAAATAAACTTTCCTAAGTTTATACAAATATCGGACATGTAACTTTCGGATCAAAACTTATATCTATATATTTCATCAACAACTACAATAGTAGGGAGCCTCATGTGAGGAGTTCATTATGTAAGCCGTCGAGTTGAGTTGTGGATTTACGAGTTAAAGTGTCCTGGCTCCTCGAATGCTTACTAACATGGCTTCTGAAATATGTCAGCCCGAACGGTAGTAAACGATATACCAAACATACATGTTCATGAATCTTTTCTTTCAAAGACATACAATATACATCATACCACATCATGGACTAAATGCAAGATATATATATAGGCACTACTTCATATTTTTTACTCCGATCCTAAGTCGCGACATTCTATTATAGGTTGCTCGTATAAACCTACACGATCCAACCATCACCTTCATTACTTGCTATTCTACTTAAGGTGAGTTCGTAGCCCCACTTTCTATTGTTTAACTATTTTACAAACCCATGGGGGGAATACATGCTATTATTTTTCTACTCGAACACGATGCTTTCTACTGTATGCTACCCGACGATGTTTTATTATCACTAAGTAACGATTGCCATGTTCGAAGTCCCTATATCATGAACCATTAGTCACTACCTTTAGTGAGCGCGAATATTGTGAATAGATCTATTGGGATTGACGAATCCCATTTGTGTTGAACAACGATGAGTTCACACAAATGCACTATATTTGAGATTTAGCGGTATAACGGCAAAAGTACCTTGATAGGGCTTCTATAATGCCAATTTTGTTGGTTCGATGTTAATGTTTTGGTTGCATGAGCTTAGTGAAATAAATAACGATTTTGTTTTCTAACTATGAGTGTGAGTCTATAGCTCACACTACGATTATTGTGTTCAAACGATTTAACTAAACTCTACGAATTCCACTCAACCTTTGTGTTGACCTCTCAAGCATGTATTTCAGGTTCATGACGATCAATGATGGCACAGAAGGACACGGATACTCAAGAGGGCTATAAATTTACTTATCATTCAAAATCTCACTTAATGTGATTTGTAAACATGGAACCAATTGGGACCTCATTTTGTATCTCTGATATTTATACAATTTGAATGATAAATCTTTTAAAACGACTCAATTGGAGTTCGTTTTCTATTATTGTGTCTATTGTGCCGTCAAGTAACACCCAGTTCGAATTCCGCTGCGTCCATGAATTGGGGGTGTTACAGCTTCCCTCCAGAAATATAAATCATCTTCTTGTCCTGCAATCAACAAACACAAAAACCCAAGCATCAAACCGAACAAAGATCACAACTAGATGTAATTCCAGACTTAGAAATAGAAACAAGACAAAGCAACAAAAGGATAGGATACTTGTGGAATGAATTACAAATAGGAACTCATAAAACATATCCCCAATTATTGACACACAAACAAGATAAAATATATGCTAATCATGAATTGTGAAGTTTTCATGTTCGAATTTAGTTCTTTTTAACAAGATATAAATTTCCCTACACTTATCTTTTTGTAAAATACCTTTATATGCAATTAAGACGAGGTTAAAAACAAAATAAAGCATTTTCACAAACTATTCGAAACATGAAAATTAAACAACTATGATTAAGCATATATGACACAAACAAACAAATAAAATAAAAACATCAAACAATTAAAAACATGGGTTGCCTCCCAAGAAGCGCTTGTTTTTGTTCGAGTCACGAGCCTGACTCTACCCTTATTTAATGGAAATAGGGGAGGTTTTCCCTACACTTAGGATTAAGTGCGGGTGGAAGTAGCGATACACACCCTTAGGGTGGAAATATGCCACGTGAGGTGAAGGGGGTGAGTGAATGGCTTCCTTCATCCTAAAACTACCCGGATAATATAGGTTGATGGGTGGGTCGGTTCCTCTTTTGTCTCCTAGAAATAAATCTAAGGGTGGGAAGTTGTGTAAAGGTTGAGGTTCCGGTTCATCAACACTAGGAAATTCCCTAGAACTAAGAGTAAGGTTATCACTACAAGTGTTCAAACCTATATCCTCTAGTGGTGCTTGGTCCAAGGGTTTTACCTCAATTGGGGTTCCTATAATCTCTTCTACTTCTTCCGGGTAAGTCACGGGCGGTGTATGTGCCTCAAATGATGGTAGGACTTGTGGGGTACTTTGTGGGCTTGGATTATCCACCTCATCCTCCATTGTACCTAGATTACCTATGTGTTTGTTTTGTACTATGATTTTAGGTGACATCCACGCAGGTATCCCTAAGTAATCATCCCCAGACAAACTTCCTGTTTGTTCCTTCAAACTTGTTATTGATTGATTTGTGATGTTGTTTGTCGGGTTGTCTACTCTATAATAATATTGGGCACAATCTTCTATGGCATCCCATGCTTCTTCAACATTTAATTCCCTAAGGTCCCCGTTGGCAAAATCGTCAATGTACCTTTGGTCATACGGGTGGACACTATAGTAAAAGATTTGATTTAGGTACCATAGATTGAAACCATGATGAGGGACTATTCGTAGTAAATTTTTAAAACGAGTCCATGCATCATAAATAGGTTCATCTTGATATTGTTTGAACATCAAGATGTCATTAGGAGTGAATGGGTTTCGTGGTCAGTAGTATGGTGGATTCACGTTCTCCATAGTGGTGAACGGAAGAGTCAATGGAAAGGTTTCTACGAACAAATGCACAAAGAAAAGATAGACTACAAGAAAGCTAATAAAAAGAAAATAAAAATCTCACTAAAACGGAATCTAATGAGTAGACCTAATAAAAATCAAATTCAACCTAAACAATAACTATTCCCCGGGCTGCGGCGCCAAAAACTTGATGCGTGGGAATCGCACCTTGCTTTACCTCTCGAGGGATCTCGAGAAGCTTACAACCCCCACCAGGCAGTGTACCTGATCGTTGTAGTATAGTATAGTGACAAGTACCGGGGGATTGATCGTTCAGCTAGGAATAGTGTCGTTAGGATTGAAATTAATCTAACTAGGTCTAAAGGTGAGGGATGATTCTTTTTGTATTTTTATATTTTATGAAAAGCAAGTAAAAATCTCGGGTATTGGGAGAGTGGGCGGAATTAGTTGCTAATCAACTAACCCAAAAGCTACTAATTAAACTAATTAACAAGAAAACTAAACTAAGGTTCTACAAGATAAGTGAAGCATGTCTACCCATGATATGTTACTCCTTGCTAGCTATCCAATCCTACCTATTAAATTGTAACCTTGTTTTAATTGACGGGTTGTATTCCTTAATATCATTCATGGGGTGGCATACATAACTCCCCAATTCTATGAGCTCTTATCTCCTCCTACACCATGCCCAACACAACTATAGGGATTGTAAACAGTGGCTCATGCATTAAATACAACCAATAAAGACCTAGTACGCCTCGGTTCATGTTTCTTAAGACGTTCAAGCATGTTACCATTTGGAGATCTGCCAGTTTTCTTAAGCCTAACATATAAATCATTCAATCAAAACAAGAATCAATAGGAAACAAGGATTATAAACTAAACCAATTAGATCTATCGAAGTGTCACGCCCTAATTGATGAAGATAGACACAAACATCAACAGGGAATCAATAAGATCTAATCAATTATATACAAGTTTCACACAATCATAAGTAGACACAAGGTGAATTAACAAAACATAATCAAAGAAGGACAATCAACAAGAATAATGAAAGACATAGTTGAGATAGAATCATCAAACCAATACATGATGTTTATGAAGTGATTGAAACCCTCTAAGTTACTGGAAAAACACCCACCTAAACCCAGGAATCGACTTTAGGGTTTAGGGCTTAAAAATAATGAAGTTTTGATGTTATATTTATAGGCTGAAATCTGCCCGGCCCGGTCGTGACGGCGTCAGACCAACTTTGACGGCGTCATGACCAACAATTTTTTACCAAATTGTAGATCTCTTCGTCCTCTTCGCGTGGGCTTTTGAATCACCTGAATCCGAGTTCGTATGCAAAAGTTATGACCAAAACAATATCAGCTACTCCGCGCGCAAGTTTTGACAAGTTTACACGTGACGGCCTGGTGACGGCCTTGGTGACGCCGTCACCAACTACGGATTTTTATTCTTGGGACTCTGACGCCGTCAAGAGCAATTCTTGACGCCTTCATGCACTGTTCCCAGCATAGAAATTTGAGACTTTGCCGTTTTCTTCACTTTTATGCTCCAAAAACGTCCGAAATGGCTTCTTTTCCAGAATTCACTCTCCAAGTACCTAAAATAACAAAAGGAACGATTTAGGGCAATATTTGATCAAATAAATTCGGATTCCGGCTTAAATGACCCCCTAAAAACGGATCATTTTTCGCCTCATCATATATCTCTACACTTGGGATTTGCTTGTCCTCAAGCAAATGAGCTTTTCCACCAATCAAAATACAAGTTAGGGGTCATTTAACACTAATATAAAAGTAATTACAACAAATGATCGTTCCACCTTTGTCAAAACAAGCACGAAAATTATACACTATCACCTTACATTAAGTATTTGGATACTCTCATCTCTCGGGTGTTGTAAATTTATATGTCATAATTGGAAATGGAGAAATATCACTCTCTACCTGTCATAGCAAATAGATTACCATAGGCTTGGGAAAGGATCAAACCTCCACCACTTGGCGTAAGCACCTAGGATAAACTATCAAAGAGGTCTTTTAAAGGGTTATAACGTTAGGTGTAGGGGATATGGAAAACACGGTTTTGTTGCATAAACGGATATTTTACTGGTGGCAAGTCAATTGTCTTAGTTAACTACATGTACAATGAGGCGTTGCTAAGCCAAGACTCAACTCAACTTAAACTAACCACAACTCTTTTTTTTGGATTTTCAAGACACTATTTGACTTAAACATAAATAAAAGAAACGGATGGTAGCCCGTATGTTTTTCTCTTTTCCTTTTCTATTTTTTTTTTTTTTTTTTTTTTTTTTTTTTTTTTTTTTTTTTTTTTGCATACACTCTTACTCTACCATCCAAAACAATACATCAAAGGGGAGCTCGTTTCCTCCCTACACTTGAGCTTTTACATACTTTACAATCAACTATTCTAATGACTCGAATCAAGATAATCAAAACACTTGGAGTACTTTTAAATATTAATGCACATATGGGGGTAATAATTGACATCATCCCCATTACTCCATTACAATAGTACTTTACCCATGAGTCCCAATCGTCCCAAAACAATATGTACAAGATATGACTCGACTTAGCAACCATGTAATCAATTAGACAACTAACAAAGGGTTAAAACAATTAACAATAATGCACTAAAGATGAGCGCATACAAGGAAGGCTAAGGCGATTTGGTTGCACATTTGGGGTGGATTGTAAACAAATTCTTCCTTTAAGTAAAATGCTTAAAGTTAGAAACGAAAAGATAGGCTCGGAGGGGTGTACTAGGGGTATCGTGTACTAAAAATGAGTACAACGCAAAGGTGTGGGAGAATTACTTGACCTATGAAGTCAATGTAATTATATTACAGGTGTAGAACAAGGGTTATCCTAATGCCTCTTATCAGGTAGTAAATCCTAACTACACGAATGTAGTCTCACTAGCGGTCTCAGGATGCATCGCTATCACAAGTTCTAGAATCTAAATACTACCGGTACACTCATAAGCACCAACAATGAATGCTTTTTCCTAAAGATCTAAGGGCGAACCTCACATATTTGGGGTGGAAATTTTTGAGTGGTATGGTTTTTTGTGCTAGTCATACAACTCCTATCCATTTGACGCTTATTAAGACTAAAGTTTCACTCCTACATGTTGCAAAAATTTTTTAATTTGGTGCTAAAATTGCCCTAACAAATATTTCTCTCAGTTTTATTACACATACACTATTAAACAAAACAAAAACCAAGTGGAGTAATAGTTTCTAATATACCCTCCCTACACTTAAACCGAACATTGTCCCCAATGTTCTAGATAAAAGATGTAAAAGTAAATAAATAAGAATGAAAGAAACTAATACTCCCCTGATTCGTTCACCGTAGATAACGTGACAACATGCTTAAATCTACCTCCAAGAAGATGAGCGTTAAAAGCTTCCCTCCAGAAATATAAATCATCTTCTTGTCCTGCAATCAACAAACACAAAAACCCAAGCATCAAACCGAACAAAGATCACAACTAGATGTAATTCCAGACTTAGAAATAGAAACAAGACAAAGCAACAAAAGGATAGGATACTTGTGGAATGAATTACAAATAGGAACTCATAAAACATATCCCCAATTATTGACACACAAACAAGATAAAATATATGCTAATCATGAATTGTGAAGTTTTCATGTTCGAATTTAGTTCTTTTTAACAAGATATAAATTTCCCTACACTTATCTTTTTGTAAAATACCTTTATATGCAATTAAGACGAGGTTAAAAACAAAATAAAGCATTTTCACAAACTATTCGAAACATGAAAATTAAACAACTATGATTAAGCATATATGACACAAACAAACAAATAAAATAAAAACATCAAACAATTAAAAACATGGGTTGCCTCCCAAGAAGCGCTTGTTTTTGTTCGAGTCACGAGCCTGACTCTACCCTTATTTAATGGAAATAGGGGAGGTTTTCCCTACACTTAGGATTAAGTGCGGGTGGAAGTAGCGATACACACCCTTAGGGTGGAAATATGCCACATGAGGTGAAGGGGGTGAGTGAATGGCTTCCTTCATCCTAAAACTACCCGGATAATATAGGTTGATGGGTGGGTCGGTTCCTCTTTTGTCTCCTAGAAATAAATCTAAGGATGGGAAGTTGTGTAAAGGTTGAGGTTCCGGTTCATCAACACTAGGAAATTCCCTAGAACTAAGAGTAAGGTTATCACTACAAGTGTTTAAACCTATATCCTCTAGTGGTGCTTGGTCCAAGGGTTCTACCTCAATTGGGGTTCCTATAATCTCTTCTACTTCTTCCGGGTAAGTCACGGGCGGTGTATGTGCCTCAAATGATGGTAGGACTTGTGGGGTACTTTGTGGGCTTGGATTATCCACCTCATCCTCCATTGTACCTAGATTACCTATGTGTTTGTTTTGTACTATGATTTTAGGTGACATCCACGCAGGTATCCCTAAGTAATCATCCCCAGACAAACTTCCTGTTTGTTCCTTCAAACTTGTTATTGATTGATTTGTGATGTTGTTTGTCGGGTTGTCTACTCTATAATAATATTGGGCACAATCTTCTATGGCATCCCATGCTTCTTCAACATTTAATTCCCTAAGGTCCCCGTTGGCAAAATCGTCAATGTACCTTTGGTCATACGGGTGGACACTATAGTAAAAGATTTGATTTAGGTACCATAGATTGAAACCATGATGAGGGACTATTCGTAGTAAATTTTTAAAACGAGTCCATGCATCATAAATAGGTTCATCTTGATATTGTTTGAACATCAAGATGTCATTAGGAGTGAATGGGTTTCGTGGTCGGTAGTATGGTGGATTCACGTTCTCCATAGTGGTGAACGGAAGAGTCAATGGAAAGGTTTCTACGAACAAATGCACAAAGAAAAGATAGACTACAAGAAAGCTAATAAAAAGAAAATAAAAATCTCACTAAAACGGAATCTAATGAGTAGACCTAATAAAAATCAAATTCAACCTAAACAATAACTATTCCCCGGGCTGCGGCGCCAAAAACTTGATGCGTGGGAATCGCACCTTGCTTTACCTCTCGAGGGATCTCGAGAAGCTTACAACCCCCACCAGGCAGTGTACCTGATCGTTGTAGTATAGTATAGTGACAAGTACCGGGGGATTGATCGTTCAGCTAGGAATAGTGTCGTTAGGATTGAAATTAATCTAACTAGGTCTAAAGGTGAGGGATGATTCTTTTTGTATTTTTATATTTTATGAAAAGCAAGTAAAAATCTCGGGTATTGGGAGAGTGGGCGGAATTAGTTGCTAATCAACTAACCCAAAAGCTACTAATTAAACTAATTAACAAGAAAACTAAACTAAGGTTCTACAAGATAAGTGAAACATGTCTACCCATGATATGTTACTCCTTGCTAGCTATCCAATCCTACCTATTAAATTGTAACCTTGTTTTAATTGACGGGTTGTATTCCTTAATATCATTAATGGGGTGGCATACATAACTCCCCAATTCTATGAGCTCTTATCTCCTCCTACACCATGCCCAACACAACTATAGGGATTGTAAACAGTGGCTCATGCATTAAATACAACCAATAAAGATCTAGTACGCCTCGGTTCATGTTTCTTAAGACGTTCAAGCATGTTACCATTTGGAGATCTGCCAGTTTTCTTAAGCCTAACATATAAATCATTCAATCAAAACAAGAATCAATAGGAAACAAGGATTATAAACTAAACCAATTAGATCTATCGAAGTGTCACGCCCTAATTGATGAAGATAGACACAAACATCAACAAGGAATCAATAAGATCTAATCAATTATATACAAGTTTCACACAATCATAAGTAGACACAAGGTGAATTAACAAAACATAATCAAAGAAGGACAATCAACAAGAATAATGAAAGACATAGTTGAGATAGAATCATCAAACCAATACATGATGTTTATGAAGTGATTGAAACCCTCTAAGTTACTGAAAAAACACCCACCTAAACCCAGGAATCGACTTTAGGGTTTAGGGCGTAAAAATAATGAAGTTTTGATGTTATATTTATAGGCTGAAATCTGCCCGGCCCGGTCGTGACGGCGTCAGACCAACTTTGACGGCGTCATGACCAACAATTTTTTACCAAATTGTAGATCTCTTCGTCCTCTTCGCGTGGGCTTTTGAATCACCTGAATCCGAGTTCGTATGCAAAAGTTATGACCAAAACAATATCAGCTACTCCGCGCGCAAGTTTTGACAAGTTTACACGTGACGGCCTGGTGACGGCCTTGGTGATGCCGTCACCAACTACGGATTTTTATTCTTGGGACTCTGACGCCGTCAAGAGCAATTCTTGACGCCTTCATGCACTGTTCCCAGCATAGAAATTTGAGACTTTGCCGTTTTCTTCACTTTTATGCTCCAAAAACGTCCGAAATGGCTTCTTTTCCAGAATTCACTCTCCAAGTACCTAAAATCACAAAAGGAACAATTTAGGGCAATATTTGATCAAATAAATTCGGATTCCGGCTTAAATGACCCCCTAAAAACGGATCATTTTTCGCCTCATCATATACTCTTTTTTTTTTGGAGTAAGTCCTCAAGCTTAAATACAATGGTATTAAGGAATACAACCCGTCATTCATACAAGTGTAACAAGTAATTGACATGTAAGCCGGAATGTTGTTTTTACAAGTGTAACTAGTAAAATTTGTCGTTTGGAGTAAGTCCTCAAGTTTTTATATTTTACATATACCCTTACACTTGAGATTTGCTTGTCCTCAACCAAATGAGCTTTCTAATTGATTACATGGTTGCTAAGTCGAGTCATATCCTTGTACATATTGTTTTGGGATGATTAGCAAAACTTTAGGGTTTTGTATTTTCTTTAGGATGAAGGAAGCCATTCACTCACCCCCTTCACCTCACGTGGCATATTCATGTTTTTTTGCTTTAGGGAGCTTAGAGAGCTTAATAGGTTGATCAAGATTGAACTCGAACATACGTTTAGCGACCTAGCAACCGTCTTGTATTCAAATAAGGACCTAGGGCCTGATGACTTTGTGAGTGTCATTAAGAGACCAGAAGAGGAAATGGATCCAAGACTTAACGACCACTTTAACCTATACCCCACTAAGGAGGAGATTGCATACTATAATAACCTTATTGATAACCCGCGATCTCCCTTCACCATAATTGAACCTAAGATCAAGAGAGGCGATCCTAAGAGCGCTAAGATACCATGTATGATTGGATATAAGCACATTAGCAATGCTTACATTGACTTTAAATCTCCAATCAACATTATGTCCTCAACGGTTTATAATGATATAGTGAACATAAGACTTGAACCTAGAAGGGATCCCAAGTACCCCGGTGGAGTTTGTAACTTTGTCGGGAGAGTCAAAGGTTTATGTGTCTTTGTTGGTAATTTCACTTTTGTCACCGACTTTATGATTGTGGAGGATCTTGCTAATGTTATTGATTGTCGATTATCCAATGTTGTGTTTGGCAAACCATTTGTTGAGGAGTCTAAGTTAGAATATGATGAGGTAGAGGGCACGATTCGATTTGCAAGCAACACCGATAGTATCACTTATAGGATGCCCAATAAGATGAAAGAATTCCGCTTTATATCTCGTTTTGATCAGGATAATGTTGGTGCTTTTGAGGATATTGATAAGGAGGATAAGAAAAAGGGCATGGACTATGTATGGGAAAAAAGGAGTCTTTACTACAAAAATTGCTTGGCCCTTGGACCAAGGTATAAAGTTGATGAAGAGTTTGCCCGAGCAATGATGCGGGCGATAGAGAAAAAGGTGATTGGTTTCTACAAGGAATATTTACAATCGGAGAATGAAACCAATGATGAAATCACGTAGTAACCCACGACTTTGAGTCTAGCTACAAGACTCGTAAATAAAGAAAAGCGCTTCTTGGGAGGCAACCCATGTTTTGTGTGATTTTAATTGTTTGATTGTTATTTGCTTCCGTATGCATGTTTTATTTTTATTGTTGGTTGATCATGTTTCTCAATTAAAATGTGAAATACTTTATTATGTTGTTTAGCCTAGTCTTAACTTCAACCTAAAGGTATTTTTGCAAAAGATAAGTGTAAGGGGAAACCCCAAATATGTTTTTAAGAAACAAACCGATCATGATTATCCACAATATTTAATGAACATGTATATTCGTATTTGTTAGAGTCAAATGCTTGTATTGAGTCATAATGAAGTTTTGCAGGATTTTCCAGGAAGTAGGACAAAGTTTTTCCAGAAATTTTCCGGAAACTTAACATAAAGATTTCTGCAGGTCCATTCTGACGGCGTCAGGGCATTGCTCTTGACGGCGTCAGGAGTCAAAAATCTGGAAATTTTACCGGTTTTGTTTTTCTAACGGAGTCTTATAGTTTTTGTGAATTATTAAGTTTTATAATCTCCAGGAAATCTGCAAACTTCATTCCACAAGCATTATATCTTATTTTGTTTTCTAGGATTTAGTAACTTATATAGGATGCCGCCGATTTTACGCGAGGTTGCCTTGTCTACTTTTGTCAGGATTTACAGGTTATTTGTGATAAGAAGATGATTTATATTCTGGAAGGGAAGCTTTGATTGTTCGTTTTCTTGGAAGAAGATTTAACCTGGCCAACCTAAAATCCATACCGAGCGAATCAGGGGAGTATTTGATTTCATTCTCTTTACTTTTTAACTTTTACATTCTTTACTTGAACATTGGGGACAATGTTCATCTTAAGTGTAAGGGGAGGGTAAAAAGATGATACCTTACATATGCACTTTCGCTTGAGTTTGTTTTGTTTGATAGTAGATGAGTAATAAAACTATGAGAAATACTTGTTAGTGTAATTTTAGCGCCAAATTTAAATTTTTTTACAACATTTAGGAGTGAAACTTTAGCCATAGCAAGCGTCTCATGGATAGGAGATTGTATGACTAGCACATAACCGTATATTCAGAAAAATTTTCCACCCAAAAATGTGAGGTTCGCCTTTAGATTTGATAGGAAAAGCATTCATTATTAGTGTTTATGAGTGTACCGGTAGCATTTAGATTCTAGAACTTGCGTTAGTGATGCATCCCGAGACCGCTAGTGAGACTACATTCGTGTGGTAGGATTTACTACATGATAAGAGGCATTAGGATCACCCTTGTGTTAAACCCGTATTATAATTACTTGACCATTTAAGTCATATTACTTGGCTAGTTAAGTCAACTAATTTTTCCCACACCCTTAGCGTTGTACTCATTTTTAGTACACGAAACCCCTAGTACACCCCTCCGAGCCTATCTTTTCGTTTCTAACTTTAAGCATCTTACTTAAAGGAAGAATTTGTTACACCTCACTTAAATGTACACCCAAATCGCCTTAGCCTTCCGTGTATGCGCTCATTTTTAGTGCATTATTGTTATTTGTTAAACCCTAAGTTAACTTTCTAATTGATTACATGGTTGCTAAGTCGAGTCATATCCTTGTACATATTGTTTTGGGACGATTGGGACTCATGGGTAAGTACTTATTTTATGGAGTAATGGGGAAGAACATAATATTATTACCCCCATATGTACGTTAATTTTAAAAGTGCTCCAAGTGTTTTGATTTTCTTAATTCGAGTCATTAGAATAGTTAAATGTAAAGTATGTAAAGATTCAAGTGTAAGGGGAATTCTCATCCCCTATGATGTATTATTTTGGATGGTAGGGTAAGAGTGTATGCAAAAAAAAAAAAAAAAAAAAAAAAAAAAAAAATCGAAAAAATCAAGAAAAAAAAAAAAAAAATAGAAAAAGAAAAAAAAAAACATACGGACTACCATCCCATTTTTATTCTATGTTTATTTTATGTTTTTGTTATTTTTCATTTATTAGCTTAAGTCGAGTCTAGTCTTGGCTTAGGAACGCCATCTTGTACATGTAATTTACTAAGATTGTTAACTCGCCACCAGTAAAATTCCCTTTATCCAACAAAACCGTGTAATTCATATCCCTACACCTAACGTTATAACCCTTTAAAAGACCTCTTTGATAGTTTATCCTAGGTGCTTACGCCATGTGGTGGAGGTTTGATCCTTTCCCAAGCCTATGGTAATCTATTTTGCTATGACAGGTAGTGAGAGATATCTTCCATTTCCATAATGTTATACTACGTTATTACACCCGAGAGATGTGAGTATCTAAACACTATTTGTGAGGTGCTTGTGTATGACCTCCGTGCTTGTCTATTGGTCTTTAGTGGAACGATCATTTGTTGTAATTACTTTTATATTAGTGTTAAATGACCCCTAACTTGTCTTTTGAGTAGAATAAAAGCTCATTTGCTTGAGGACAAGCAAATCTCAAGTGTAAGGGTATATGATGAGGCGAAAAATGATCCGTTTTTAGGGGGTCATTTAAGCCCGAATCCGAATTTATTTGATCAAATATTGCCCTAAATCGTTCCTTTTGTGATTTTAGGTGTTTGGGGAGTGAATTCTGGAAAAGAGGCTATTTTGGACGTTTTTGGAGCATAAAGTGAAGAAAACGACAAAGTAACAAAAATCCAAGCTGGAAATACAAGGTGACGGCGTCAAGGGTTTGCTCTTGACGGCGTCAGACATGAAGAATAATTTACCGTAGCTGGTGACGGCGTCAGATGGAGTTATGACGGCGTCAAAGTGGCCAAGATTAATTTACCGAAGGTGGTGACGGCGTCACATAGGCCGTCACGATTGGATCTAGGGCGTCCGAGGAAGTGTATGGCGGCGAGTTGACGGCGTCAGATTTTACTCTTGACGCCGTCAGGACGATTTTCCTATATATAGTTTTCTAGTTTTTTCATAAAAGAGGAGAAGTTTTGGTGAAACCCTAAAGACGATTTTGGTGCCTCTTTTACAGGTTTTTCAAGGGTTCCAAACCCTTGAGACCTTGCATTGTAATTGAGATAAGTATACTTTTAATTCAATCAATATGTCTATGTGTTGGTTGTTTATCTTTTGTTCTTATCTTAATTTTACTATGCTAGGCTAGATCTCTCTTGTGTTTGCTTAGATCTAATGAAACCTAGATGTTGATTATGTGTTGATTACTTGTCTATTCTTGTTTTGAATGAATGATTTTATATGTTAGGCTTAAGAAAACTGGCAGATCTCCAAATGGTAACATGCTTGAACGTCTTAAGAAACATGAACCGAGTCGTACTAGGTCTTTATTGGTTGTATTTAATGCATGAGTCACTGTTTACAATCCCTATAGTTGTGCTGGGTCATGGTGTAGGAGGAGATAAGAGCTCATAGAGTTGGGGAGTTATGTATGCCACTCCACGAATGGTATTAAGGAATACAACCCGTCATTCATACAAGTGTAACAAGTAATTGACATGTAAAAGATATCTAGGGAGTAATGAAGTCTAAGTAAACACAATTTCTCCAATTACTGCTCACAACCTTAGTTTAATTAGTTTAATTTTATTTTTATTGTTTTATTTTGATTGCATCTTAGCTTTGGGTTAGTTGATTAGCAACTAATTCCGCCCACTCTTTCAAAACCCGAGATTTTAATTGCTTTCATAAAAATATAAAAATACAAAAATAATCATCTTTCATCTCTAGAACTTTTAATTAGGTTTTCTAATCCTAGCGACACTATTCCTAAGCTGAACGATCAATCCCCCGGTACTTGTCACTATACTATACTACAACGATCAGGTACACTGCCTGGTGGGGGTTGTAAGCCTCGCGAGATCCCTCGAGAGGTAAAGCAAGGTGCGATTCCCACGCATCAGTTAAGACGGTTGAATTCGGGTCCTAAGCTGTGTTGCTCAGAAGCCATTTGTGTGAGTTCATCAAAATTAGCGTGAATAGTTTCTTGAATTTCTCTTGTTCGACGATTCCATATCCGAAAACCTTTAGAATTTTCACAGTATCCAACGAACACTCCGATGTTAGCCTTTGCTTTAAGTTTACCTAAATCATCACGATCATTTTTCGGATAACAAAGTGCTCCAAATACATGAAAGTAGTCGATGTTTGGTTTCCTTTTGTGAACAATTTGATAAGGTGTTTTGCGGTGGCGTTTTGTGATCATGCAACGGTTTTGGGTATAACATGCAGTTGAAAAAGCTTCCGCCCACAAGTAATCTGGTAATTGAGCATTAATCAACATAGTTCTAGCAGCTTCCACTAACGTCCTGTTGCGTCTTTCAACAACTCCATTCTGTTCTGGGCTTCTAGGAATAGATGTTTGATGTTCAATTCCCACTTTCTCATAATATGACCTAAGTGTCTGATTCTTAAATTCAGTTCCATTGTCAGTTCTGACTATTCATACCGTGTTGCGTAACTGAACTTGAATTTTAGTGAGAAAGGTGATGATCATTGAAGGAGCCTGATCTTTACTTCGTAGAAAATAAACCCAAGTCCATCTGGAATAATCATCCACAATTACAAGAATATAGCGTTTACCGTTGATACTTTGAACACGCATCGGGCCACACAAATCCATATGAAGCAATTGTAACACATGATTCGTACTATGCTCAGGTTTATTAGGAAAATGAGCACGAGTACTTTTTCCTTGTTCACAGGCTGGACATAAGTGATCTTTGGTAAAGCGAAATCTTGGAAATCCATCAACAAGTTTATAACGAGCAAGGTCAGTCATAGTTTTGAAATTCAAGTGCGAAAGACGTTTGTGCCATAACCAAGATTTAGTCGATTCTGCTTTGGAGAGAAGACATATCGGAGATGTAGCAATCATATCTGACATTGATATTGTATAAAGGTTAGAACCACGTGAGCCAGACATTAGATCGTTTCCTTGTAAGTCACGAACGAAACAAGTTTTCTCACGAAATGCAACTTCTAGATCCCCATCACAAAATTGACCAACAGAGAAAAGGTTGTGTCCAAGGCCTTCCACATAATAAACACGACTGATTTCAATGTTCCCACTGATATAGTCACCATATCCCATGATTAGAGCGTAATGATCATTCCCGAATCTGACAGTACCAATGAACTTTGAGACAAAGTTGTGCAACAGTTTGAGATTGCCTGTCATATGTCGGGTGCATCCACTATCAACAATCCAGAGAACAGTCTGTACCACCTGCATCACAAGAAGAAGACACGGATGGAACAGAAGTAAGGGTAGAACCCAAAGAAACTGCGGGTTCCTGTTGGTTAGAAGCACATGTATTCAACAATTTAGGAATCCATTTAAAGTCTGGTTTGTGTTGTAACCAACGTTGCCAATTCCAACTAGTTCGAGCTTTCTTAATGGTGAATTCACTAGTGGTTGGCTGATTCCTAGATTTGTTCTCTGCACTTATGGTAACTTCAACTTCATTAGAAACCGTAGAAGGCGGCTTTCCTAAGATAGACTTAGAGGCAGTAGTGGGCCTAAAAGGAATGCGTGTCCTACGTTTCTTATGACGATTAAGTAGAGAATTAGCTATACATTTTGTATGATCACCAGATGATATGCTTTTACGACGAAACACACAAGATGCATTAATATTCAAAACATTCAAAGGTTCATCATTCGTTAAATTTAGATTTTGATTACAATTTGCCAGATTAGAATCTAAATCTGATGCAACATGAGTTTTATTCAAATTCCTAAGTTGATCTTCTACTTCTTGAGCTTCTAGTGATCCTCTTTTACGTTGCCAGAGCCTATTCTTCTTTTTACTTTTACGCTTGGGTCTGCTAACGCTATTAGTGGAGACTAGTCCTGTAGAAGTGGAGTTATCAACATTAGTATTTTGAACAACATTTCCTTTAGCAGTTTTGTCTAATTGATACAATCCTGGTGCTATCACCGTGGTGTCAACCATCTTTCCTTTTTGAAGTAGCTTAATTTTCTCTTTCAAATCGATGATGATGTGATTTTTATCCTGAATTTCAGACTCAAGTTTCACATTGCAATAATTAATGTCATCGCGGTTTTGTTGCCATTCAATGTTTTCTCTTTTTAAATCCGCAATTTCATTCTCGTATTTGAGACACGGACTTTTTAAAGACTCATTATTTTTGCAAAGCTGACAAGAGTTCGAAATATTTTGACTTTGAAGTTTCAATTCCGTTTGAATACTTTGAGCTTGACACCATTCAAGTCTTTGTTTGAGTAGACAAGTTTCTTTTGAAAATTGTTTTGTCACATCATCATTTGTAATTCTCAGCTTATCATTTTCCTGTTTGAGTGTCTCAATTTCCGCATTCAACAAGTTATTATCAACACAAAGATCATCCATAAGCATAGAAGTACCAGATTTATAGAGATCATTCATGATAACAGACAAAATATCAGCATTGAGAACTTGTTCCAAGAGTCGATCAACATCATTTTTTAAAACTCTATTTCTTTGCTTTTGAACCAAAATCTCATTTTCAGTTGAGTTGAAAACGTTTATCCTATTTTTGACCTCGTTTTGAAGTTCCTGATCCCAACGTGTAGCACAGAGACGGAGGTGTTTGACAATTGGCAACATTTGTTTTTGAAAAATATCTCTCTTTTCTCGCTCGTAAGCGGACTGAAAGGTTTCAACTTTTATTTCAGAATTACGTGCAATTGTTTCCTCCAAAATTTCGATGTCTTCCATAAAAGTTTTGAAATAATTTAAGACACGACAATTTTTTGGTAAAGGTGTAAGTTCACCAGATGATGGTAAAGGACCATTTATTTGTGCTACAGTTTGGACAGGGGCCGCATTAGAGGATGAAACATATGACTCTGTGACATACCATGATTTCTCAGGTAATTCCTTTTGAGGAACAAAAGATTTAGAAATGTGTGGAGCTTGTGAATAATCATATGGTGTCCAATATTGAACATAACTCATTTTAGATCGACTCTCGTCTTCAAGTTCTTCTTCTTCCTCAGTATCAAAAACAACAGCACGCACAATCGTATTATCAAGCATGTGGTCCATACTGTAAATCTTAGGATTTTCTTTGAATGCGATTTGAAATCGCAAAGTGCAAATCCTTTATCGGGTCTCGGTTTTAAAGAAAATTTCTGTATTGTTGTGACAGAGTTCCCGTGTTTGTAAACAATGTTACGAAATTCTTTGAGTTGTTTTTCAAGGTCAACAATCTCACCGAGTAAGTCGTCTATATACTTCCTTTTTCGTATTTTATGTTCACAAAAATCCTTTTTACAACTTGACAATTCTGTTTCTGTTTTTGAAAGTACTGTTTGAAGACGTTCAACTTGTATTTTCAATTCACACTTCTAACTTTCAAGTTTAGAAATCAACTTTCCGTTTGACTCAATTAAATCTTG
This sequence comes from Artemisia argyi, assembly GCA_030686995.1. Lineage (NCBI taxonomy): Eukaryota > Viridiplantae > Streptophyta > Magnoliopsida > Asterales > Asteraceae > Artemisia > Artemisia argyi. Next base: position 259,694 of record JARVZY010012441.1, read on the forward strand.
TATTTTGTGTTGAAGATCTTGCTCTTTGTTATAAGAATCTTGAAAAGCTTTTTCAAAACTTTTTGCATGTTTAATCTTGTCTTCTTGATTTGAAAGTTGAATTTTATAACACTCAATATCTCTTGCAAGTGACGCATTTTTCTCTTTTAAAACTTTGTTTTTCTCGTTGCATTTTATGATTTGCAATTGTTGAGCATTCAGTTGTTTAGATAACAATATGAGGTCAGGGTCTGGATCAAATGATGGTTCATGTTGTTCTATATGATCATGTTTATCATTCTCAATAGGATCATCAAATGAAACAACTGTGTCATCATCATATATGACAATTGTGCTTATTTGTTCATCTGTTTGAGAAGATGAAGATGATTTAGATGGAACAACTTGCGCCATATCTTATTCAGAAGCAGAGGGTGAGGCTATTTCATGTATTAGGCATGCTTTTTGGTCATGTACCTGAGACAAGCCATCGGTGTCATACACTGGACCTGAATCATTAAACTGAAGTTCCTGCATGTTGGCCATAAGCATCACAGCTGCATTGTCTTCCAGATCTTCCATGTCATCATCATGGTTCACATTTGCCATGAAGTTGTTATCTTGTTCAGGGAAATGTCCATCTTTTTCATCTTGAAGAGCCATGAGTAATGCCTGCTTGTGAAACTTACTACCCCGAGTTCTCGGTTTGGGACATGCTGTCGCTATATGACCTTTTTCATTACAATTATAGCACCATACTGCATTCCCTGAGTTGGAGTTCCTAGTTGCAACTGGTTCAGACCTTTGCTGAGAAGATCCTGAGTTGTTCCTGAACCCCCCATTGTTATTAAACCTCTGACCATTCCCATAATTTCCTGAAGAACTTCCTGAACCAGATCTACCATAGTTACGATTCTGAATTTCCACTCTTCCATCATTGACAACAGCTTGATTCGTTGTGTTAGAAGACGAACGTTGACGTTTGTTTGTTTTGTTGGAGAATTTGCTGAAAGCACGAGCAATAAGAGCAAGTCCCTGATTCAAAGTATTAAAGTCATCATCGTCATCTTCATTGGAGTTGGAGTAATACACTGCATCATTGTTGTTTAATAGAACAAGTTGAGTAGAAGTATTCTGTGGAGATGAATCATATGGGATCATTTGGTTTGAGGTAGAAGATTGTGGATAACTGAAGTAGTTTTGCTCTTGAACATATGCATGATTTGACATTGGTGATGGAGCATAGGGAGATTGAGCTACGAGAGCCAAAGAATTTGGTGTTGGTGTTGGTGTGTATCCTCCTCGTAGAGCTTGATCTTTTTCAACTTCAGGTTCATGGTGTTTCAGAAAATCATACAACAAACCATATGGAGCATCATGAAGATTTTTGGTTTGATGAACAAATGTCACATATTTGTGCCAATCAGGGCCAAGACTACCAACGAATTTGGAGTTTACTGCGATCCTTGGTACTGTGATTTTGTGATGTTCCAGATCATTGACCACATTTATGAAACGATGATAGTAGGATTCAAGTGACTCTCCTGGTTCAATTGTGATGTCAGTGTATTCCATGTAGAGTTTGGATTCCATATCATCTTTGTTCAATTGAGTGCCTTCCATAAGGAGATGAACATGTTCCTACATAGCTTTGGCTGTTTTCTGAGCATCGACACTTTGATAAATTGGATTAGGTATACCTTGAAGTATATAAGCCATTGCATACTCATCAGCTTCACGATGTAGTTTCTGTTCTTCTGTTAATGCAGATTCTGGAAGAGGTCTATCACCAGGAGGACGTGAAGGATCAGCATTTGGATCACCAATTTCAAATCTTGTTGGCCACTCAAATGGTCCTTCAAGTATTACTTGCTTCAAGAATTTCCCATGAGGTTTCTTTAGTTCAAGAAATCGTAAGAATCGACTTGACCATTGAACATAGTTCCCAGGTGTTAGCATTGGAGGTGTTTCAAGTGATCCTGCCTCATGTCGGGATTGTAGAGTTGTAATAACTTCACACATTCTGTCAAACCAGTGAGGTTGTTTGGAGGAAAACTGAGTGTTTTGTTGGGACATTTGATATGGTTGTTGTTGAGGAATGATTTGATGTTGTTGCATCATGAGATATTGTGGTTGTGGATTAAACGATTGTTGTTGAAAGTGTGACTGTGAAGGTTGTTGATATGATTGTTGCTGATGGTATTGTTGTTGCTGATACTGCTGATGTTGTTGCTGAGGATTAGAGAAGTAGTAATGTGGTGGTTGAGACATCTTTGAACACTTGTGTAGAAATGGATCTTTGTAGAAGATTGAAATGCACGTTCCTTTGGTTAAGTTCAAAATCCCAGGGGTAAGTTGAGTTCTTACGCGTAACAATAATCTTACGCGTAAACTTTAGGTTATGCGTAAAGAGTAGTTTTATGCGTAAACAATGAGTTTATGCGTAAGTTTCTCTTTACGCGTAAGCTTTGGCTTATGCATAAGTTTAGACTTATGCGCAAGGTTAATCAACCAAACAACTCTTTCAAACTTATCCAAGCTTGAAAGATATCCCAAGTCGAAGTATTCCACTAACTTATCCAAGCTAGGGAAGTACTGAGTCACCGTAACACAAGGAGAAGACCTTTGATGAAGTTATGCGTAGAACACTGAAACTTACGCGTAAGATATGATCTTATGCGTAAGAGCTAATCTTCTGCGTAGAAAGTGACTTAGGCGTAGGATATGAACTTGCTCGTAGGATTAAGGCGAAGAAGACCAAAGTTACTCGTAAGAACAGGGTTTTGACCTATGTTACTCGTAAGAAAAGGGTTTTAACCAAAAGTTACTCGTAGAAAGGACAAAAAGTACTGTTGACAGCTTTTTAATCGTACTGTTCACGTATGTTACGCGTAAAGAGGTCAGAATCTTGAAAAATCTCAAATTTTTGAAGAAAAAATGCTTAGAAATAAGGTACTTTTGATCAAATAACTTCACCAATACTTAGAAAACACTAACTATTGAAGATTTTGCTACCAAAAACTAGTTTTCCAATATCAAAGAAGCTATAAAACCTTAAAAAACCTTAAAAATCAAAACTTTATGCAAAAACTAAGCTTCAAATCACTATATCAACCTTGAAACTTGTCCAAGCTTCAAGATTTGAGTGAAAGAAACAAAGAAAAATGCAAAAAGAAGCAAAATAACACCCTTATCCCCACGTTAACCCAAAGAAACTCACTTCAAACTCTATTAGGCGAATGATACCACTTGTTAGGTCACCATTTATGTAAACACAAGTATGATATTGATAGAAATGAGATGAGAAAAGAGATTGGTTGATTATGATAAATGAGAGAAAAGTAAGAACAATAGTTTCACTATGATATTCAAATAACCAACAACATAAAATGTTTACATAGCTTGGTATTTATAAGGGAGGAGTAGGGCAACACTCCCTACCTCCCTCATCTAGCTTAAAACGTGGGCTTTCAAGCCCATGGGCTTACTAACTTAAGCCTAGTAACTTAAACAATGTAGAATAAATAACTAAGCAACCTATTACAAAAGGTAATGACCGAGACTTGACTAAAATACAAAAGTATGATCCCAACAGCAAAAACATTTAAAAACACTTAGAAAAGCATCAAAATATTGAAAATATCCCAGGATCGTGTTTTATATGTTTCAGATGCAAAATGATTGAAAACAAATGAAAAACGAATAAAGTTTGCATAATTGGCAGTTTCAGTCCCTCGATTTTTAAAACTTGACAAAATCAGTCCCTAAGCATTTATTTTGAAAGAAAAATCAACAAAGGTCTTTTGGAAATCACAAGTTGTCATAATTAGTCCTTTGGTGAAAAGTTTCAAAAGTTTACAAGTTTGGTCCCTGTACTTTCAGAAAATGTCAGAAATAGTCCCTGGAGAGATATTATGAAGAAAAGTCAACAAAAGTCGAACAAGTATCATAAGATGACATTTTAAGTCCTTGGATTGCAATTTTCAAAGATTGGCGATTATGGTCCCTCAAGTTTCAATGTTGGCAAAAATGGTCCTCGGATATGTTATTTTGAAGAAAACAATCATCTAAAGTCCTTGGGAAATTAAGGGATAGCAATTATGTCCCTTTGATGAGGCGAAAAATGATCCGTTTTTAGGGGGTCATTTAAGCCTGAATCCGACTTTATTTGATCAAATATTGCCCTAAATCGTTCCTTTTGTGATTTTAGGTGTTTGGAGAGTGAATTCTGGAAAAGAGGCTATTTTGGACGTTTTTGGAGCATAAAGTGAAGAAAACGACAAAGTACCAAAAATCCAAGCTGAAGATACAAGGTGACGGCGTCAAGACTTCCTTCTTGACGGCGTCAGACATGAAGAATAATTTACCGTAGCTGGTGACGGCGTCAGATGGAGAGGTGACGGCGTCAAAGTGGCCAAGAATAAAATACCGTAGGTGGTGACGGAGTCACATAGGCCGTCACAAGTGGATCTAGGGCGTCCGAGGAAGTATATGGCGGCGAGTTGACGGCGTCAGATTTAACTCTTGACGCCGTCAGAACGATTTTCCTATATATAGTTTTCTAGTTTTTTCATAAAAAGGGAGAAGTTTTGGTGAAACCCTAAAGACGATTTTGGTGCCTCTTTTACAGGTTTTTCAAGGGTTCCAAACCCTTGAGACCTTGCATTGTAATTAAGATAAGTGTACTTTCAATTCAATCAATATGTCTATGTGTTGGTTGTTTATCTCTTGTTCTTGTCTCAATTCTACTATGCTAGGCTAGATCTCTCTTGTGTTTGCTTAGATCTAATGAAACCTAGATGTTGATTATGTGTTGATTACTTGTCTATTCTTGTTTTGAATGAATGATTTATATGTTAGGCTTAAGAAAACTGGCAGATCTCCAAATGGTAACATGCTTGAACGTCTTAAGAAACATGAACCGAGGCGTACTAGGTCTTTATTGGTTGTATTTAATGCATGAGCCACTGTTTACAATCCCTATAGTTGTGCTGGGTCATGGTGTAGGAGGAGATAAGAGCTCATAGAGTTGGGGAGTTATGTATGCCACCCCACGAATGGTATTAAGGAATACAACCCGTCATTCGTACAAGTGTAACAAGTAATTAACATGTAAAAGATATCTAGGGAGTAGTGAAGTCTAAGTAAACACAATTTCTCCAACCACTGCTCACAACTTTAGTTTAATTAGTTTAATTTTATTTTTATTAGTTTATTTTGATTGCATCTTAGCTTTGGGTTAGTTGAATAGCAACTAATTCCGCCCACTCCTTCAAAACCCGAGATTTTAATTGCTTTCATAAAAATATAAAAACACAAAAATAATCATCTCTCACCTTTAGAACTATTAATTAGGTTTTCTAATCCTAGCGACACTATTCCTAAGCTGAACGATCAATCCCCCGGTACTTGTCACTATACTATACTACAACGATCAGGTACACTGCCTGGTGGGGGTTGTAAGCCTCGCGAGATCCCTCGAGAGGTAAAGCAAGGTGCGATTCCCACGCATCAAGTTTTTGGCGCCGCAGCCCGGGGAATAGTTATTGTCTAGGTTAGAATTTCTTTTTATTAGGTCTACTTGCTAGATTCCTTTCTAGTAAGATTTTTATTTTTATTTTTAGGTCTTCTTTATTCTATCTTATTTCTTCGTGCCTTTGTTCGTAATCTTTACCATCCGACATCATGGAAGGTGGTAACATCTTTGAACCCATCATCCCACCACAACAAAACCCACCATTAGAACCCCTTAGGCCCCGAACCTTAGGAGAGTATTCCCGACCTAGCCACCAAAGCTACCGAAACACCATTGAGCTCACCGGAGCCAATGTGACTCCCTTGCGATCCGACACCATCCGGTTGGTGCAAAGCGGATGTGCATTCCATGGACTTCGTTCCGAAGATCCAAACCAACACCTTAAGGACTTCCTCAAAATCGTAGATTCCATAGACCTAGGTGTTGAAACTAGAGAGACTACCCGTTTACGCCTATTCCAATTCTCTCTACGGGATCAAGCTAGTCAATGGCTTGAGCGTTTACCCGCGGGATCCATCACCACATGGGATGATCTCACCACTCGTTTCCTTGCTCAATTTTTCCCACCGGGGAGAACTACTAAACTTAGGAATGACATCTTGATGTTCCAACAACGTCAAAATGAATCTTTTTATGAAGCATGGAGTCGATATAAAGACCTACTCCGAAAGGTTCCCCATCATGGGATCGAACCATGGCTGCAGATCCAAATCTTTTATGGTAAGGTTGACTATCAAACAAGGAAAGCCATTGATTACGCAGCCAAGGGTAGGCTAGATAGACTTAGCGTTGACGAATGCTGGAAAGTTCTTGAGGAATTAGCACAATACGAGGAGGAAGGATGGGAGGACCCAATGCTCCCGAGCAAGGCAAAGCTTGACTACGCATGTGCCACCCAAGAACAATTGTTGGGAAGCATCGAGAAACAGGTAAAGGAACTGATGAGTATTGAGAAACTGGCCATTGAACCTATGTGGAACCCTAACCCACATAGGAACACGGTTATCAGCCAAAATTTTCCTGAACGCTCACGACAAGAGGAATTCGAAGGAATAATGGTAACCTTCATGGGTAATCAGGAAAAGCAAATCCAGCACCTTGAGGCACGCATGGAAAACACTCACAAAGCTTTCATGAATTTCGCAGACCAATTCATATCAAGGGTCAAAGAAAAGATCAAAGAAAATTCTATACCCAAAAAAATTGAAAAGGTCTTCGAGGTGTCAACCTCTTTGGTATTTAACCAGGAGGACAGCTGGAGATTCTCCTCAAAAGCTTTACCACTGATTACCCCCCATTCTCATAAACACCCCCATACGGAGAAAAGCTCGCGAATAAATAGCATTTTCGTTGGATGCTTGCGAACCACATTCCCGATCTCATCCAAAAAACGTTCTGTTGGTTTTAAACCCGGTGTAAAGAGGTCACACCTCATAAACACCATTGATTTGAAACCTCTCATTGAACAACATCTTTTCTCTCGCGCCAATAACCCGTGCATAAGGATCAACTTTGCCAAGACATCACCCGACCCCAGCTACTACCTCACCTCTTTCCGCGACAGTAATGAGACGTTCGACCCTGGTGGACCTCGTTAACGGAATAGCTACTCATGGGTTTTACTCGCGTTTAGTTATTCACGCAAAGAGCAGGGACTAAACTTAAAACTATTCCAAACCCCACCCCATACGGGCATCTGACGGCGTCAGATTTAACCCTTGACGCCGTCAGCTCGACGGATCAGCAATATTAACCCAAGAACCAATCACTTTCAACCCATATCCCACAAATCTCACCCAAGTGTTGCTGCTACTCCGAATCTCAAACCCCCAATTCGACATCCTCCGCTTCCGATCTCTCCTTTGTAAGTAAGTTTTCTTCATCCTTTCTCGGTTAATTATCCTTAGGACCCGTCAATTCGAAAAACCCCTTTCGCCCATAACCCAATTCGTGACCCACCATTAGCAAATCGTAATGCCATCCAATTGGTGATTTGTAATCGTGGGGTTACCATTTGATGATGTTGTCTCACCCGAATCATGCATTGATTTTGGGAGAACCCATCATGCCTCGGATTCTTTGACCCCCCACCCCTATTTCCTGATTTAAGGAGCGTTTGGGTAATGGGTTAAGAGTTTAAAAAAATTGATTTTTCCCTCGCATTTGCATGGCTACATTTCTGATCCATCTGACGGCGTCAAAAAATTGCTCTTGACGGCGTCAGATGTGTCTGACTGCATAAAGTTCATATAAAATCTCGCGTTCTAATCGTTTCCATTCACTACACCTTTTTTTTCCAGGAAAATGAGCAAAAGGTCTCGCCAACAAAAGGGTAGTTCTTCTAGGTCTCATGGGATCAATTATGGGGAATTAGTGCATAGTTGGGGGGAGTTTGGCGATGTTGGTTCTAGTACTAAGTATGAGGAGTTGTGTAACCACCACATCGATACTGGGGCGGTGGTTGACTGGGATTTCCTGAGAGCGAGTGGGTTGGAGGATGAATTTGTAGGGAGGATCCGCACAGATGGATTCGCGGGTCCGCAGTGGGAGAGACTGTTTAGGTTGAGGGAGACGGTATTTAGTGAGTTAGTGTGGGAATTCTTTGCGACATTCCGTTTTGACCGGGCTGAGGCTAGGGGAGATATGGGGGGCACCACGATATATTTTAGGCTAGGGGTGAGTTGAGGTCTTGTTCTGTGGCTGAGTTTGGTTGGAGGCTGGGGCTATATACCAGTGAGGAGGTTGATGGGGCTTTTCTGCTGAATCTGTTACATGGAGAGACTCAGCGGAATGAGATGAGGTGTGTTACTTTCTGGCCCACCATAGGGAATGGGGCCTACACGTCGACTACTGGGGTTGCATCGATCAGGGACCCCATTGTTAGGCTAGTTCACAGGTGCCTCACATATGGTTTGTCTGCACGTCAGGGCACCACTCACCGTATCACTGCTTCGGACTTATTCTACTTGTACACCATCTTTGCTGAGGATGTCTACTGCAACATCCCGTTTTGGGTGGCCAGTTACTTGAAGACCAGTGTGGGTGAGAGGGATATCGACAAGGTTTATGGGGGGATGTTCATCACACGGTTGGCTCGTTCCTATGGTCTTCTTACTCCTCAGATCATGGGGTACTTGAGCGAATGTGGGAACTGTAGGGTAGTGAGGGCGAAATCCCTTAGGCAGATGAGGATTGTGATGCAGGTGGGGGATGGTACCTATATATGGTACATAGGGGCTGATAATGAGGATGATGACGGTGATGATGAGGGAGTGCCCCAGCAGCATCAGTATGAGGCAGGGACGGCTGATTACTACCGACACATGAGTCGGGGAGACTGGCAGGCACACCAGGGTGTCTGGATGGGTCAGATGGACACGTGGCGAGCAGCTACTGACCAGCGCTTTGTCTGGATGTATGATCATACCGTCCGCCAGATGCAGCACCTCTCCACCCGAGATCAGCTTGAGCCTCACCTGCAGATTGACCCCTTCCCAGGCCGAGAGACTGACTACCCTCCCCATGGGTACACTGGACACCTCCCGCCAGGCTATGATTATCGTTTCGGTCCTCCCCCTCAGTGATCCATCTTGATGTCTGTAATTCTTGAACAATTTATTTTTGGTTGAACTATTTAAAACATTTGGTTGTAATAGTCTAGGATCCGGCCTTTGTTGGCTTTGAACAATTTCCATTTCTGTTCTTTTAATTAGTGTATGAATGATTAGCTTTTAATTTTTGATGGTTTATCTTGGCAACCCATGTTTTGTGTGATTTTTATTTGTTTGATTGTTATTTGCTTCCGTATGCATGTTTTATTTTTGGATGATCATGTTTCTCAATTAAAATGTGAAATACTTTATTATGTTGTTTAGCCTAGTCTTAACTTCAACCTAAAGGTATTTTTGCAAAAGATAAGTGTAAGGGGAAACCCCAAATATGTTTTTAAGAAACAAACCGATCATGATTCTCCACGATATTAAATGAACATGTATATTCGTAATTGTTAGAGTCAAATGCTTGTATTGAGTCATAATGAAGTTTTGCAGGATTTTCCAGGAAGTAGGACAAAGTTTTTCCAGAAATTTTCCGGAAACTTAACATAAAGATTTCTGCAGGTTCATTCTGACGGCGTCAGGGCATTGCTCTTGACGGCGTCAGGAGTCAAAAATCTGGAAATTTTACCGATTTTGTTTTTCTAACGGAGTCTTATGGTTTTTGTGAATTATTAAGTTTTATAATCTCTAGGAAATCTGCAAACTTCATTCCACAAGCATTATATCTTATTTTGTTTTCTAGGATTTAGTAACTTATATAGGATGCCGCCGATTTTACGCGAGGTTGCCTTGTCTACTTTTGTCAGGATTTACAGGTTATTTATGACAAGAAGATGATTTATATTCTAGAAGGGAAGCTTTGATTGTTCATTTTCTTGGAAGAAGATTTAACCTGGCCAACTAAAATCCATACCGAGCGAATCAGGGGAGTATTTGATTTCATTCTCTTTACTTTTTAACTTTTACATTCTTTACATGAACATTGGGGACAATGTTCATCTTAAGTGTAAGGGGAGGGTAAAAAGATGATACCTTACATATGCACTTTCGCTTGAGTTTGTTTTGTTTAATAGTAGATGTGTAATAAAACTATGAGAAATACTTGTTAGTGTAATTTTAGCGCCAAATTTAAAATTTTTTACAACATTTAGGAGTGAAGCTTTAGCCATAGCAAGCGTCTCATGGATAGGAGATTGTATGACTAGCACATAACCGTATATTCAGAAAAATTTTTCACCCAAAAATGTGAGGTTCGCCTTTAGATTTGATAGGAAAAGCATTCATTATTAGTGCTTATGAGTGTACCGGTAGCATTTAGATTCTAGAACTTGCGTTAGTGATGCATCCCGAGACCGCTAGTGAGACTACATTCGTGTGGTAGGATTTACTACATGATAAGAGGCATTAGGATCACCCTTGTGTTAAACCCGTATCATAATTACTTGACCATTTAAGTCATATTACTTGGCTAGTTAAGTCAACTAATTTTTTCCACACCCTTAGCGTTGTACTTATTTTTAGTACACGAAACCCCTAGTACACCCCTCCGAGCCTATCTTTTCGTTTCTAACTTTAAGCATCTTACTTAAAGGAAGAATTTGTTACACCCCACTTAAATGTACACCCAAATCGCCTTAGCCTTCCGTGTATGCGCTCATTTTTAGTGCATTATTGTTATTTGTTAAACCCTAAGTTAACTTTCTAATTGATTACATGGTTGCTAAGTCGAGTCATATCCTGGTACATATTGTTTTGGGACGATTGGGACTCATGGGTAAGTACTTATTTTATGGAGTAATGGGGAAGAACATCACTTATTACCCCCATATGTACGTTAATCTTAAAAGTGCTCCAAGTGTTTTAATTTTCTTAATTCGAGTCATTAGAATAGTTAAATGTAAAGTATGTAAAGATTCAAGTGTAAGGGGAATGCTCAAACCCCTATGATGTATTATTTTGGATGGTAGGGTAAGAGTGTATGCAAAAAAAAAAAAAAAAAAAAAAAAAAAAAAAAAAAAAAAAAAAATCGAAAAAAAATAGAAAAAGAAAAAAAAAAAAAAAAAAAAACATACGGACTACCATCCCGTTTTTATTCTATGTTCATTTTATGTTTTTGTTATTTTTCATTATTTAGCTTAAGTCGAGTCTAGTCTTGGCTTAGCAACGCCATCTTGTACATGTAATTAACTAAGATTGTTAACTCGCCACCAGTAAAACTTCCTTTATCCAACAAAACCGTGTAATTCATATCCCCACACCTAACGTTATAACCCTTTAAAAAAGACCTCTTTGATAGTTTATCCTAGGTGCTTACGCCATGTGGTGGAGGTTTGATCCTTTCCCAAGCCTATGGTAATCTATTTTGCTATGACAGGTAGTGAGAGATATCTTCCATTTCCATAATGTTATATTACTTTATTACACCCGAGAGATGTGAGTATCTAAACACTATTTGTGAGGTGCTTGTGTATAACCTCCGTGCTTGTCTATTGGTCTTTAGTGGAACGATTATTTGTTGTAATTACTTTTATATTAGTGTTAAATGACCCCTAACTTGTCTTTTGAGTAGAATAAAAGCTCATTTGCTTGAGGACAAGCAAATCTCAAGTGTAAGGGTATATGATGAGGCGAAAAATGATCCGTTTTTAGGGGGTCATTTAAGCCTGAATCCGACTTTATTTGATCAAATATTGCCCTAAATCGTTCCTTTTGTGATTTTAGGTGTTTGGAGAGTGAATTCTGGAAAAGAGGCTATTTTGGACGTTTTTGGAGCATAAAGTGAAGAAAACGACAAAGTACCAAAAATCCAAGCTGAAGATACAAGGTGACGGCGTCAAGACTTCCTTCTTGACGGCGTCAGACATGAAGAATAATTTACCGTAGCTGGTGACGGCGTCAGATGGAGAGGTGACGGCGTCAAAGTGGCCAAGAATAAAATACCGTAGGTGGTGACGGCGTCACATAGGCCGTCACAAGTGGATCTAGGGCGTCCGAGGAAGTATATGGCGGCGAGTTGACGGCGTCAGATTTAACTCTTGACGCCGTCAGAACGATTTTCCTATATATAGTTTTCTAGTTTTTTCATAAAAAGGGAGAAGTTTTGGTGAAACCCTAAAGACGATTTTGGTGCCTCTTTTACAGGTTTTTCAAGGGTTCCAAACCCTTGAGACCTTGCATTGTAATTGAGATAAGTGTACTTTCAATTCAATCAATATGTCTATGTGTTGGTTGTTTATCTCTTGTTCTTGTCTCAATTCTACTATGCTAGGCTAGATCTCTCTTGTGTTTGCTTAGATCTAATGAAACCTAGATGTTGATTATGTGTTGATTACTTGTCTATTCTTGTTTTGAATGAATGATTTATATGTTAGGCTTAAGAAAACTGGCAGATCTCCAAATGGTAACATGCTTGAACGTCTTAAGAAACATGAACCGAGGCGTACTAGGTCTTTATCGGTTGTATTTAATGCATGAGCCACTGTTTACAATCCCTATAGTTGTGCTGGGTCATGGTGTAGGAGGAGATAAGAGCTCATAGAGTTGGGGAGTTATGTATGCCACCCCACGAATGGTATTAAGGAATACAACCCGTCATTCATACAAGTGTAACAAGTAATTAACATGTAAAAGATATCTAGGGAGTAGTGAAGTCTAAGTAAACACAATTTCTCCAACCACTGCTCACAACTTTAGTTTAATTAGTTTAATTTTATTTTTATTAGTTTATTTTGATTGCATCTTAGCTTTGGGTTAGTTGAATAGCAACTAATTCCGCCCACTCCTTCAAAACCCGAGATTTTTATTGCTTTCATAAAAATATAAAAACATAAAAATAATCATCTCTCACCTTTAGAACTATTAATTAGGTTTTCTAATCCTAGCGACACTATTCCTAAGCTGAACGATCAATCCCCCGGTACTTGTCACTATACTATACTACAACGATCAGGTACACTGCCTGGTGGGGGTTGTAAGCCTCGCGAGATCCCTCGAGAGGTAAAGCAAGGTGCGATTCCCACGCATCACCCTTGTAAGGAATTTAGATACTTGACAGCTTTGGTCAGTCTCCAAAATGAAACAAAACCGTTTCTTTTGGAAAATGTTGCTCATTAAAACCAACAAACCAAGTTTATAGCACCAACACCACCTCAAGTTTAGAGTCTCCAAAATGAAACTAAACCGTTTCTTTTGGAAAATGTTTCACCATTTAAACCAACAAACCAAAACCGTGTCACCTCCACAACATTCAAAACAAAACCCGCTACACCCTCCAACACACATTTTCATCCTTAAATAACCTTAGCCTTGTTTTTGGAAAATGTTTCTCATTAAGGAAAATGATGATTTCCTTGTAGCTTTTTATGTTCTTATTTTATTTTTAGTTTTTATTTATTTTTAGAAGTAGGATGGTGTCATCCAAATTTCTTATCTTTGACTCTTTAAGAGTCAAAATTTTACATGGAATGAATTTCATTCTACTACAAGGTGTGCATTGTTTGTTGACCATTTAGGTATAATAAGTGAACTATACCTTGCTATGGTAGCATACATATATCTTGTGTTTTAGAAACTAACATTTCTTTTTGTAGGATCATTATCCATGTTTTCCTTCCTTGATACTCCATTTAGGGGAGTAATATTCAAGGGGGAGCATGAGTGTTGCATTATTCCACTTCACAACTCTTAGTTGTGTTCTAGACATGAAATGCTTTCATGACTTGTCTTGTGCGGCAACTAACCTTTTTCTTGTAGGTTCAAAATCCATGTCTCCTCTCTTGGCACTCCATTTAGGGGGAGTATTATCCAAGGGGGAGCAAGTGTATACTTCCGCTTCGCTACTCTTCTTTTTGTTTCGACAAAAAGGGGGAGAATTTATATGTAAACTTGTTTCAATTTTTTTTTTGCATATCACATCATCTTAGCAAAAACAAGTTTTTATACTAACTTTATAAGACTTAACACTAAAACTAGTGACTTACTTATAAATAAAGTTTATGTTTTGTCATCAACAAAAAGGGGGAGACTGTTAATACAAATATCGCCTAAAAACGTTATTTATATTTTACGATCTTTGCTAAGTTTTGTTAATGACAAAGTATGAACTTTAGCTAAGAGTAAATCATCACTTTAAGTGTTTAAGTCTTGTTTAAACTAAGTTTACATTTCCTTTTAAACAAAACATTGTTTTTATTTCTTAAATTAGAAAGTGTCTTGTCACATCACATTTATTTCTTAAAATAGTAATGTCACATCACATTTAGGGCAAGCTTTGTCAATATACATTTATGGTAAGAAAGTGTGTTTGACTAACCATATGTTTGCTTGCAAGTTTTGTGTTTGACTAGGTGTAATGAGATGTGACCTTGTTTGGTTTGGTAGATTTATTGCAAAACCAACTGCAGCCCTGACGGTACCCTGGGGATACACGGGCGGACCCCTTCTGAGGGTTCCGCCGTATCCGCCATACCTGCAGAATGGTTTGCTAAAAATACCAAACCATTTGTTAGTTTTGGGTCACCCCTTTAGGACATATTTTCATAAACTCTCTAAACTAACTCAGTAACATAAAACTTGTGTGATTCTCTTATGTAGCAAAGGAGTTCACATATTCATCTAAGAAGTTACAAGTTTCAACTCTAAGTTGCAAGACTTGTTAACTTTGTTGTGTATAGACTTTGGTAGTTTATACTTCATGTGTATCTTGTATAGAAGTGATCGGTTTGTATTTTAGGCCTCAAAATACATAGTGTGTCGGGAGTTGTTGTACCCTTGTAAAAGAACTAACGGGAGTGGTTGTACCCTTGGTAAAGAACTCGACAACTAGCTTAGTGTCGGTAAAAGTGTAAGCGACGATGGGAGTGGTTGTACCCGTGTAAAAGAACTCGACATCTAGCTTAGTGTCGGTAAAAGTGTAAGCGACGTTGTAAAGGTTTCTCCACCGGGAAAGGAGCTTGTTGATTAGTGCTTATCACTCTCGAGTTGGAAACTCGGGGCGTGGATGTAGGGCAAGGAAAAAGAGTCCTTGTAGCCGAACCACGATAAACAATCGTGTTGTGGTTTGATCGTTTCTTTCTTTATCTTTGCTTATTTGCTTATTACATATTGTCTTTAGTTAGAATAGCTAATCACACGTAAATCTTTTCAAAGAATTAAACAAGTAAAGTTGTGTTTATATCTTTAAACAAACGTAAAGCTTTTCAAAGAACTAAACAAGTAAAGTTAGGATTGTTATTCACACGTAAAGCTTTTCAAAGAGTTGAACATGTAAAGTTGTGTTTATATCTTTAAACAAACGTAAAGTTTTAAAAGGATATTCTAGCTAAAAAGAATTTAAAAAGTGGTAAACTATTCAACCCCCCTTCTAGTTTTCCACAATTGTTAATACAAATATCGCCTAAAAACGTTATTTATATTTTACGATCTTTGCTAAGTTTTGTTAATGACAAAGTATGAACTTTAGCTAGGAGTAAATCATCACTTTAAGTGTTTAAGTCTTGTTTAAACTAAGGTTTACATTTCTTTTAAACAAAACATTGTTTTTATTTCTTAAATTAGAAAGTGTCTTGTCACATCACATTTATTTCTTAAAATCGTAATGTCACATCACATTTAGGGCAAGCTTTGTCAATATACATTTATGGTAAGAAAGAGTGTTTGACTAACCATATGTTTGCTTGCAAGTCTTGTGTTTGACTAGGTGTAATGAGATGTGACCTTGTTTGGTTTGGAAGATTTATTGCAAATCCAACTGCAACCCTGACGGAATCCTGGGGTTACACGGGCGGAACCCATCTGAGGGTTCCGCCGTATCCGCCAGACCTGCAGAATTGTTTGCTATAAATACCAAACCATTTGTTAGTTTTGAGTCACCCCTTTAGGACATATTTTCACATACTCTCTCAACTAACTCAGTAACATTTTGTCTTGTGTGATTCTCTTATGTAGCAAGGGACTTCACAAGATCATTCAAGAAGTTACAAGCTTCAACTCTAAAGTTGCAAGTCTTGGTAGCTTGGTCATGTATAAGCTTTGGTAGTTTATACTTCATTTGTGTCATGTATGTAGAAGTGATTGGTTAGTATTTTAGGCCTCAAAATACGTAGTGTGTAGGGAGTTGTTGTACCCTTGTAAAAGAACTAACGGGAGTGGTTGTACCCTTGGTAAAGAACTCGACATCTAGCTTAGTGTCGGTAAAAGTGTAAGCAACGTTGTAAAGGTTTTCTCCGCCGGTGAAAGGATCTTGTTGATTAGTGCTTATAACTCTCGAGTTGGAAACTCGGGGCGTGGATGTAGGGCAAGGAAAAAGAGTCCTTGTAGCCGAACCACGATAAACAATCGTGTTGTGGTTTGATCGTTTCTTTCTTTATCTTTGCTTATTACATATTGTCTTTTAGTTAGAATCGTTAATCACATATAAAGCTTTTCAAAGAATTAAACAAGTAAAGTTGTGTTTATATCTTCAAACAAATGTAAAGCTTTTCAAAGAACTAAACAAGCAAAGTTAGGATCATCACAAGTAAAGCTTTTCAAAGTATGAAACGAGTAAAGTTAGAATTGTCATTCACATGAAAAGCTTTTCAAAGAATCAAACATATAACGTTGTGTTTATATCTTTAAGCAAACGTAAAGTTTTTAAAGGATATTCAAGCTAAAAAGGATTTAAAAAGCGGTAAACTATTCAACCCCCCTTCTAGTTTTCCACAATTGGCATCAGGAGCTACGTTACTCAAGATCTTTAAAATAGAATGTATTTTAAAACTTGGATCGATCCATGGATTTTGAAAATCTCAAAGAAGGGCAACCTATTCAAAACCCACCGCTATCAGTTTGCTTTTGGTGTGATCTCATGTAATGCATGCATGGTACTACTGGTGTTTTGCGTGTGTGTTTGTGCTCGAAACTTTGTAACAATTTTTGGTGTCGCTTAGTTTTGTTTCTACTCATTTCCGTTTGCCGAGCCGACATCAGGTGTCATTGTGTTCTTTCGGTTTTCTTAAGTCGGCATAACATATTTTGTCGTCGCGGCATAAATATTAATATTGTGGGTACGTTAATAAAATTCATAAAATTATAATGATGGGGTCCAAAATTATTATCTTGATATTAATTTATTAAAATAAAGTTTAAAATAATTTTATTTGACTTTTAATATTTAATTTTGATAATTTACATTTTAGACCCTAAAATATTATGTTGGTCATTTTAACCTTAAATATTATAAATAACCTTTAAATATTAAATTACAATCGCGGGAACTTACTAAATTTGGAAACTGGCTAACTCGGAAAACCTGCAAAAATAGAAAGTTATAAAAAATGGAAAGCATATTAAAAGAAGTGACCTAATTCATATGAACTTAAAGTAATACTTGGTATTTAATTCGTATAGGTTCCGTGAAGCGGGAGTGATTCGGTGTCTTGTGATCCATCTATCTTTGTTTGCTTTTGCTTTGAATAAGGTACAGATATTCTGACCTTTCACAGGTTTCTCATGAACTCTTGCTTATCTAAACCTTTGATTTGTGAACCTTTGCTATGTTCCCTTCTATTTGTGAACCTTTGATATGATCCATTTGAATTGAACCTTTGCTATGCACCTTTGATTATGATACTTTGATTTGACTTAGACTTTGCGATTTGATTTGCCTTTGACCCTTTAGTATTATACCCGAGCATTTTCCTAGCCATGAAGGTAACATGGCCGTGGCATTGATGCACCAATGTCATGACTCTAGTGTGGTCGAGTGATGTTCCACACCGTCCCTATGTTTGATCTGCATTTGGTTTGGGTAGGGGCGTATGGATGCATCCTAGATTTGATTTGATTTGCTACTACATTTGGTTTGGTGACTGGTACTGTGTGCAATACATGCCTTTCACATTATTTGGGAGTTGATCACTCCATGGTTACTATGCTGAAGACTTTGTTTTGTTTTGTTTGGCTCGTGGTAAAATGCTGATATAACCTAACCCTTATCTTATTATTATCATTTATTATACCTCCTGTTATTCCCAGTGCACATACTTTGACTCCATTTCTGCTTCATTTACTTGTTGATATATCTGTTCACTGAGCTTTTGAAGCTCAGCCGCATTTTCTTTTCCTGCGGCAGGTATTTAGCTAGGAGCTTTGGGATGGCTTCTTTTGGGGATGAGAGCTAGATTGTGTGTGGACCAACCTTAGTCTTCGTAGTTTGATATGAACTTTTGGATTTGGATTTTGTTTTGTATTCCATTTGACTTTGCCTTGAGAACTTATGTATTTTGTTTAAGTCCTTGGTTGACTTACTTTCCTCTGGTTATTTTATGATAAGACTTCCGCTTGCATTTATATCTGTTTGTATCTAATTTGTCACCATAATGTAGCATTTCTACCCTTGTTGGGTTGGGGTGTTACATCAAGCAAACCAAAGGAATGTTCAAGTGCTTTGGAAGGTACCTAATCAAGCTCAATAAGAAGATAGACCGATTGTGAGAAGATTAAGGAGTGTTTGGCTTATGAATGTTTTAGAACCTTTTATGTGTTAAACTACGTGATTTGTATTGCTTTTCACTTTCATGTTTTATTACGTTTGTCGGATTATGTTTGTATGAGCTTTTATGCACAATGACAATGTTTGAGGTGTTTGTCAATTTTTTATGCTTATGGCAATTCTTACTAAGTATAGTGAAATCCTCGACCTCAAGGTCAAAGTCCTATGACATGTATGTTTACATGTCTAATTTTTGCATTGCCTAACCAGAAATGCATTATCTTTTTGATTTTAGGAGTTTTCGAAAATTTTGAAAATCGTCTCGCGGGTCAAAATCGCGGACTGCCAAATTTTTCAGCCCTGGCGGATCTGGCGGTACCCAAAATTGGGTTCCGCCAGTGTATTTTCTGGGTAACCCAGAATTGGCCCAACGGACCAGACGGAACCCAAAACAGGGTTCCGCCTGTGTACCGCAAGGGTTCCGCCAGTCACCTGCAGAAATTTTTTTTCATTTTTCTTAAGTTCAAAACTTGTAAAGTGTCATACCATTATCCTAAGTGAGAAACATCTTCCATTAACTTCAATAACCATATTAGAACAACTCTCACTCACTAAAACAATTAGGAAGCCACTTCCCTCCAAAAATTCAAATTCAAACATAACTAACTCAAGGAACCCTTTTAAAGGATCCTTCAAACCATTGAAACATTTTCAACTAAATTACATCCCATGATCACAAAGCATTGAGTGCATATGTTGGTCTTTCACTCCACCCTATTCCATTGGATTGACATCAAATGATGTGACATGGTCATGAAAATCATTTGAAACCTCAATCTTTAAATAGTAGAACATCAAATCCAAACACCCATTTCAACATCTTTTACATCCTATAAATTTGAAAGTTTTGCAACAATTCAAATCACACCATCACCATCAAAACTTCATCTCTCAAAACACCAAAACAATACCTTTGAAGTGACTAAATCCAACACATCATCCGAGTCATCAAAATCATTCTCAAAAACCACTAGGATTAGTGTTAAACCTTGTTGCTTCAACAAAACCGTCAAGTCAAGCTCATCATCTTCAAGTGATGCTTCGCTTAACATTTCTTCACCTATCCAAGATTTCCTTAACCTCACTAAATCAACACCATCCCCAACACATTGTAATACCAATGTAATCACCTTTCAAGATTTGCTTAATCTTGATACTCTAACACCATCTCCAACACATTGCTACACAAACATAGCCACCATTCCTCCACCAACTAAACCTTCAAGTGATTCAACATCACCTTCTCAACAAGCTCAACCAACAAAAACTTCATCACCTCAATCACCAACACTTACACCAATGGAACTTTTTTATACACCTCCGACATCACCACTACCCTATTTGGAAACATTAGAAGACCTATCACCCAAATCATCAAGTCCACCATCCTTATCACTCTTTGACACCATTGCTCAAATGGAAACCCAACAACAATCTAGTGAGCAACTAGATGATGAACCCCATCAACCCTCATTGGTAGAACGGCTGGCTTACCGTTATGCTAGACCATCCATTTTTCCAAATAATCAAGGTCATACCCACTCACAATCATTTGTGTTTCACCCAATTTACAAAGACCTTCATGGCAATCCTTCCGGCGAACCAAGCTTCTGCCATTTTGTTCAAAACCAACAACCACAACAACAACAACCATCACCACAAGACTCTTCCCAACAATTTGAATCTCTACTTTCTTCTTATAAGAAAATAGAAGCATCCATATGGGAAAAACCTCCAAACCTTAATGATGAGATTAAAACTCATTTAAACCACCTTCATGCCTTCAAACGTTTGGTTGACTCTCAAATCAACCATATTACGGTTTTACAAACAACGCTACAATCAACTAATGAAGGAAGCAAAAACACCACTCAACTATCAACATTTGCTCCTTCAAGTTCAAACCATCCACCATCAACAAATCAAACCTCTCTTCCACCAAACTTTCCCCGCCATGGTTGCGGACATTGCGAAAGAACCGCTCACATTAGTGAAGGATGTTGAACGGAAATTCGCGAGCTATCCGAAGAAATGAGGTTTATCCTAAACCACATTTTGGATCGTCTACAATCCTTGTCTCACACACCTCTGCCTTAGAGTCTCCAAAATGAAACAAAACCGTTTCTTTTGGAAAATATTTCCCATTTAAACCAACAAACCAAAACCGTGTCATCCTTTCAACCTTCTAAATAAAGCCCGCTACAACATCTAACACACATTTTCATCCTTAAACAACCTTAGCCTTGTTTTTGGAAAATGTTTCTCATTAAGGAAATTGATGATTTCCTTGTAGCTCTTTATGTTCTTAGTTTATTTTTAGTTTTTCTTTATTTTTAGAAGTAGGATGGTGTCATCCAAATTTCTTGTCTTTGACTTTTTAAGAGTCAAAATTTTACATGAAATGAATTTCATTCTACTACAAGGTTTGCATTGTTTGTTTACCATTTAGGTATGATGAGTGAACTATTCTTTGCTATGGTAGCATACATATATCTTGTGTTTTAGTAACTAACCTTTCTTTTTGTAGGATCATTATCCATGTTTTCCTTCCTTGATACTCCATTTAGGGGAGTAATATTCAAGGGGGAGCATGAGTATGACACTATTCCGCTCCACAACTCTTAGTTGTGTTTTAGACATGCAATGCTTTCATGACTTGTCTTGTGCGACAACTAACCTTTTTCTTGTAGGTTCAAAATCCATGTCTCCTCTCTTGGCACTCCATTTAGGGGGAGTATCGTCCAAGGGGGAGCAAGTACTTACTTCCGCTTCGCTACTCTTCTTTTTGTTTCGACAAAAAGGGGGAGAATTTATATATAAACTTGTCAAAAAAAAAAAAAATTTGTGCTTATCACCTCATCTTTGCAAAAACAAGTTTTTATACTAACTTTATAAGACTTAACACTAAAACTAGTGACTTATTTATAAATAAAGTTTATGTTTTGTCATCGACAAAAAGGGGGAGATTGTTAATACAAATATCGCCTAAAAACGTTATTTATATTTTATGATCTTTGCTAAATTTTGTTAATGACAAAGTATGAACTTTAGCTAGGAGTAAATCATAACTTTAAGTGTTTAAGTCTTGTTTAAACTAAGGTTTACATTTCTTTTAAACAAAACATTGTTTTTATTTCTTAAATTAGAAAGTGTCTTGTCACATCACATTTATTTCTTAAAATAGTAATGTCACATCACATTTAGGGCAAGCTTTGTCAATATACATTTATGGTAAGAAAGAGTGTTTGACTAACCATATGTTTGCTTGCAAGTCTTGTGTTTGACTAGGTGTAATGAGATGTGACCTTGTTTGGTTGGGAAGATTTATTGCAAATCCAACTGCAGCCCTGACGGAACCTTGGGGGTACACGGGCGGAACCCATCTGAGGGTTCCGCCGTATCCACCAGACCTGCAGAATGGTTTGCTATAAATACCAAACCATTTGTTAGTTTTGAGTCACCCCTTTAGGACATATTTTCACATACTCTCTCAACTAACTCATTAACATTTTGACTTGTGTGATTCTCTTATGTAGCAAGGGACTTCACAAGATCATTCAAGAAGTTACAAGCTTCAACTCTAAAGTTGCAAGTCTTGGTAGCTTGGTCATGTATAAGCTTTGGTAGTTTATACTTCATTTGTGTCATGTATGTAGAAGTGATTGGTTAGTATTTTAGGCCTCAAAATACGTAGTGTGTAGGGAGTTGTTGTACCCTTGTAAAAGAACTAACGGGAGTGGTTGTACCCTTGGTAAAGAACTCGACATCTAGCTTAGTGTCGGTAAAAGTGTAAGCGACGATGGGAGTGGTTGTACCCGTGTAAAACAACTCGACATCTAGCTTAGTGTCGGTAAAAGTGTAAGCGACGTTGTAAAGGTTTTCTCCGCCGGTGAAAGGAGCTTGTTGATTAGTGCTTATAACTCTCGAGTTGGAAACTCGGGGCATGGATGTAGGGCAAGGAAAAAGAGTCCTTGTAGCCGAACCACGATAAACAATCGTGTTGTGGTTTGATCGTTTCTTTCTTTATCTTTGCTTATTACATGTTGTCTTTTAGTTAGAATCGCTAATCACATATAAAGCTTTTCAAAGAATTAAACAAGTAAAGTTGTGTTTATATCTTCAAACAAATGTAAAGCTTTTCAAAGAACTAAACAAGCAAAGTTAGGATCATCACAAGTAAAGCTTTTCAAAGTATGAAACGAGTAAAGTTTGAATTGTCATTCACATGAAAAGCTTTTCAAAGAATCAAACATATAACATTGTGTTTATATCTTTAAGCAAACGTAAAGTTTTTAAAGGATATTCAAGCTAAAAAGGATTTAAAAAGCGGTAATCTATTCAACCCCCCTTCTAGTTTTCCACACTCTAATTTCAGAATATTACATTTTTGGCCCTTGTGCTTGTTTAGCTTAAAAACCAAACGAATCCTTTCATATTACCAAATCTTAAACCCAACACTTACTTAAACTCAACACCCATTTAAATCTTTCTACTGGCCCAATTCCATTTCACAAAGCCCAACTCACGTTTTATAATAAAACGTTTGTTTTGACCAGCCTTCCCCAACCTCCCATTACCCTCCAGGTATTCCCTCTCCTCCACTCCACCACCTGCTACACTTCACCCCCCCCCCCACAAAACCTCAAAAGCTCCACCCCACTATCCTCCCTCACCTCTCACAAACCCATACCTACCACTCCATGTCACCTATCCACATGATGAGATGTGCGCCAAACCTAAATTGAAGGCTGGGATCTTCCTTACTTTAACTCAATGGCTGGGATTGGTCACAAAGAAGCACAAAGGATGGACAACTCAGCAATCCTCTCACTGAAAAAACACACAAGGATGAGGACAAAGCAAAGAGAAGGAAACCCTAGCTACACTTAGTATAAATAGTATCATTGTAAGCCTTCCATGGTAGTCAATTTAAGTAGGTTTTTTAGTCTTTAATTTAGTTTTCTAATTAGCTTAAGTTTTAACTTTGTACTTCCTGCTTTTAAAGTTTAATGAAATTTTAAGTTTCTTTCAAAGTTAGTTATTTTTAGCAGCTGTTAATTCCACTTGTTTGTAGCTCATTTATGTTTATCTAGCTTAAATATAGTTCAATCACTAATATATTTCCATGTTCTAGCTGTGCAATTCTGTTTTTCAAGAAAAAAAATACATCAACACCCCTGTTAAGGGGTGTTTGGCACAAGAATGTGATTGAGTACAAAAAATTGTTTCACCAAGTTTTCAACTTTGATTAGCTTGCTTTCCTTATAATTAGGAGTTTTTAATTAAGTTTCTACATCTTATAGTAGTTTGTAAGCATCTTAAGTTTTTTTTCTTCCAAAAATTGTCTTGTTAACTGATATTCATGAGTTATTAGGGTAGATCTTAGTTTTAGCCTCTTAGGTTGTGTTTATCAGTTCACATTAGCTCCATTTATGTGTGTGCATTTTCATATTACCTGATGTTGGATTCTTGAAGTCAGAAATGGCAAAAGTCACCCATTTACCCCAACAGGTTCAGCAGCCAAGCATTCCCAAACACCCTCAAAGTTCCATTTTTAATTCCCTCATCTGTAAGAGTTATGATCTAAAAATTGGTTTACGGTTAGTTTGACAGCTTGTCTTCATGTCACTATTTTTATTTTGTTTTTGTGATTTTTTTTACTACTTATTCAGGCCATCAAACTTGACCCTTTTTCCACTTTTCTGTTTTTAGCTATGCAGGCCATAAGCTTAGCTTTTGCTTATTAGTGTTTATAGCACGTTTTAGCTTGCGTATCTGTACCTTTATTACTTATTTAGGTCTCCCTAGTCTGACTTAGCTGTAATTCTCCCTAGACTAGCAATTAACAGCCTTTTGATAGCTTTTGCATAACCTAAGACTTGAACTTTTGATTGAAACAGTTTTTTTTTGTTCTAAATTCAGATTAGTTGCTGTAGGAATTAGTCCTTGAAATTAGTTGCATAAGCTGTTAGTATTGTAGACACCAGATTTTGCAGCTTATTTTAGTCTTTGAAGCCATCTGTTAGCTTATGTGCCCTACAATTAACTCCTTAAACCTGTTGCACCAAATCTGCCCCCGTTAGCCTGTTTTGGTTTAGGAGTTTGTTGAGCCTATTCAAGTTTCTTGTGCTTATTTCCTTCCATCTCGGCTTATTCTAGTGTGTTAGGAGTAGTATCAATAGGTTTTAGCTTATTAGGTTTATTTTGAGCTTCCGTGAGCTCTTAAGTTCACAACAGTTAAGGTGTGGTTTTGTTTGTGTTATCTGCTAAGACAACAAGCAATTTCCTGCTTATTTCTTAGTTGGTGAATACAATATTTTCAAATTAATTTTTTTTTCCTGTTGTTAAGTTTTACCAAAAGAAAAAGTAAAAAAAAAAAAAAAAAAAAAAAAAAAAGTGAGGTGCAAGAATCGAACCTGGTACCTCATGGTGTACAACAGGCCACTCCAAACAAACCTCCCTTCCATCTGTGCTCCTTAGTATTTGTTGCTAAGTTCTCTTTTGATAGTTATTTAATGCAACTTTGTCTGTTTATGCGTATATTAACTTTTCAGATTTTCATTTGCTTATTTTCGGCTTATTTTAAACTGTGCCCCCCCCCCCCCTTTTGTTATATTTTTCTTAGGTTTCTATTTACTTTAGGTATTTTCCAGAAAAAAATCAGATTTATTAAAATAGGTTTAGTATTTTTAGTGATTTAATTTAGATTAAATAGTATTTAAATCGTAATAAATAGAATTTTTATTGAAAAATTTAATTTTCTTTTTTCTAAAATTTTCTTTTGTCATCTAGTACGTAGGAAAATTGTTTGTAAACCCGTAGGACTTGCGTAGCTTAAATTTCACGTTTTTATTTGCGCGTTGACGTCTATCTTAAATAAACGTCACGTTTTTGTGCTTAATTGTGTTTTAGGATTCCCCGACTTCCCTAACATGTTTCCCATAGTATTTAGGTAGTTTTTAAGATTTCCTTAGCATTCCATTGTTCATTTTCCTATTTAGGTTGCGTTTATTTCATTTTCCGTTTGTTAATTATTAATTCTCGTAACTTTAACGTACCATAACACCAAATAACTCTCACAATCGAACTTACAAGCATTTTAATCTCCAAATCTCACACGATATTGCCCATTCACACCTCGTTGGAACACGACCCGGGTAATCACTTACCCGGTATCACATATATATATTGTATTCACGAATTTTTGCAAGTTAACTTTTTTCCTAAAGGTTAATTAGTAAATTCCACTCACGTTTACATTGTATTTATTTTGATACACGTTTCACCGCGAATCAAAATTTGGCGCCGCTGCCGGGGAGGTTGTGTTGCGACAATATCGTTACGATTTTAACGATTAGTGACTTGTAGAACCTTCGTCAAGAAGTTATCGTTTTCAAAAATAAAAAACACAAAAATATTTTCCTTTTCTTTTGTATATATACTTATCATATAAAAATACATAAAGATTTTCCGGTTTTCTCTGTTTAAATTAAAATAAACATAAAAGACAACCACCGAAAACCAAGGCAAAACATCTACCAACTGGGGGTGTGACCATAATAAGTTCCCAAACCAAAGATTCAATACTTGCCTTTATATCATTTGCATTTTGGAAAAATTTTAAACGATAAACAAACTTTAAGAGGAGTCGAAACGGTATAGGGCGATCCAATGAACTTCGCCCTAGCGAGAGATCCATTCTTCTCTCCCGCTCCTTTGTGCGTTTGTCTTTAAAAGTTAACCTTGCGTTTGTGATTATTGGTTTAAGTTCACAATTGTCTTTTAAGTTGGTCTTGTTTTAATTGAGATGTTTTTTATAGTGCATGCGCACTCGTTCGTCTACGTCAACAAGTCCTTTACAATCACTCAACAACATTCCAAGAAGAAGGCGTAATCGACGACGTACCAATCCAATAGTCGAACCCTAGATTCGTACTATTCCTTCAAACATGGCCAATAATCGTACCATGTCCGAGCTCCTCCAAGCACCCACCAAGGGTTATGGAGAGGCCATCGTTGTTCCGGCAATCTTTGCCGATAATTTTGAACTCAAAAC
This sequence comes from Artemisia argyi, assembly GCA_030686995.1. NCBI lineage: Eukaryota > Viridiplantae > Streptophyta > Magnoliopsida > Asterales > Asteraceae > Artemisia > Artemisia argyi. The sequence goes on from JARVZY010012441.1 coordinate 286,354, forward strand.
CGGGTTGCTACTATTAGTAACTTCGAGTCAATACTTCGGTTTTGAGAGGGAAGATCCTCATTCTCACATTCGATGGTTTAACAAGATCACATCCACCATCAAATACAAAAACGTCCCTCAAGAAGCTATCAAGCTTCTTCTTTTTCCTTTCTCTCTCGAGGGTACGACCCGAATTTGGCTTGAAAAACAACCCCCTCGTTCTATTGAGACATGGGAAGACCTCGTGTCGAAATTTGTGAATGAATTATTTCCCCCGTCTAAAACAACAAGCTTAAAGAATGAAATCACAAAGTTTACTCAAAACTTTGACGAATCTTTTAGCGAGGCGTGGGATCGTTTTAAAGATTTACTTCGCAAGTGTCCTCATCATGGTTTTTCCGAATTGCACAAAATTGATACTTTCTACAATGGTTTGAACCAAACCAATCAAGATTCTTTGAATAATGCCGCTGGTGGCAATCTCTTGAATCGGACTCCTAGAGATGCTTTAGCTATAATTGAAAACAAGTCTAAGGTTCGTACTTCACGAAACAATTCCATTGTTTCCCAAGTGAATGCAACCTCGTCTAGATCATCTCCCGTGAACAATTCTAGCACCGATGCTAAGATTGACAAACTCACGGAAGCTATTCAAGTATTGGTTCTTTCTAAAGAAAAGAAACTATCATCACCACAAACTTCTTCACCCGCTCAAGTCAAAGTGGTGGATGAAACTTGTGTCACTTGTGGACCTCATGCTTACTATAATTGTACTACAACCGATGGTAGTCAATTTGATGTAAAAGCTGTAGCCGGGTCTTATAACCAAGGAGGTAACCAATACCGTCCTCAAGTTGACCCGAACTATCGTACTAGCAATCAAAATGGTCCACCCGGCTTTTCTCAACCCAATAATCCAAATCGATTCAATCATAATCAACAACAAAGAAATCAAAATGTTCAAAATCAATTCATGCCCCGATTAATCAATTTCCAAATCAAGGGGTGAATTTCAATCAAGGTTTTCAAGCTCCTAATTACTAAGCTCCTAATGTTTCTTCAAGTGAACTTGCTAATTACATCAAAGCAAATGAGGCTAACATGAGGGGAATGCAAAACAAAATCAACACTTTGAAGAATGATTTTCAATCTTCAATGTCGAGACAAGGCAATGAGCTTAAAAATGAACTTCGAAACACTAATTACAAGATTTAACAATCTCAAAGCAAGATTGAGAACATGTTTGCTAGTCTTATGAATCAAATGAATCAAGCTTCTACTTCGGGTACTCTCCCCGGAAATACAATTCCCAACCCGAAGGGTGAATTGAAAGCTATTACCACTCGTAGTGGTAAAGTTTATGATGGACCCTCGACTCCTATTCCTCCACTAATGAAGGAAGCGGAATGAGAGCCCGAGGTTACAAAGGATAAGGTGCAAGCCTTAAGCTCATGAAGTACCGCACACGTCCAACCTTCAGTCGATCAAACTTCAATTCCCGAATTTGATTTTCCAAAGAGCATTCCTAAGCCTTCGATCCCATATCCTTTGAGGCTTAGTGATAAAAAACTCTGTGATCAAACTAATAATCAAATGAAGAAGTTTCTTGAGATATTTCAAAAGTTACACTTCGACATTAGTTTCGCGGATGCTCTTTTCTATATGCCCAAGTTTGCTTCCACTTTCAAGAGTCTTCTAAGTAACAAAGAGAAATTGTTTGAGCTCACTAAAACTCGTTTGAATGAAAATTGTTCGGCGGTGCTTCTAAAGAAACTTCCTGAAAAGTTAGGAGACCCCGGAAAATTTCTCATTCCTTGTGATTTCCAAAAGCTTGAAGAGTGCTTCGCCTTGGCCGATCTTGGCGCTAGCATAAATCTCATGCCTTTCTCTATTTGGCAAAAGCTTTCACTTCCCGAGCTTACACCAACACGAATGACTCTAGAATTAGCAACCCAAACGGTTACGGTTCCGAAGGGTATTGCTGAAGATGTCTTTGTGAAGGTTGGCAAGTTCCATTTTCCTGCCGACTTCGTAGTCGTTGATTTTGATACCGATCCTCGTGTTCCCCTCATTTTGGGAAGACCATTCTTGAAAATGGCTCGTGCATTAATCGACGTCTTCGTAGGTGAAATGACTCTAAGAGTTGGTGATGAAAAGTTGGTCATTAACATTGAAAACACTTCAAAAGATCTTCTCGACCTTGAACGAGAAGCAATTAACCAAATTTATGTCATTGATGTTGCATGTGATGAATACTTTGAAGAAGTGTTAAATGTGCAAGGATCAATTGATTCTATCATCGATGTCTCTTCCCCCTCTCTCACTCCATTTGAGGGAGGTGACTTCATTTTGGAAGAGATTGAAGCTTGTTTATCATGTGATTCTCGTGTTGATCATGATTCTATCAATCCCGACGAAGACATACTTTTCCTTGAGAAATTGCTTAATGATGATCCATCAGTTCTTCCTCCAAAAGAACTTCATAATGAGTAAGTCAAAAATGTTGAAAATACTGATGATTTTCCTGAAGTCGAACTTAAGGACTTAACGCCTCATCTCGAGTATGCATTTTTGGAGGGTGACGATAAGTTACCCGTCATTATTGCTAAAGACTTGAATGAGGATGACAAAGCCGCTCTCATCAAAGTTTTAAAGTCACACAAGCAAGCCATTGCTTGGAAACTTTCCGACATCAAGGGTATTAACCAGGAATTTTGTATGCACAAAATTTTGATGGAGGATGACTTTAAACCGACGGTTCAACAACAAAGAAGGGTGAATCCAAAAATCCACGAGGTTATCAAACAAGAAGTCATAAAACTTCTTGATGCCGGTTTAATTTCCCCTATTTCGGATAGTCCTTGGGTGAGTCCCATTCATTGTGTGCCTAAGAAGGGTGGTATTACGGTTGTTAAAAATGATGATAATGAGTTGATTCCTACTCGATTGGTAACGGGATGACGTGTTTGCATCGACTATCGAAAGTTGAATGACGCCACCCGTAAAGACCACTTTCCTCTACCTTTCATGGACCAAATGCTTGAAAGATTGGCGGGAAACGAATACTATTGTTTCCTTGACGGTTTTTCGGGTTACGTCCAAATTCTCATTGATCCGCAAGATCAAGAGAAAACAACTTTCACGTGCCCATACGGAACATTTGCCTATCGATGCATGCCTTTTGGTTTGTGCAATGCTCCGGGCACATTTCAAAGATGCATGATGGCCATTTTTCACGACATGATCGAGAAAACAATGGAGGTCTTTATGGATGATTTTTCGGTCGTTGGGAATTCATTTGAATCATGTCTCACCAATTTAGACAAAATGCTTCAACATTGTGAAGATACAAATCTTTGTCTAAATTGGGAGAAAAGTCATTTCATGGTCAAGGAAGGCATTGTCCTTTGCCATAAAATCTCTAAGAGCGGGATTGAGGTTGACAAAGCTAAAATTGATGTCATTTCTAAACTACCTCCTCCCACAACTGGCAGAATCAGCCCTTGAAACTTCAATAAATACACTATTGGTCCTTGTAATTTCATAATTTCAAAAAGCTGAAAATAATACCCAATGCCCTGGTCCAAATCCAATCCACAAATAATAACCAAAGCCCAACCCACTATCTAAACCCGAGCCCACTCCCTATTACCCGGTCAAACCATCAAAGCAAAGTCAAACCATAATAAATAAATATATTAACCCTTCCCACCCCCCATTTTTAACCCTCTACCCAGAAATTACTATTTACATGAACCCTAATATTACCCCGCCTCTTAATTACCACAATTAAGGGTAATTCAGTCCAATCACTCGCATCTAGAAGCTATTTGGTGATGTCAGAAGGTGTCAGAGGCAAAGAAGCACACGTTTGGGACACTTGGCAAGAGCTAATTGGATGGGACGCGTCATACTGAGTGTTCCAAAGGTGGACAATGATTGGGAAATGATTAAATGATGATCAAGGGCTCAGGATTACTTCAAACAAGCACAACTTACACGGATTGCGAACATGGCAATCCGTGAGCTCACTCCTCACTCTTATCCTATATAAAGAGATGTAGATTTGCTGTTTAGGTGTGGAGTTTGGAGTAGTAAAACTCTGCCAATTTCTTTTCTCAGTTTTAATGTAATGATTTCTTTCCAATTGTAATACCTTTTTAGCTTAAATGCAAACTTTTTACTTTCAATCAATTTAGTGTAAACTTTGATTACTGCTTATTAGTTTTATAATTGTCTTTTCAGCTTAATTCAGTTTTTACAAATTCACTTTTCATTAAACATTAGTTCTAATCTATCTTAAAGTTCTCATTAAAATTCAGAAAATAAAATAAATAGAAATAGTTTTGTATTAATCAGTTTCCATTTAATCCGATTTGTTGTTTGAAACTACTTATACTGGTTTATACTCTCTGAATATAAGTAGTCAATTCATCAAATTACAATAGATAACTTGTTCAATTTTTTGGTCAAACATAGTCAACTGCAGAGATTTCTTTGGTGATCAAAGGTGATAATTGACAGGAAAATACAGAATTAGAAGGTTGTGCCTGTCCAAAGACAGACTAGCTTAGTGAAACATCTCTGTTCAAGCTGAGATGTGAGCTTTTGTAAGTTTTGATTTCATTTCTTTCCTTAAAAAGTAGCATATATCTGTTTTCTGAGTACTTGTTTGATTCAGTTGATTGTGAAAGTTGATTTAGCTTCTCTTTGTGTTAGTTTAGTTTGTTTGATCATTAGTTTGGTAGTTTATAGCTTAATGCATAAGTTTCTTAGTGTAACTGCTAGATATAGGGGTGTTTGGATCAAGTTCTAATTCTGTGTTACTATCAATTTTATGAGCTAAGGTTAGTTCAGTTAGGTTCATTGAAGTTTACATAGCATAAGTAGGACATAAAATCAGTAGGTTTTTAGATAAAAGTCAAAGTTAGATTGGAAATTACTACACAGTTAGGTTTAGTAGAATTCAGTCAGCGGTTTTGAAGTAGTAGTTGCATACTTATCATAGTAGCTTAATTTAGCTTAATAATAGCTTAATACTACATTTAGAATTAGTTGTGAACAGTTGAAATTAGAATTAGTCAAAGTTTCATTGTAATCAAAAAGTCAAAGTTAGTTAGAACTCAGTTTTTGGTCACACTTTTGTTAGCAGTCCTAGGGTTCATTACTAGTTGGAAATACATTTAGATTGCTAATTTTAAGAGATCAGCAGTTAGGGAAACTTAATCAAAAAGTATATCTGAGTTTTGAACTTATTTGCTCATTAGAATTTTGCTTGTAAGTTGCCTGATTGAGCATAGCTATCCCCTGCACCATTATGTGTCTTCAGTTTTCTAGGCTTCATTTAGTTTAGTAGATGAGTAGTAGCTTCAAGTCTTTTGGTAGATTTAGTTACTTAGTATAATAGTCTTACTTTTGCCCCCCATAACTCTTTAGTTTAGAGCTTATTAGGATTGCTTATTCAGGCTTGCTTTATAGTGGTTTGAACTTGATTTCTGAATTAATCATAGGCCTGCTAGTGCCTTATTTGAGCTTGTGATTGTGCTTAATTGACAATTCTGAGTTGCTTTAGTTGTATTTTAGCTATTCATTCAGTTCCTAGCTCCTGGCTTATTCTGTGTTGTGTTTGCTTATTCATTAGGTTATCATTAACTGCTTGTTGCTTGAATTCATTGTTATTGTGCTTCTTAAGTTCATTTCTGAGTTTCTATGTGCTTATTAGTGTATATAGCTTCTGTGTTTTCAATTTGGTTCAGTTTTGTGGCAAGTGCTTATAAATAAGCACTTGCCATAAGTTGTTTCTGTGCTTATAAGCACTTCTGCTTATCTTTTTCTTTTCAAAATTTTTTTGCAAGCTTATTATAATATTCTAGATTTTCTGTGAATTTTTCATGATTTTCTGAGTTGATTTGATATTTTTCTTAATTTCTATTCAAATATAATCATTTTTAAATCCTTTTTAATAATAAAAAATCCATAAAAAATCAGAAAAAGCTTTTTAAAAATACAAAAATATTTTAGGAAATTCTTTTATAATATTTTAGATTTTTCAGATTAGATTTTATAATTTTCCCATTATTTTTCACATTTTCTTTAATTTTTAATCACTTCTTAATTCAATAAATAGAAAATAAATCATAGAAAATTAATAAAAACTCAAAAAAATATTTTTCTTTCTCTTAAAATTCTTTTTAATAGTTTGAGATTTTTAGAAAATTGTTTCACATTTGTAGGATCATTTTTAGTATAAGAGTCGCGTTTTATTTCGTACGTTACGTTTATTTTCGCGTTTGAATTTCCGTTTTTACGATTTTAACATTTGTGCATATATAACTTGTATATCCTGCTTAGTTTACTATTACTTTTCATTATTTGAATTCCAAAATCATATTCTTCACTTTACCACTTTTCACGACTCGATTTCGTGATTCGATAATTCACGACTCCATTCTACCTTCGTTGGGAAAACGATCCGGGAAATACTTTCACGAGTATTTCTTCGGAATAATTATATACTATAAAAAGACTTTATCAAAATGGCGCCGCTGCCGGGGAAGGTCGAAGTGAGTTTTTGAATATCGTTTTGAAAAATCGTGTTTTGATAAGCCTTCCTCTATCTTGTAAATATTTTCTATAAAACATAAAAATTAAAAAATCAAAAACAAAAAAATTATCTTCTATTCCTCTAAAATTTGATTCTTTTTCTCAAACCCTCTCATGTTTAATTCTTATGGATCCAATTTGTTTTAATTGTGGAGAACCTTTCTTCGGAGGGTTGTGTGTGTGGTGTACGTGCGACCAATGTGGTGATAATATTCATGATGGAGTTTATTGGAATTGTAATTCTCCCGCGTATAATCAAAGATCGTTCAACAATCCGTCAAACGTTCCCGATTTCTATCCAACACCACCACCACCTTTGTTTAATTGCTATAATTGTGGAAACCCTTTCGAAGAAGGAGCACCTTGTGGGCAATGTTTTTGTAACCAATGTGGATACGCGAATTGTATGTGCTACGCCCCGAGTGCTGAAACGTCTTTCGATTGTGATACGAGATTTGATAATTATCCTCAAAATGATTCAAATCCTCTTTATCAAAACTCTTATGAGCAAGACCCGTATTTCAATGATAATTCATTTCAAAATACATCAAATTTTAAACATTGTGGGGGATCGTCTGAAAATTTTTATGAGCCGAATTCATATTACGATCCTTATGGTTTTAACCAACCCCTACAAATTCCCAATAAGTTTCAAGTTCCTATTGAATTTATTGATGAAATGAAATCCATTATCGAGACGTTAAAAGAGTGGGTGGCTAATCGTTATACGCATACTCCTGAGCATCATGTGAAATCAATGGAAGAACTTCTTGCCGAAGAAAGAAAAGCTAAATTTTGTGAGTGTTGTATGTACGACGATGATGATTCCATGATTACGATTGTTCTTAACCCTCAAAAAGAATCTATTTCTCCTTCCGTAGAACCCGATGACTCTCTAACAATGGGGAGCGAGCATCTAAACACTATTCCGGCAACGGAATCGGACGAATTCAATAAGTCTAGTGTTGAGAACCTCGTCCTAATCCCAAGTGAGTCCGGAGGAATTTCTAACAGTGATGATGAATTTGTTGAAAATAATCGTCTTGAAAATCCGAATGATCGTGTTGAGATATTCTCCGATTCTGATGATGAAGATTCTATATCTTGTGGAGAAATCGAATATTTTGAAGAAGAACCTTCTGAGCTCGTCAGCTTAGAAGAAGAGAATAATGAAGAAGTTGAAACTGAAATCCAAGATGAAGCTCTACGTGAAACATTATGGAATGTCAATCTTCTTATTTCTAGGATCGAGGCATTGAAAGATCCTCCGACTTTTTCTCCTATCCCCGATATGGATAGTGATTTCTTACCCGAGCTTGAAATCTTTCTATTTGAAGAGACGAGTAGTGGCAGTCCCACTATTCATGCTGATATCTCTCTTCCGGATTATGAATGCTTTACTTTTGAGATCGACTCTATACCTATTTCTGATAATCCGTTACGTGACCCTCTTTTAGAGGATGTTGATCGATTTCTTGCGGCGGATGACTCGATACCACCGGGTATTGAGAATGACGAGAATGACATTCAAAGAAATATTCTTTCCGGTTCACCTTCTTCTCGTCCGCCCGCGAAACTACCGGATGTAGATTTTGAATCAGGTTCGAATGAAGATATTTTTGGAGTGGTGGACGAGATTTATGAACAAGATGTTCCTATGCTTGATATTTTACCCACCCAACCTACCCGTGATTCAGAAGTTGACTTCGCTTTCATAATTCGAGTGTTTCACCCTTTCTATCTTTATACCATCATTTCTCCTTTCCACTCCACAGGGAGTGAGGATACCGTCTTTGACCCCGGCATCTCCGTTTATCATACCGGGTGTCCGGTTTATCATACCGGGTGTCCGGTTTATCTGCTCTCCCCAAGGACGAATTAATTCGGGGATCGAGTCAAGCTCATGTGACTCGGTGAACAAAAACAAGCGCTTCGTGGGAGGCACCCCATGCTTATCATTCATCTTCTTAAATTTCTATTTTCTTTCTAATGTGACGTGAGGAGGGCTACCTCTTCCATTATCTTGTGTTTCATGGTTTTTTGTGAATGTCCAGGATTTGCCCGAATAATGAAGACTCTCGTGCTCGTGGTTTTGTCTCCTCTCGAGTTTCATCATTCGTTGCTTATCCATATATCCTAATTTTATTGACTAACATTTATCTTTTGGCATAATTAATAAATGGCCTTAGGTTTATGTAGGAGAACCCTTACCTTTTAAACATTGAGGACAATGTTTCGTTTTAGTCTGGGGGGGGGGGGGGTGATCGTTCGATCTGATTTTTGCCTTGCACTTTGCTGTGAACTCTCGCAACTCTGTTTTTCCACCAAAAAATAAAAAATTGAAAATTTCAAAAATTTTGAAGAAAATCAATGAAAAAGTCATGAAAAAGTAAAAAAAAAAAAAAAATAAAAAAAAAATAAAATAAAAAAAAAAAGAGAAAAAATTGAAAAAGTTGTGAAAAAATATAATAAAGTTTGAATAAATGTTTTGACACCTTGTTGACTTTCTTGCTGGTGAGAGTAGGAATAAATATTTTGACTTGACAGGGCGTGTTGAGCCCTAGCTTGTTCCCTTAACCAATGATAATCACATAAGCTTGTGCTAGTTTTGTACACAAGGAGCTATAAAATGCGAATTCTTTTTTAAGAATCTGCAAGTTCCCGTACTTGACTTTATACATGTGCGGCTTAAAAGCTTTCGCTAGTCTTTTACATCAGGAGCTAGAAAACGCGAATTGTTTCCGTAACTGACTTTATATATGCGTGGCTGATTATCGGCTAAGTATTCGCGGGTTTCATTATTTGGAATCTTAAATTGCGAAGAGCGAGAAATGATAGAGTTTATTTAGAAGTTAGATGCTAAACGTGGGGTAGTGGTTCTCTTTAGAGCTCATCAGAGGTACTTGTGGCTTTTTACTCCCATCAGAAACGTCACCAATATATAATAGATGTTCTAGGTTAATTAGTGGTATTTCGGTTTGAATAATATTTAGTTCTTTGTTTTCTTAAGAGAATTTTTGCTTTAGAAGTTGGGTACATTTCAAGGAACCTCAAAAATAAGAGCAAAAAGTGAAAAAATCAAAAGTCAAAAGTTGATTATCTATGTGGTTTTGGAGCTACCCGATAAGCTTCCATTGATGTTATGAGAAAAGTCAAGAAAGTATGAAAAATATGAGGAAAGTGAAAACAAATGAAAAAAGTGAAAGTTGAAAGTTATGATGAATAAGAGTTTCAATGTAAATAAGTTGTTGGCGCGTGAGGTGCATGTGTATAATTCTAAATTGGACACATGAGGTGCACGTGTAGTACTCTGCAACTTATATTTATGATGTTGTATGTACCAAAAATTCCTTGATGTGGACCGAATTTCTATTGTAGTAGTTCTTAAGAGAAAATGAATAACTACTTATCATTTTAACTTAGGTGTCACTATCGGACTAAAAATTATTGAAACGAGAAAATATGAAGCAATTCATTTCTCAACAAAAATAAAATATTGAGATACAAAACTTAGGACATGGGAGTAAGAAGTTACCACAAGTAACTATTATGAGTAGTGTTAGCATCTAACTTATAGATAAGTTGTGATCTCGTTTGTAAGCTTAGTTTGGGGACTCATGAAAAATCAAGGATGACGATTTTTATCCGTACGATCACTTTTCTATGAGAAGTGTTTCTACTCGTTGACCCTAAAAATTATTGCAAAATAATGAAAGTTTAACAAACTGTCACAAGTATGAAGTAAGAAAAGTCCAAAAATAGAAGTGTAAGTGAAATAAAGGAATAAAAGAAAATTTTTGGAAAACGGAGCATTTTCGGGAATAAATGATTTTGTAATTTATTTTGAACCTCTTTGCTACTTTACAACGTTAGTAGGAAGAGTTATAATATTATTTATCCAAAAAGCGTGAATTGATCACATTGCGTGAGGGCACGACAATACTTTAGTCAGGGGGATTTTGGTGTGCATTAATTTACACACCTTTTATTTAACCAAAACCGGACCCAAAAGACCAAAAACTAACCAATTATGCCAAATATGTTGTGTTTTTGTGTTTTTACATGTGCAGGTACGGATATTGTAGAAAGGGACAAACTTTTTACTTTTAATCAATTTAATGTAAACTTTGATTACTGCTTATTAGTTTTATAATTGTCTTTTCAGCTTAATTCAGTTTTTACAAATTCACTTTTCATTAAACATTAGTTCTAATCTATCTTAAAGTTCTCATTAAAATTCAAAAAATAAAATAAATAGAAATAGTTTTGTGTTAATCAGTTTCCATTTAATCTGATTTGTTGTTTGAAACTACTTATACTGGTTTGTAGTCTCTGAATATAAGTAGTCAATTCATCAAATTACAATAGATAACTTGTTCAATTTTTTGGTCAAACATAGTCAACTGCAGAGATTTCTTTGGTGAACAGAGGTGATAATTGACAGGAAAATACAGAATTAGAAGGTTGTGCCTGTCCAAAGACAGACTAGCTTAGTGAAACATCTCTGTTCAAGCTGAGATGTGAGCTTTTGTAAGTTTTGATTTCATTTCTTTCCTTAAAAAGTAGCATATATCTGTTTTCTGAGTACTTGTTTGATTCAGTTGATTGTGAAAGTTGATTTAGCTTCTCTTTGTGTTAGTTTAGTTTGTTTGATCATTAGTTTGGTAGTTTATAGCTTAATGCATAAGTTTCTTAGTGTAACTGCTAGATATAGGGGTGTTTGGATCAAGTTCTAATTCTGTGTTACTATCAATGAGCTAAGGTTAGTTCAGTTAGGTTCATTGAAGTTTACATAGCATAAGTAGGACATAAAATCAGTAGGTTTTTAGATAAAAGTCAAAGTTAGATTGGAAATTAGTACACTGTTAGGTTTAGTAGAATTCAGTCAGTGATTTTGAAGTAGTAGTTGCATACTTGATCATAGTAGCTTAATTTAGCTTAATAATAGCTTAATACTACATTTAGAATTAGTTGTGATCAGTTGAAATTAAAATTAGTCAAAGTTTCATTGTAATCAAAAAGTCAAAGTTAGTTAGAACTCAGTTTTTGGTCACACTTTTGTTAGCAGTCCTAGGGTTCATTACTAGTTGGAAATACATTTAGATTGCTAATTTTAAGAGATCAGCAGTTAGGGAAACTTAATCAAGAAGTATATCTGAGTTTTGAACTTATTTGCTTATTAGAATTTTGCTTGTAAGTTGCCTGATTGAGCATAGCTATCCCCTGCACCATTCTGTGTCTTCAGTTTTCTAGGCTTCATTTAGTTTAGTAGATGAGTAGTAGCTTCAAGTCTTTTGGTAGATTTAGTTACTTAGTATAGTAGTCTTACTTTTGCCCCCATAACTCTTTAGTTTAGAGCTTATTAGGATTGCTTATTCAGGCTTGCTTTATAGTGGTTTGAACTTGATTTCTGAATTAATCATAGGCCTGCTAGTGCCTTATTTGAGCTTGTGATTGTTCTTAATTGACAATTCTGAGTTGCTTTAGTTGTATTTTAGCTATTTCATTCAGTTCCTAGCTCCTGGCTTATTCTGTGTTATTTTGCTTATTCATTTGGTTATCATTAACTGCTTGTTGCTTGAATTCATTGTTATTTTGCTTCTTAAGTTCATTTCTGAGTTTCTATGTGCTTATTAGTGTATATAGCTTATGTGTTTTCAATTTGGTTCAGTTTTGTGGCAAGTGCTTATAAATAAGCACTTGCCATAAGCTGTTTCTGTGCTTATAAGTACTTCTGCTTATCTTTTTCTTTTCAAAATTTTTCTGCAAGCTTCTTATAATATTCTAGATTTTTTGTGAATTTTTCATAATTTTCTGAGTTGATTTGATATTTTTCTTAATTTCTCTTCAAATATAATCATTTTTAAATCCTTTTTAATAATCAAAAATCCATAAAAAATCAGAAAAGCTTTTTAAAAATACAAAAATATTTTAGGAAATTCTTTTATAATATTTTAGATTTTTCAGATTAGATTTTATAATTTTCCCATTATTTTTCACATTTTCTTTTATTTTTAATTACTTCTTAATTCAATAAATAGAAAATAAATCATAGAAAATTAATAAAAACTCAAAAAAATATTTTTCTTTTTCTTAAAATTCTTTTTAATAGTTTAAGATTTTTAGAAAATTGTTTCACATTTGTAGAATCATTTTTAGTATAAAAGTCGCGTTTTATTTCGTACGTTACGTTTATTTTCGCGTTTGAATTTCCGTTTTTACGATTTTAACATTTGTGCATATATAACTTGTATATCCTACTTAGTTTACTATTACTTTTCATTATTTGAATTCCAAAATCATATTCTTCACTTTACCACTTTTCACGACTCGATTTCACGATTTGATAATTCACGACTCCATTCTACCTTCGTTGGGAAAACGACCCGGGAAATACTTTCACGAGTATTTCTTCGGAATAATTATATACTATAAAAAGACTTTATCATGCGGTTTTGGGGCAACGCAAAACCAAGCATTTTCAGCCTATACACTATGCAAGCAATACTTTAACCAAGGCTTAAGCTCATTACACCACAACGGAAAAATAATTGTTGGCCGTGGTGTATGCTTTTGAGAAATTCCGGCCATACTTGATCTTGTCAAAAAGCATAGTGTATACGGATCACTCTGCTTTGAAATGCCTATTTGCTAAGCAAGATGCTAAGCCGAGATTGCTTCGATGGGTTCTCCTCCTACAAGAATTTGATATCATCATACGTGATAGAAAGGGAGCCGAGATCTTGCTGCTGATCACTTGTCCCGATTAGAGAACCCTCATCAAAGTGTTCTCGAGAAACAGGGAATTAATGAAATGTTTCCTCTCGAGACACTTAACGTGGTATCTTTTCGTGGTGATTCGAGTACCCCATGGTTTGCCAATTTTGCAAACTACCATTCGGGGAATTTTTTGGTGAAAGGGATGTCATCCCAACAAAAGAACAAGTTTTTCAAAGATGTGTGATGAGGCAAAAAATGAACCACTTTTAGGGGGTCATTTAAGCCCGGAATTGAATTTATTTGATCAAATATTGCCCTAAATCGTTCCTTTTGTGATTTTAGGTACTTTAGGAGAGAAATCTGGAAAAGGAAGCAATTCGGACGTTTTTGGAGCATAAAAGTGAAGAAAACGCCAAAGTCTTAATTTTCCTTGCTGGGAACAGTAGGTGACGGCGTCAAGAGCAACATCCTGACGGCGTCAAGAGTAAATTGCATGACGACCCAGTGCAAACGTGAAGGCGTCACAAGTAGAGCGTCAAGAGTAAAACACGTGACGGCCTGGAAGACCCTAACACATGACGGCGTCAGATGAAGATGAAGGCAGTCCGAGAAGTATTTTGGCGGCGAGATGACGGCGTCACCTATTTTGTCTTGACGCCGTCAGCCTCAGTTTTCTATATATATTTTTCTAATTTTCATTCATAAAGGAGAGAAGTTTTGGAGAAACCCTAAGGCCGAACCTATTACGAATTTTACAGGTTTTTCAAGGGTTTTCAGCCCTTGAACCCTTTCATGTGTAATTGAGATAAGTGTTCTTCTAATTCAATCAATATGTCTATGTGTTGGTTGTCTATATCTTGTGCTTGTCTTAATTCCACCATACTAGGCTAGATCTATTTTGTGTTTGCTTAGATCTAATGAAACCTAGATGTTGATTATGTGTTGATTACTTGTTTATGGTTGTATTGGATGAATGGTTTCGATGTTAGGCTTAAGAAAACTGGCAGATCTCCAAATGGTAACATGCTTGAACGTCTTAGGAAACATGAACTGACGTGCACTAGGTTTTATTGGATGTATTTAATGCATGAGTAAATTTTAATGATCCCATGTTAGGAGCTTCTTAGCCGGCTCGACATAGGAGTGAAGTAGGCACTCATAGGATTGGGGAATTAAGTGCGCCACCCCATGAATGGTATTAAGGAATACAATCCGTCATCCACGCAACTATAACAAGTAATTAACGTGTAAAAGATATCTAGGGAGTAGTGAAATCTAAGTAAACATAATTTCTCCACTTATTGTTCACAACCTTAGTTAATTTAGTTTATTTTCATTTCTAGTATTTTATTTTGATTGCATCTTTAGTATTGGGTTAGTTGACTAGCAACTAATTCCGCCCAAATCCTTCAAACCCGAGATATTTACTTGCTTTTTAAAAAATATAAAAATACAAAAATAATCATCCATCATCTCTAGAACTAGTATTTAGGTTTTCTAATCCTAGCGACACTATTCCTAGCTGAACGATCAATCCCCCGGTACTTGTCACTATACTATACTACAACGATCAGGTACACTGCCTGGTGGGGGTTGTAAGCTTCTCGAGATCCCTCGAGAGGTAAAGCCTGGTGCAATTCCCACGCATCAATGTGAAACATTACTTTTGGGACGACCCCTGTTTGTTTAAGATTTGTACGGATCAAGTCATCCGAAGGTGTGTGTACGGGCAAGAAGCCAATGACATTCTCAAGGCTTGTCACAATGGACCCACCGGGGGACATCATGGCCCGAATTACACCGCCAAGAAGGTGTTTGATTCTGGATTTTATTGGCCTACCATCTACAAAGATGCCCATGACTTGGTCAAATCTTGTGACGCATGTCAACGTCAAGGAAAAATTTCGCAACGTGATGAAATGCCACAAAATATCATCCAAGTTTGCGAAATCTTTGACGTGTGGGGCATCGATTTCATGGGCCCATTCCCGTCTTCACGAGGGAACAAATAGATACTCGTGGTTGTCGACTACTTATCAAAATGGGTTGAAGCGAAAGCGCTCCCCACCAACGATGCCCGAGTTGTAGTCAAGTTTCTTAAATCTCTTCTCTCGTTTTGGAACTCCCCGTGCTATCATTAGTGATCGCGGTACTCACTTTTGCAACGACCAATTTGCAAAGCTCATGCTTAAGTACGGTGTTACTCACCGTCTTACTACCGCTTATCACCCACAAACAAGTGGGCAAGTGGAGGTTTCAAATCGAGGTTTAAAAAGAATTCTTGAAAGGACCGTAGGCGAAAACCGTGCCACTTGGTCGAACAAGTTAGATGACGCTCTATGGGCTTTTCGTACAGCTTATAAAACACCCATCGGGTGTACCCCTTATAAGCTCGTGTATAGGAAAGCGTGCTCGAGCACAAAGCTTATTGGGCCTTGAAGCATGCCAACTTCGATCTTAAGTCCGCGGGTGATCATAGGAAAGTTCAAATCAATAATCTAAATGAACTTCGTGATCAAGCTTATGAGAACTCTTTGATCTACAAAGAGAAAACAAAGAAGATCCATGACTCCAAAATCAAGAACCGCGTTTTTAACGTTGGTGACCGAGTCCTTCTTTTTAACTCTAGATTGAAGATATTCTCGGGGTAAGCTAAACACCCGCTGGACTGGACCATTCACCGTTGCTAAAGTTTTTCCTTATGGTACCATCGAGTTATCTCAAAATGACGGTCCAAATTTCAAAGTGAATGGGAATCGGTTGAAGCATTATTTGGAGGGGACATACCACCCATGGTTGTCCCGGATCTCCAAACTTTCCCCATGGACCAATGAATTCGGGGTTGAGTCAAGCTAGCGACTCGGTTAACAAAAACAGTAGAATTACATGGGTTTTCACCCATCTCTCTAATTTCTTTCTCTTTTCTAAAACCTAAGTGTGGGGGAGATACCCCTGCTCTTAAAAAAAATGATGATTTTCCCACACTTGCCCAAATCTAAACTTTTTACGTTTTCAAGTGTCGGCATAATAGCCGGGTACTTTGAATATTGAAGGCAATATTCAATTCTAAGTGTGTGGGGGGTGGGTATTCTTGGCAAATTTGATCACATTTGTACCTTTTAGTGCCATAATACCCCCGTTTTGGCCAAAAAAATTTTTTTTTTGTGGAAGTGCTTTGCACTAACACAACAATAGGTTATCAGTCCACCATGTCTAACATAAGGACTGGCTAATCCAAGAGCAAACGGCTCTTGGTAAAGATATCTCAAATCCGTTTATGGTTGACAATTTGCCAAAAATTGTATGGTGTTCAAGTCACCATATCTTTGATAGTGAAGAGTTGGCTAGCCCACAAGGTTATGGCTTGTGGTAAAGGCAGTGGAAAACCATAATTGGTAATCAACTCACCAAAATGATAATTTTAGAGTTGGCTAGTCCAAAAGCAAACGGCTTTTAGTAATTTGGTTATCAATGTACCAAAGTATCACACTAAAACATTTGGCTACTCCGGAAGTAATGGCTTTTGTTAAAGAGACATCAAATCCATTAAATTTTCATAAAGGATTGCTAGGGACTAGCAACAGTTTAGTGTGGGGGATTGATGAGTATGTAATACTCATCATTTTTGTCTTATCTGAACTGCAAAAACATTTAAAAACACTCAGAAAAGCATCAAAATACTGAAAATATCCCAGGATCGTGTTTTATATGTTTCGGATGCAAAATGATTGAAAAGCGATGAAAAACGAATAAAGTTTGCATAACTGGCAGTTTCAGTCCCTCGATTTTCAAAACATGACAAAATCAGTCCTTGTGCATTTATTTTGAAAGAAAAATCAATAAAGGTCTTTTGGAAATCACAATTTGTCATAATTAGTCCTTTGGTGAAAAGTTTCAAAAGTTTACAAGTTTGGTCCCTGTACTTTTAGAAAATGTCAAAAATGGTCCCTGGAGAGATATTATGAAGAAAAGTAAAAAAAAGGTCCACCAAGTATCATAAGATGACATTTTGAGTCCTTGGATTGCAATTTTCAAAGATTGGCGATTATGGTCCCTCAAGTTTCAATGTTGGTAAAAATGGTCCTCGGATATGTTATTTTGAAGAAAACAATCATCTAAATTCCTTGGGAAATTAAGGGATGGAAATTATGGCCTTTGGAAGGAATTTAGATACTTGATAACTTTGGTCCTCCAATTTCAGAATATTACATTTTTGGTCCTTGTGCTTGTTTAGCTGAAAAACCAAACAGATCCTTTCATATTACCAAATCTTAAACCCAACACTTACTTAAAACCAACACCCATTTAAACCTTTCTACTGGCCCAATTCCATTTCACAAAGCCCCACTCACGTTTTATAATAAAACGTTTGTTTTGACCAGCCTCCCCAGGGTCAAACTTCACCTGTCTTCCCCAACCTCCCATTACCCTCCAGGTATTCCCTCTCCTCCACTCCACCACCTGCTACACTTCACCTCCCCCAATACCTTAAAAGCTCCACCCCACTATCCTCCCTCACCTCTCACAAACCCATACCTACCACTCCATGTCACCTATCCACATGATGAGATGGGCGCCAAACCTAAATTGAAGGATGGGATCTTCCTTACTTTAACTCAATGGCTGGGATTGGTCACAAAGAAGCACAAAGGATGGACAACTCAATAATCCTCTCACTGAATAAACACACAAGGATGAGGACAAAGCAAAGAGAAGGAAACCCTAGCTACATTAAGTATAAATAGTATCATTGTAAGCCATCCATGGCAGTAAATTTAAGTAGGTTTTTTAGTCTTTAATTTAGTTTTCTAATTAGTTTAAGTTTTAACTTTGTACTTCCTGCTTTTAAAGTTTAATGAAATTTTAAGTTTCTTTCAAAGTTAGTTATTTTTAGCAGCTGTTAATTCCACTTGTTTGTAGCTCATTTATGTTTATCTAGCTTAAATATAGTTCAATCACTAATATATTTCCAAGTTCTAGCTGCGCAATTCTGTTTTTCAAGAAAAAAATACATCAACACCCCTGTTAAGGGGTGTTTGGTACAAGAATGTGATTGAGTACAAAAAATTGTTTCACCAAGTTTTCAACTTTGATTAGCTTGCTTTCCTTATAATTAGCAGTTTTTAATTAAGTTTCTACATCTTATAGTAGTTTGTAAGCATCTTAAGTTTTTTTTTTCCCAAAAATTGTCTTGTTAACTGATATTCATGAGTTATTAGGGTAGATCTTAGTTTTAGCCTCTTAGGTTGTGTTTATCAGTTCACATTAGCTCCATTTATGTGTGTGCATTTTCATATTACCTGATGTTGGATTCTTGAAGTCAGAAATGGCAAAAGTCACCCATTTACCCCAACTGGTTCAGCAACCAAGCATTCCCAAACACCCTCAAAGCTCCATTTTTAATTCCCTCATCTGTAGGAGTTATGATCTAAAAATTGGTTTACGGTTATTTTGACAGCTTGTCTTCATGCCACTATTTTTATTTTATTTTTGTGATTTTTTTCTACTTATTCAGGCCATTAAACATGACCCTTTGTCCACTTTTCTGTTTTTAGCTATGCAGGCCATAAGCTTAGGTTTTGCTTATTAGTGTTTGTAGCATGTTTTAGCTTGCGTATCTGTACCTTTATTTCTTATTTAGGTCTCCCTAGTATGACTTAGCTGTAATTCCCCCTAGACGAGCATTTAACAGGCTTTTGATAGCTTTTGCATAACCTCAGACTTGAACTTTTGATTGAAACAGTTTTTTTGTTCTAAATTCAGATTAGTTGTTATAGGAATTAGTCCTTGAAATTAGTTGCATAAGCTGTTAGTATTGTAGACACCAGATTTTGCAGCTTATTTTAGTCTTTGAAGCCATCTGTTAGCTTATGTGCCCTACAATTAGCTCCTTAAACCTGCTGCACCAAATATGCCACCATTGGCCTGTTTTGGTTTAGGAGTTTGTTGAGCTTACTCAAGTTTCTTGTGCTTATTGCCTTCCATCTTGGCTTATTCTAGTGTGTTAGGAGTAGTATCAATAGGTTTTAGCTTATTAGGTTTATTTTGAGCTTCCGTGAGCTCTTAAGTTCACAACAGTTAAGGTGTGGTTTTGTTTGTGTTATCTGCTAAGACAACAAGCAATTTCCTGCTTATTTCTTAGTTGGTGAATACAATATTTTCAAATTATTTTTAATTTTTTCCTGTTGTTAAGTTTTTCCAAAAAAAAAAGTAAAAAAAAAAAAAAAAAAAAAAAAAAAAAAAAAGGTAAGGTGCAAGAATCGAACCTGGTACCTCCTGGTGCACAACAGGCCACTCCAAACAAACCTCCCTTCCATCTGTGCTCCTTAGTATTTGTTGTTAAGTTCTCTTTTGATAGTTATTTAATGCAACCTTGTCTCTTTATGCTTATATTAACTTTTCAGCTTTTCATTTGCTTATTTTTGGCTTATTTTAAACTGTGCCCCCCCCCCCCTTGTTATATTTTTCTTAGGTTTCTATTTGCTTTAGGTATTTTCCAGGAAAAAAATCAGATTTATTAAAATAGGTTTAGTATTTTTAGTGATTTAATTTAGATTAAATAGTATTTAAATCGTAATAAATAGAATTTTTATTGAAAAATTAATTTTCTTTTTTCTAAAATTTTCTTTTGTCATCTAGTACGTAGGAAAATTGTTTGTAAACCCGTAGGACTTGCGTAGCTTAAATTTCACGTTTTTATTTTCGCGTTGACGTTTATCTTAAATAAACGTCACGTTTTTGTGCTTAATTGTGTTTTAGGATTCCTCGACTTCCCTAACATGTTTCCGTAGTATTTTGGTAGTTTTTAAGATTTCATTAGCATTCCATTGTTCATATTCCCATTTAGGTTGCGTTTATTTCATTTTTCATTTGTTAATTATTAATTCTCGTAACTTTAACGTGCCATAACACCAAATAACTCTCACAATCGAACTTACAAGCATTTTAATCTCCAAATCTCACACGATATTGCCCATTCACACCTCGTTAGGACACGACCCGGGTAATCACTTACCCGGTATCACATATATATATTGTATTCACAAGTTTTTGCAAGTTAACCTTTTCCTAAAGGTTAATTAGTAAATTCCACTCACGTTTACATTGTATTTATTTTGATACACGTTTCACCGTGAATCACCCCCTGTATTTTCCATGTTGCTAGGGTTACCATCATTGGATTCAAATTCATCAGAACCCTCCTCACTAGATGTTGCCTTGGTTTGGGTCTACTTATGTTATCACTGTCCTGCTCTGCTACTAAGCTAGTAGCAGTAGTGACAGCCCTTGCCAACATGTCCTCTCCATCACCTAGGAAAGCCTCATCTGGTACATCCATACTAACACTAGCCTGAGGTAGCTCAGTGTTCTTTTTGGCTTTCCTACGGGTGTAGAGTATTTTGGGTTGTGTGACAGATTAAGTAAAATTGGGTGTGTGATGGGAATCAATGGGAGTTCCTGATCCTTCACCCTGAGTATTTTGCACAATTTGCACCATATAAGGTGTAAGTGATGTAAGTGTGCCTGAAAATCCTTTTCCATTTTTAAGTAAGAAAGTAAATATTTTAGGAACCAACTTAGGAGAATCATAAGGGGCTTTATGTGTTCTTACTTTTGAAATTTGGTTTTCCACAAAGAGTTGAATAAATCTTGGATAAAGTAAATATGAACCAGACTCTTTGATACTTTTAGTCATCCCCTCCAAAATCATGTTTGAAAAATTAAATGGGTCTCCTTTGCTCAGGCATATCATAGCAGATGCTATGGTAGCACTGAACTCATTCCACCCAGAAGTTTTTGAACTCAAGCAATGAAGAAGATTATGAACCAAAAATTTATATTGAGAACAGAGAAGCCCTTTTTGAAATTTTTAACCAGAATGTTGGCCCTCATATCCCGAATCTTTTAAACCCTCAAAAAATGACAAAGTTAGCAAGACACTTAGTCTCTGTTTCATCATCAAAGAGAAGAAGTTCTCTTATAGAGGATTCAATGACAAGTACTTGTTGACCATCTACCATGGCCTTGATATGTTTTTCCCCTTTCCTAGTTTTGACTTTTGTAGTAAGACAAAACTGTTTGATGTAGGAAATAGATATAGTAGGATTCACAGTTAATGTATACCTAAGAGAAGTAGCATTTAAGAACTTAACCATGCCTGTGAAGCCTTCAGGAACCATCGTTTCATCTAATAAAGCAACATTATTATGACTTTCTGCCCAGTTGCGTGTTGATTCCATGAATTCGGGTTTGGAGAATTGGGGATTTTTTACTTTGAGAATAATGGAGTGTTAGGGTTTGAGGAAACTTCAATTTGGAGCGCGTAAAAACTAATTGTGAGATCTAATTAGGTATTTAAACATGTTTGAAGAAGTTATAACCACCCTCACACTTTCAACCATAGCAGCAGAACCCTGTGTATCAGCAGAACCAGCAACAGAGTATTATAACTAGCAGCAGAATGATTTGCCAGCAGCAGAGTTGACTACTCTTAAGATATTCTTGGTCAAAAAGTCAAAAGTCAAAGAAATCTTGTCACTAATGCCTGGTTACCATAACAAATTGCAATCACCAGCCAAGCATTTACACCTTGATCAATATAAAAAGGGATCTAATCTTTCCCTAATTTATCAATCAAAAACCCTAATTTCTTCCAAAATTACCAATCAATAAAATCATATCATAATCAACATGAAATCCAACCAAGAAATAATCAACCTCTCGTCTGACTCATCATCCGATGAATCTTTGGATTCCACTCCACTCCCACCTTATGTTCCACCCTTTCGTCCTCCCCGTAATGGATGCAGAACAAAAGAATAGGCCCGAAAAAGGAAACATGATCTTAATGTTTTCAAGGATCTTTTGAACCACTCTCAAACTCCAAGCACTTCAAAGGGGAAAAGTGTGATGACCCCTAGGTCTTCTGATCAAGAAGAAACAGGGGATCTTGCCAAGAAGCATGATATTGGTATGTCAAGCAAGGCCCTCGTTTCTGCTATGTCATCTGAATCTTCAGAGGATCCCAATCCTTGGATCTCTATCCAACCACCTCCTCGAGAACTCACATCACCATTCATCTGTACCTCATCAGATGAAGAAGAACCTCAAAGAAATCCTCCTTCAACACTTGAGAGACCCCAAGCATCACAACCAAGACCACCAGCAAGAACAAGAAGATCAAATCCTCCTCTCCCAAAGTCAAGGGAAGTGGTTATTGGTCTACCCTGCCATAGATGAGGATAGCTTTTGATGTAATCTTTGGCAGTAATCAGTCTCTTGTGGTTGTGATTTGTGAATAACGTTTGTAATCTTTTGACATCACTTTGAATGAAATTTTACTGTTCTTGTTTCATTAGATTCTTCTAAAAATAGCAACAACCATCAATTTGAACTTATCCTGCAACATATTAGTCCGAAACCACAAAACACACAAACACATGTTGTATATGTACTAGTTATACTCAGCAGTAGAATGTCATGTAGCAGCAGAGTGAAGTCTAACTAGCAAAATGCTTCATAAGAAGCAACAGAAACAACTTAAACAACAGCACAATCACTTTACAAAGCTTTACAAAAACATAATGAGATAAGTTTTTCAAAGATTGATCATACCAATGTTTGCAATTAAAAATTGAAACCTGCCCACATCAAAATACTTTGTGAGTAGATTAGAAACATTGTTATCACTATGAATCTTAACAATTTGAATTAACTTCTTTTCATAACAGTCTCTTATAAAATGATGCCTTATCTCAATATGATTTGTTTTAGAATAAAAAACAGTGTTTTTAATTATGCAAAGTGTGCTGTTATTATCAATATGAATCTTGGTGTTCATGAAATTGTACCCATAGTCCAATAGTTGATTTTGCATCCAAAGCACTTGACCACAACAACTTGAAGCAGCCACATACTCAGCTTCAGTTGTAGAATTTGCCACCACTGTTTGTTTCTTGAATTGCTATGACACTAATCTGTTTCCAAGAAATTGACAACCTCCTGTTGTAGACTTTCTATCCAAGCAAGCTCCAGCATAGTCACTATCTGAGTATGCTATCAAATCAAAAGGTGAATCCTTAGGATACCAAAGGCCCAATTTAGGTTGATGCCTCAGATACCTAAAAATTCTCTTCACTGCATTGAGATGTGATTCTTTGGGACATACTTGGAATCTTGCACAGACACATACAGCAAACATAATATCAGGCCTTGAAGCTGTAAGGTACATCAATGAACCAATCATTGATCTGTACAAGTGAACATCCACTTCCTTGCCATTTTCATCTTTCAACAATGGTTTATTAGATTCTATGGTTGTCTTTGCAGGCTTTGCATCTTCAAATCCAAACTTCTTTAAAATATCATTAACATACTTATCCTGTCTGATAAATATGCCATCTTCCTTTTGTATAATTGATGAGGCGAAAAATGAACCACTTTTAGGGGGTCATTTAAGCCCGAAATTGAATTTATTTGATCAAATATTGCCCTAAATCGTTTCTTTTGTGATTTTAGGTACTTTGGGAGTGAAATCTGGAAAAGGAAGCAATTCGGACGTTTTTGGAGCATAAAATTGAAGAAAACGCCAAAGACTTAATTTTCCAAGCTGGGAACAGTAGGTGACGGCATCAACAGTAATAATTTGACGGCATCAAGAGTAATTTTCATGACGGCCCAGTACAGAAATGAAGGCGTCACAAGGAAGAGCGTCAAGAGTAAAATACGTGACGGCCTGGAAAAAGTTAATACATGACGGCGTCAGATGTAGATCAAGGCAGTCCGAGAATTCTTTTGGCGGCGAGATGACGGCGTCACCTATTTGGTCTTGACGCCATCAGCCTCAATTTCCTATACATAGTTTTCTAATTTTCATTCATTAAAGAGGAACAAGTTTTGGAGAAACCCTAAGGCCGAACCATATACGATTTTTACAGGTTTTTCAAGGGTTTTCAGCCCTTGAACCCTTACATGTGTAATTGAGATAAGTGTTCTTCTAATTCAATCAATATGTCTATGTGTTGGTTGTCTATATCTTGTGCTTGTCTTAATTCCACCATGCTAGGCTAGATTTATCTTGTGTTTGCTTAGATCTAATGAAACCTAGATGTTGATTATGTGTTGATTACTTGTTTATGGTTGTATTGGATGAATGATTTTGATGTTAGGCTTAAGAAAACTGGTAGATCTCCAAATGGTAACATGCTTGAACGTCTTAGGAAACATGAACCGATGTGCACTAGGTTTTATTGGTTGTATTTAATGCATGAGTAAATTCTAATGATCCCATGTTAGGAGCTTCTTAGCCGGCTCGACATAGGAGTGAAGTAGGCACTCATAGGATTGGGGAATTAAGTGCGCCACCCCATGAATGGTATTAAGGAATACAATCCGTCATCCACGCAACTATAACAAGTAATTAACGTATAAAAGATATATAGGGAGTAGTGAAATCTAAGTAAACACATTTCTCCACTTATTGCTCACAACCTTAGTTTAATTTAGTTTTATTTTCATTTCTAGTATTTTATTTTGATTGCATCTTTAGTATTGGGTTAGTTGACTAGCAACTAATTCCGCCCCAAATCCTTCAAACCCGAGATTTTTACTTGCTTTCTAGAAAATATAAAAATACAAAAATAATCATCCCTCATCTCTAGAACTAGTATTTAGGTTTTCTAATCCTAGCGACACTATTCCTAGCTGAACGATCAATCCTCCGGTACTTGTCACTATACTATACTACAACGATCAGGTACACTGCCTGGTGGGGGTTGTAAGCTTCTCAAGATCTCTTGAGAGGTAAAGCCTGGTGCAATCCCTACGCATCAATAACTTGCAGACCCAAGAAGAAGGTGAGTTCCACCATTGAACTCATAGCAAACTTATCCTTCATAAGCTTCTCAAACTCAACACACATAGCTTTGTTTGTAAAACCAAAGATGATATCATCAACATAAATTTGTACTAGCAGAATATCATCCTTGTTTCTTTTGAGAAACAAAGTCTTGTCAATCTTCCCTCTACTAAACCCAGATTCTAGCAAATATGTTGACAAAGTATCATACCAAGCTCTAAGAGCTTGATGTAAACCATACATTGCTCTATTCACCTTGTAAACTTTGTCAGGATGATCAGGGTCTTCAAAACCAGGTGGTTGAGACACATAAACTTCTTCTGTGATTGTCCCATATAGAAAAGCATTTTTGACATCCATCTGATACACTACAAAGTCTTTATATGAAGCATAAGCCATAAATAATAATCCTTGCCACAGGTGCAAATACTTCATCATAGTCAATGCCTTCTTGTTGAGTGTATCCTTGTGCAACTAATCTTGCCTTGTTTCTGATGACTATGCCTCTTTAATCTCTTTTGCATCTAAAAACCCATTTAGTTCCAATCACCGTTTGCCCATTTGGCAAATCAACCAAGGTCCATACTTTTTGTAGTTTAAATTGCAGAAGCTCATCTTGCATTGCTTCCACCCAGCTTGGCTCTTGTAAGGCTTTATAAGTATTTTTGGGTTCTATTTGAGATATAAAACAGGAAAACAAGCAATTTTGAAGATCTTTGTGACTGTTTCTTTGATGAAGAGATCTTGCAAAGAAACTTTCATGTAGTATATCTTTCTGCTCTTTAGTCATCCTTCTTGTTTGAATAGATGATGTTAGATCACTGAGAATTTGATCTTTGGGATGATTTTTATGAACTCTTTTATCAGGTGTAGGTGATGAGTGCTCAAACACTCATCGTTTTTGATATATTTAAACTGCCAAAACGCACAAAAACAATCAAAAAGATATCAAAATACTTAAATTATCCCAGGGATTGTGTTTTATGTGTTTTAAAAGCAAAATGTGCAAAAACAAAGAAAAAAACGTACAAAGTTTGCAGTATTGGCAGTTTCAGTCCCCCAAGTTTCAAAACTTGTCAACTTTAGTCCCTATGCATTTATTTTTAAGGAAAAGTCAACCCAAGGTCTTAAAAGTCAAATAAAGTCAAAATATTATAATTGGGTTGCAAGTTTTCATAAATTACATAATTAGTCCCTAAAAATCCAAATATGGCATAAATGGTCCCTGGGAAATTTTAAAGTTTGAAAAATGGAAAAATAATCTTGGAACTTTGGAATTATATCAAATTTGGTCCTTGGTGTAAATTGGGAAAAGTTACAACTTCAGTCCTCAAGTTTGGCAAAATTACAAAAATGGTCCTTGTGCATTTAACTTATCCATACGGACCCTTTTGTTTTTAACCAGCCAAAACCAAACCCAAACAAACACCCCTAGCCCAGCTGCTCCCCAAGCCCACCAGGCCCAGTCCATCTTTTGTTAACACTCCGGTCAACCCAGGTCAACGCGGGTCAAACCAGACCTTTGACCGCCTTCTCCCCCAACAAAATCCCCCAAAACCAGGGCGACAATCACCTCCCCCCTCCTCACCTTTTCACCCACTTTACCCCCCACAATTAATAACCTCACCCACCAACTCCACCACCATAAATGCATCCCCAAATCCCCTCACCAACACCACTCAGATTGCCCGAAGTGATTTTGGCGCCAAAATGGCAATCTAGGGCTCAGATCATATCAAGCATAATTAGACGGTTGGGATTTGGTCAGAAGGTCAAAGCAAAGGCTGTGGGGCTCTCAGAATTCAAAAAGAGCCTATGTGGAAGGCTTAGTTAGTTTTTCTTGTTCGTTATATAAAGAAAAAGCTCATAGAAGCTCTAGTGTGTAGTTTTTCTTAGTTTCATTGTAATTTTAGTTTATTTTCAATGTAATGTAACTGTTTTTTATCAATGCAAGCTCAGTTTGAAGTTTAATTCTCATTTCCATTTTTCAAAGTCTCATTTAAATTTATCAAGTTCTAAGTTAAGTTTCTAATTTGTGTTTATTGGATTCATAAGCTAATACAAACTCAGCAACAAGGGTTTATTAACTTAACACACTTGTTTGATCAGCTCTTAGCTCAATTTTCAATATTTATAAAAAAATCAAGAAAAATCAAAATTAAATAAAAAGTTGGTGATCATTTACTGTATGAGCAAGGAGCACAGTGAATCAAGGAAGGCTGTGGGTTAGGTACCTCAGGGGAGGGCATAGGATTGATTGGTTTGGTCCTTTGGTTCTTACTCAGTAGCTTGGAAGGCTTTGTAAGCTAAAAACTCTTTCATCTTTACTCATTAAGTAGCCTAGACTGTTTATTCAAGTTTGTTGCAGTTTAATATTAGTTTATAAATTAGTTGTGACCATTTGTTTGTGATTTATATATGCTTAAGCTGAAATCTCTTCATTAACTGTTTTTAAAAGGGTGTTTGGTTGTATCTTGTTTGGTGTGATCTAGCTGTGTAATTGTGCATCTATTAGTTTCTATCAGTTGTATGGGTATTTAAAAGCTCAGGGGAACAAGTGATTTGGCACAAAAGATTGCAAAAGTCAAAATTACAAAGTTTACACCACCACAGTTAACTGTGGTGGATTTTGAGTCCCAAATCTTTTCATTTCATCAGATAAGCTTGTTATTGAACATAATTCAACTCTAATTTAACTTACAAACATGTTTTCAGTAGGTTAGATTAAGCCAAAGTTCACTAAAGTCAAACCTTGTAATTTCTTGAAAAGTCAAATTGTGAGTTCTCAGATTTTGATCAAACTTTGGAGGTGTGTAATTTGATGGATACTAGGTTTTAGAGTCTGAGTTTTTGCAGGATTAATATCTACCACTTTGTTGATTTTTGCAAATTTTCTAGGATTTTATAGAATTTGTTTACTGGGTCCCACATAGTCACCAAGTTACTTGCAGGGCAACACATCTGCCCTGTCTCAGCAGACTACCCTCACACCACCATCTTTTGTGGTGGTTTGAGGCCAATACAGTGGTCTAGGCCCTTTGTTTTTGGTCCCACACAACCCCCCTCCTACCAGGGAGTAAGGGTGAACCCTTTGTTTGATCCCTACCATAGTGGACCCCACCTTATTTGGCCCCTAGACTTTGTCCCAGAACTGCCTCAGTCAACAATTAAGAAAAGTGCTTATTTGATATTTTTGGCTTATTCAGGCCATTCATTGGCTTAATTCTTGCTTATTTGTGTTCATAAGACTCAGAGAAACCAAGAAATACAATTGTGGACCCCACATCTAAATTTTGAGCTTAAAAACCTTCACAGTCAACAAAAGTCAACTGTGAGGTGAATAAGCACTTCAAGTGCTTATTTCCAGGGGTGTAGTGAAAGTGCCTTAATTAAAAGTACTTATTTTTAGCTTATAATTAGTTTAGAAAAAGAAAAAAAACCAAAAAACCAACTTTAAGAATTGTGATAGCTTCTATTTAATAGGATTTATCAATTTAATTTTCTTTTTAATTTATTTCTAAATAATATATCACTTTTATATTTTTAGAAATTACATTTTAGGTTAAAAGAATTTTACAAATTTTTCCAGATTTTTATTTTGTCTTTTAGTGGTATTTCTAATTAATTTTAGTTTAATTTAATTTTAATTAATATTAATCAATTAAATAGCATAATTAGTTTTTAAATAGTATAATCTAGTTTTTATAATTTTTATAGCTTTTATTTTAGTTAAAATATTTTTATAAAATTTTCTAGAATTTTTACTGTTCATTTAATAGTTTTCATAAATTAAATAGTTTAATTAGATATTAATTAATAAATAGAATAATAATTATTTAATTAGCTTAAAAATACTTAGAATTAACTTTTTATAATTTTTTAGGATTCCCATGATGGTTAATTAGATTTATAAAATTTTTCTTAATTTTCTAAGCCTTTTTAGTATTTTTAGTAATTCTAATTAATTAAATTAGTATTAAATAGATAATTAGTAAAATAATTAATATTAAATAATTAAATAGTGTAAAAATACTTTTTATTTTTCTTAAAATTTTCTTTATTTAATAGGATTGTAAAAATATCAAATTTACACTTTTACCCCTTTCAGTCCTTCTGTTGTACTTTTTGTACGGTTCATCTGTATATGTTTTTAATTAAAACGTATAATTTTAGGTTTAAGCTCAAATTCTCGTAATCCAAATTCTAGTAATCAATCACATAGCTTTCCTAAGCTATATTCGTTAATAATTCCCAATTAATTTTGATTATAACCCTTTTCTGTGAATAATTACCCGATCACTAATACGCTAAAGTCACAATTCACACTTCAACGGGATTTAACGACCTGGTGATACATTATATTACACGGAGTATTGATATAGACTATTTGACTTAGTTGACCATTCTTTGGTTAATTTAAGTTAGGTGGTTTAGCATCAATCAATTTATGGCGCCGCTGCCGGGGAAGTGTGCGCGTTTCTTTAGCGTTATTTGAGATTAGTATTATCTCACCTCTTTCACTGTACAAATACCACCACTTGTGTATATTTTTATAATCAAAATACAAAAAAGTCATTAACACTTTTCCTAAAGTGTTAAAACACCAAAAAAATTAAAAACAACAAAACAAATCGTAACGTTTTCTGATTCGGTTTTCTTTTAAGGTGATTCTTAAAGAAAAACGATTTTGGTAAACGAAACGATGCCAAAAATATTTTCCAAAAGTTTTTAAACCCATACACAAAACACAAAAACATTCGTCTTTTCTTGTGAATAATAATTCTACATAAAAACTAACCGTCGCAAACCAAGACAGAACACCTGCCAACTGGGGGTGTGAACAAATAAGTTCCCAAACCAAAAAGATTAAAACTTGCCTTTGTATCCTTGTGTGTGGTGTACCTTTTCTAAAGAAGCCACTCACTTGTGATTATTGGTTTAAGTTCACTGTGGTTTTGTCTCGACTTTGTTTTGATTGATTTTTGTTCCTGGTGCATGCGCACTCGTTCTTCTAGGTCTACTAGCCCATTACGTGAGCTTGTACGAAAACCTAGAAGACCTCGTAGACGTTCAGCACCAACAGTCGGATCTGAGATCCGTACTGTTGCCACACCCACTATCACCATGGCGGAAGACCGTCCCATGTGTGAACTTCTCCAAGCACCCATCGACGGTTACGGAGATGCCATTGTCGTTCCAGCCATCGTGGCTGATAGTTTTGAGCTCAAAACCGGGCTACTCAATCTTGTGACCTCAAGTCAATTCTACGGTTTTGAGAGGGACGATCCTCATGCTCATATTCGATGGTTCAATAAAATCACATCAACCATCAAGTACAAAAATGTCCCGTGTGAAGCAATAAAACTTCTTCTCTTCCCGTTCTCCCTGGAGGGACAAGCCCGGATTTGGCTTGAAAAACAACCTCCACGATCTATTGAAACTTGGGAAGATCTTGTCAAAAAGTTTGTGAATGAATTCTTCCCACCTTCCAAGACCACGAGTCTTAAAAACGAAATCACCAAGTTCACTCAAAAATACGATGAATCTTTTGGTGAAGCGTAGGATCGTTTCAAAGAATTACTTCGCAAGTGTCCACATCATGGTTTCTCTGAGTTGATGCAACTCGATACGTTTTACAATGGCGTGAGCCAAGCTGATCAGGATTCTCTCAATGCCTCCGCGGGAGGAAATTTTTTGAGTAGAACCACAAAAGAAGCTTTGCAAATCATAGAAAACAAGTCCAAGGTCCGCTCTACACGAAGCAAACCGATTGTTTCTCAAATCAATGCGGGTCCTTCTACTTCATCTTCTGTGGGTCAATCTAGCACGGATGCTAAGATTGACAAGCTCACTGAAGCGATCCAAGCTTTGGTTCTCGCCCAAACAAAGAAAGTCTCATTTCCACAACATCCTCCCCCTGCTGAGGTTAAAAAAGTGGAAGTCTGTGTGACTTGTGGTGGGCCGCATACCTACTACAATTGCACAGCTACTGATGGTACTCCATATGAAGCTAATGCTGTTGTCGGGTCCCAAAATCAAGGAGGCAATCAATACCGCCCTACTATGGACCCGAACTATCGTCCTCACCATTATCCTGGACCTCCCGGTTTTCATCAAAACCATAATGCCCAAAACCGTGGCCAAAACCAAAATAGAGTGAACCAAGGTTATCAAAACCAAAATAATTTCAATCAGGGTCACGGTTTTCAAAATCAAAACCAAGGTTTTTAAAATCAAAGTTTCCAACATCAAGGAAACTTTAACCGGAACCAAGGTCAGGGTAATTTCAACCCCGGGAACTTTCACCAGAATCAAGGGAATTTCCATCATCAAAACCAAGGAAATTTCAATCAAGGCCCCAACCCGAACAATCGAGCTCCAAATATTCCTAATCCGAATCAAGCTATTGTTCCAACTGGGCCTTCATCCGATGAATTGTTGAAGCAATTCATGAAGTCCCAAGAAGAGTTGAACAAGTTGCTGGTCAGCCAGATTTCTGATATCAAGAAGTCTTTAAATGATCGACCCTCGGGCTCAGGTACAACTTTACCGAGCAACACGATCGCTAACCCGAGGGGCGATGCTAAGGCGATCACAACACGAAGTGGTGCTTCATATGATGAACCCGCGATTCCTACTACCTCTTCTTCCTCTCCTCCTAAGGTAGTGAGTCGTGAGCCTGAGGTGACAAAGGACAAGGTGCAAATTCCTAGCCCACGAAGTATAGCACACGTCCAACCTCAGGATAATCATGAAACCAGATGTAAGCCTGGAGTTTTCTTTGAACCACCAGAAACTCCAGTGGACAACCCTAAATCCAAAACTTCTATTCCATATCGTTCACGTCTCAGTGAACAAAAGCTCCGCGAAAAAGCTAATCACCAAATGGATAAATTTTTCCAAATCTTCCAAGATTTGCATTTTGATATCAGCTTCGCGGATGCTATTCTCTTGATGCCCAAGTTTGCATCGACAATCAAAAATCTGTTGAGTAATAAAGAAAAGTTATTTGAGATGGCAAAAACTCCTCTGAATGAGAACTGCTCTGCGGTTCTTTTGAAAAAGCTTCCTGAAAAGCTTGGAGATCCCGGGAAATTTCTCATTCCTTGTACTTTCCCGGGTATGGTTGATTGCTTCGCCCTGGCCGATCTAGGTGCTAGCATCAACCTGATTCCATATTCTGTGTGGAAGAAACTTTCTCTTCCCGAACTCACTCCCACGTGCATGACTTTAGAGCTTGCCAATCGCTCGATTTCTCGTCCCATTGGCATTGCCGAGGACGTATTTGTTAGAGTGGGAAAGTTCCATTTTCCGGCAGATTTTGTGATTGTTGACTTTGATGCCGATTCTAGGATCCCTCTCATTCTTGGGCGGGGATTCCTCAGAACTGGGCGCGCTCTTATCGATGTATTCGAGCATGAGATCACATTACGTGTTGGGACGGAAGCTATTACCTTCAACCTCAATCAAACATCGAGATACTCCTCCAATTATGATTGTGAATCGGTGAACAAAATAGATGTCATCGATGTTGCTGCTGAGGAGTATGCTCAAGAGATTTTAGGTTTCATTGATGATTCTTCGAGTGAAAATCTCACTCAATCTTCTCATCCCATCATAGCCAATTCTTCTCCTTCCCTCACTCCGTTTGAGGGAAGTGACTTCATCTTAGAAGAAATAGAGGCGTTTCTCAAAAGTGACTCGATTCCCGATGGAATCGATAACCAAGAGATCGACCTCGAGAGGGATATTCTCACGCTTGAAAAATTGTTAAACGAAGATCCCTCACCTCTTCCTGTTCTACCACAACAACTTCATAAGGAGGAAGTCAAAAATGTTGAGAAAACTGATGACTTCCCCGAGGTTGAGCTTAAGGACTTGCCGCCTCA
This sequence comes from Artemisia argyi, assembly GCA_030686995.1. Lineage (NCBI taxonomy): Eukaryota > Viridiplantae > Streptophyta > Magnoliopsida > Asterales > Asteraceae > Artemisia > Artemisia argyi. Next base: position 319,402 of record JARVZY010012441.1, read on the forward strand.
TCTTGAATATGCATTTCTGGAGGGTAATGATAAATTACCCATCATAATTGCCAAAGACTTAAGTGATGAGGAAAAGGCTGCTCTTATCAAGGTTTTGAAGTCTCATAAATAAGCAATTGCTTGGCGTCTCTCAGATATCAAGGGCATTGACCCTGAGTTTTGTACTCATAAGATTTTAATGGAGGACGACTTCAAACCTGCAGTCCAACAACAACGAAGGGTGAATCCAAAAATTCACGAGGTTATCAAACAGGAGGTTTTAAAACTTCTTGATGCCGGATTGATTTACCCTATCTCGGACAGTCCTTGGGTCAGCCCAATCCATTGTGTTCCAAAAAAGGGTGGCATTACCGTTGTCACAAATGAGGAGAATGAGTTAATTCCAACTCGTTTGGTTACGGGTTGGCGCGTCTGCATTGATTATCGTAAATTGAATGACGCTACCCGTAAGGATCATTTTCCTCTGCCTTTTATGGATTAGATGCTCGAGAGATTAGCGGGGAATGAGTACTATTGTTTCCTCGATGGTTTCTCGGGTTACTTTCAGATTCCCATTGACCCGCAAGACCAAGAAAAGACCACTTTTACGTGCCCCTATGGAACCTTCGCATATAAACGTATGCCATTTGGCTTATGTAATGCTCCGGGCACGTTTCAAAGATGTATGATGGCCATCTTTTCCGACATGATCGGGAAAAGTATGGAGGTCTTTATGGACGATTTCTCGGTCATTGGGGATTCGTTTAAAACATGTCTCTCCCATTTAGACAATATGCTAAAACGTTGTGAAGACACAAAGTTATGTCTAAATTGGGAGAAGAGTCACTTTATGGTCAAAGAGGGCATTGTCCTCGGCCATAAAATTTCAAAAAACGGGATTGAGGTTGACCGTGCCAAAGTGGACGTCATTGCAAAATTGCCTCATCCCACGACTGTGAAAGGTGTTAGGAGCTTTTTGGGTCACGCCGGTTTCTACCGTAGGTTTATTCAAGATTTTTCTAAAATCGCCCGGCCTATGACCCATCTCCTCGAGAAGGATGCTCCTTTTATCTTCTCCCCTGAGTGCATCGAAGCCTTTGAAACATTAAAGAAAAGGCTTACCGAGGCACCAATTCTTGTTGCCCCCGATTGGGACTTGCCCTTTGAGCTCATGTGTGATGCTAGTGATTATGCTATAGGGGCAGTCTTGGGGCAACGCAAAACAAAACATTATCAGCCTATACACTATGCCAGCAAGACTATGACCGAGGCACAAAGTCATTACACCACCACTGAAAAAGAATTATTAGCTGTGGTGTATGCTTTTGAAAAATTCCGGCCATACTTGATTCTGACTAAAAGCATAGTGTATACGGATCATTCGGCTTTGAAATATCTATTTGCAAAACAAGATGCAAAGCCGAGACTCCTCCGTTGGGTTCTCCTCCTTCAGGAATTTGATATCATTATTCGTGACAAAAAAGGAGCTGAGAACCTAGCTGCTGATCATCTCTCCCGTCTTGAAAACCCTCACCAAAATGATTTCGAGAAAAAGGAAATAAATGAAACGTTTCCTCTCGAAACCCTCAATGCGGTTTCATTTCGTGGAGACTCGATTACCCCATGGTTTGCCGATTTTGCAAACTATCTTGCGGGTAACTTCATTGTGAAAGGGATGTCGTCCCAACAAAAAAATAAATTTTTCAAAGATGTAAGACATTACTTTTGGGACGACCCCTACTTGTTCAAGATATGCACGGATCAAGTCATCCGGCGGTGTGTGTATGGTCAGGAAGCCACTGAAATTTTAAAGGCTTGCCATGCTGGTCCCACGGGGGGCCACCACAATCCCAACTACACCGCCAAAAAGGTGTTTGATTCCGGCTTTTATTGGCCCTCGATCTACAAGGATGCCCAAGATTTGGTCAAGTCCTGTGACGCTTGTCAACGTCACGGGAATATTTCACAAAGAAATGAAATGCCTCAGAATGCAATTCAAGTTTGTGAAATCTTTGATATCTGGGGCATCGACTTTATGGGGCCATTTCCATCCTCTCACGGCAACAAATACATACTCGTGGCAGTTGACTACTTGTCAAAATGGGTTGAAGCAAAAGCTTTACCCACAAATGATGCCCGAGTAGTTGTGAAATTTTTAAAAGCTCTCTTTGCCCGATTCGGAACTCCACGTGCTATTATTAGTGATCGTGGTATGCACTTCTGTAATGACAAATTTGACAAAGTCATGCAAAAGTACGGTGTGACTCACCGTCTTTCCACTGCGTACCACCCTCAAACGAGTGGACAAGTCGAAGTGTCCAATCGGGGCATCAAGAGAATCTTGGAAAGAACTGTAGGTGAAAATCGTGCATCGTGGTCGGACAAATTAGATGATGCACTTTGGGCTTTCCGTACGGCTTACAAAACACCCATTGGGTGTACGCCTTATAAACTTGTGTACGGGAAAGCGTGCCATCTTCCGATCGAGCTTGAACACAAAGCCTATTGGGCTCTCAAGCATGCCAATTTCGACCTCAAAACGGCGGGTGATCATAGAAAAGTTCAACTAAATGAATTAAACGAACTTCGTGATCAAGCTTACGAGAACTCTTTGATCTATAAAGAGAAAACAAAGAAGATTCATGACTCAAAAATCAAAAACCGCGTTTTCAACGTTGGTGATCGAGTCCTTCTTTTTAATTCTAGACTCAAGATCTTCTCGGGAAAGCTCAAAACCCGATGGACCGGTCCATTCACTATCGCAAAAGTCTATCCTTATGGCACCGTCGAATTATCTCAAAATGACGGTCCTAACTTCAAAGTGAATGGACATCGGTTAAAGCACTACTTTGGAGAGGACGTACCATCCATGGTCGTCCCGGATCTCCAAACTTTCCCCAAGGACAATTGAATTCGGGGATAGAGTCAAGCTAGCGACTCAATGACCAAAAACTAGCAACAATACGGGTTTTCACCCGTATCTCTGATTCTTTCTATTTTCTACCACCGAGTGTGGGGGAATGGCCAACCCCCGCTGTTTGAAAAAATGTATATATGTATATAAGTCTTAAAAAAAAAATAAAAAAAAAAATAAAAAAAAAAAAAAAAAAAAAAAAGTTGTATATATATAGAAATAAAGTGAAAATTGGTATGTCCGCAGTTAGATTCGAATCTTGGCTTTTTACGTTCATAGCTTCGGCATAATCACCGGGACTTTGAATATTGAGGACAATATTCATTTCTAAGTGTGGGGGGGAAATTCTATCGAATTTTATCAAAATATCTTTCAAGTACCCCCGTTTTTGGCCAAAATTTTCAAAAATTTTTCACTTTATTTCAAAATTTTTATGGTAATCAGTCCGCCTTGTCTAAGCGACAAAAGGGATTGGCTAATCCAGGAGCAAACGGCTCTTGGTAAAGATAAATCAAATCCGTTGACGGCTGGCAATTTGCCCAAAATTGTATGGTTCATCAACTCCCCGAAAACAAATGAGTTGGCTAGCCCGCAAGATTATGGCTTGTGGTAAAGGCCGTGGAAAATCCATAATTGGTAATCAGCTCACCAAGATGTCGACTAGGTCCATCAAGATGCTGGCTAGTCCAGGAGCAAACGGCTCCTGGTAAAGACTTAACAAATCCGTTGAAAGCTGGTGGTTTGCTCAAAATCACATGGTTATCAGGTGTGCCACAGTTCTTACACCTGGCTACTCCAGAAGTGATGGCTTTTGGTAAAGAGTTTAAAATCCATCAAGTTTTCTAAAAAAGATTGCTAGGGACTAGCAATAGTTCAGTGTGGGGGATTGATGAGTGCTCAAACACTCATCGTTTTTGATATATTTAAACTGCCAAAACGCACAAAAACAATCAAAAAGATATCAAAATACTTAAATTATCCCAGGGATTGTGTTTTATGTGTTTTAAAAGCAAAATGTGCAAAAACAAAGAAAAAAACGTACAAAGTTTGTAGTATTGGCAGTTTCAGTCCCCCAAGTTTCAAAACTTGTCAACTTTAGTCCCTATGCATTTATTTTTAAGGAGAAGTCAACCCAAGGTCTTAAAAGTCAAATAAAGTCAAAATATTATAATTGGGTTGCAAGTTTTCATAAATTACATAATTAGTCCCTAAAAATCCAAATATGGCATAAATGGTCCCTGGGAAATTTTAAAGTTTGAAAAATGGAAAAATAATCTTGGAACTTTGGAATTATATCAAATTTGGTCCTTGGTGTAAATTGGGAAAAGTTACAACTTCAGTCCTCAAGTTTGGCAAAATTACAAAAATGGTCCTTGTGCATTTAACTTATCCATCCGGACCCTTTTGTTTTTAACCAGCCAAAACCAAACCCAAACAAACACCCCTAGCCCAGCTGCTCCCCAAGCCCACCAGGCCCAGTCCATCTTTTGTTAACACTCCGGTCAACCCAGGTCAACGCGGGTCAAACCAGACCTTTGACCGCCTTCTCCCCCAACAAAATCCCCCAAAACCAGGGCGACAATCACCTCCCCCCTCCTCACCTTTTCACCCACTTTACCCCCCACAATTAATAACCTCACCCACCAACTCTACCACCATAAATGCATCCCCAAATCCCCTCACCAACACCACTCAGATTGCCCGAAGTGATTTTGGCGCCAAAATGGCAATCTAGGGCTCAGATCATATCAAACATAATTAGACGGTTGGGATTTGGTCAGAAGGTCAAAGCAAAGGCTGTGGGGCTCTCAGAATTCAAAAAGAGCCTATGTGGAAGGCTTAGTTAGTTTTTCTTGTTCGTTATATAAAGAAAAAGCTCATAGAAGCTCTAGTGTGTAGTTTTTCTTAGTTTCATTGTAATTTTAGTTTATTTTCAATGTAATGTAACTGTTTTTTATCAATGCAAGCTCAGTTTGAAGTTTAATTCTCATTTCCATTTTTCAAAGTCTCATTTAAATTTATCAAGTTCTAAGTTAAGTTTCTAATTTGTGTTTATTGGATTCATAAGCTAATACAAACTCAGCAACAAGGGTTTATTAACTTAACACACTTGTTTGATCAGCTCTTAGCTCAATTTTCAATATTTATAAAAAAATCAAGAAAAATCAAAATTAAATAAAAAGTTGGTGATCATTTACTGTATGAGCAAGGAGCACAGTGAATCAAGGAAGGCTGTGGGTTAGGTACCTCAGGGGAGGGCATAGGATTGATTGGTTTGGTCCTTTGGTTCTTACTCAGTAGCTTGGAAGGCTTTGTAAGCTAAAAACTCTTTCATCTTTACTCATTAAGTAGCCTAGACTGTTTATTCAAGTTTGTTGCAGTTTAGTATTAGTTTATAAATTAGTTGTGACCATTTGTTTGTGATTTATATATGCTTAAGCTGAAATCTCTTCATTAACTGTTTTTAAAAGGGTGTTTGGTTGTATCTTGTTTGGTGTGATCTAGCTGTGTAATTGTGCATCTATTAGTTTCTATCAGTTGTATGGGTATTTAAAAGCTCAGGGGAACAAGTGATTTGGCACAAAAGATTGTAAAAGTCAAAATTACAAAGTTTACACCACCACAGTTAACTGTGGTGGATTTTGAGTCCCAAATCTTTTCATTTCATCAGATAAGCTTGTTATTGAACATAATTCAACTCTAATTTAACTTACAAACATGTTTTCAGTAGGTTAGATTAAGCCAAAGTTCACTAAAGTCAAACCTTGTAATTTCTTGAAAAGTCAAATTGTGAGTTCTCAGATTTTGATCAAACTTTGGAGGTGTGTAATTTGATGGATACTAGGTTTTAGAGTCTGAGTTTTTGCAGGATTAATATCTACCACTTTGTTGATTTTTGCAAATTTTCTAGGATTTTATAGAATTTGTTTACTGGGTCCCACATAGTCACCAAGTTACTTGCAGGGCAACACATCTGCCCTGTCTCAGCAGACCACCCTCACACCACCATCTTTTGTGGTGGTTTGAGGCCAATACAGTGGTCTAGGCCCTTTGTTTTTGGTCCCACACAACCCCCCTCCTACCAGGGAGTAAGGGTGAACCCTTTGTTTGATCCCTACCATAGTGGACCCCACCTTATTTGGCCCCTAGACTTTGTCCCAGAACTGCCTCAGTCAACAATTAAGAAAAGTGCTTATTTGATCTTTTTGGCTTATTCAGGCCATTCATTGGCTTAATTCTTGCTTATTTGTGTTCATAAGACTCAGAGAAACCAAGAAATACAATTGTGGACCCCACATCTAAATTTTGAGCTTAAAAACCTTCACAGTCAACAAAAGTCAACTGTGAGGTGAATAAGCACTTCAAGTGCTTATTTCCAGGGGTGTAGTGAAAGTGCCTTAATTAAAAGTACTTATTTTTAGCTTATAATTAGTTTAGAAAAAGAAAAAAAACCAAAAAACCAACTTTAAGAATAGTGATAGCTTCTATTTAATAGGATTTATCAATTTAATTTTCCTTTTAATTTATTTCTAAATAATATATCACTTTATATTTTTAGAAATTACATTTTAGGTTAAAAGAATTTTACAAATTTTTCCAGATTTTTATTTTGTCTTTTAGTGGTATTTCTAATTAATTTTAGTTTAATTTAATTTTAATTAATATTAATCAATTAAATAGCATAATTAGTTTTTAAATAGTATAATCTAGTTTTTATAATTTTTATAGCTTTTATTTTAGTTAAAATATTTTTATAAATTTTTCTAGAATTTTTACTGTTCATTTAATAGTTTTCATAAATTAAATAGTTTAATTAGATATTAATTAATAAATAGAATAATAATTATTTAATTAGCTTAAAAATACTTATAATTAACTTTTTATAATTTTTTAGGATTCCCATGATGGTTAATTAGATTTATAAATTTTTTCTTAATTTTCTAAGCCTTTTTAGTATTTTTAGTAATTCTAATTAATTAAATTAGTATTAAATAGATAATTAGTAAAATAATTAATATTAAATAATTAAATAGTGTAAAAATACTTTTTGTAATATATCAAATAATAATAACTTATATGGTTCTTGTATTTAGATAGAATTAAAGAAGGAAGAAAGAATAGTAGATGAGAGTTTAGAGAGAGGAAGAGAGTTGGGTGATTTCAAGAAAGAGAGAGAGTTGAGAGAAAATAGAAAAATGTTAGATTGAAAGAAAAGCACCAACCCTCTCCACATGTGGAGAGGGGTATATATAGTTTCCTACAAACGCCCACACCCGGGCTGTGGATCAGGCATACAGTGGGTGAAGACCCGTTCCTTCTTCCACGGTGTTACTTAAACTAAACTAACTAACTCATAAATAAACTAACTACGAGCTAACTTAATGCTATTACAATCATTAGGTGACCGAGACTTTTACAGGAATATTTGTATTCCTAACAATCTCCCCCTAAGCGAGGTCACCTTTGAAGTTAAGATCTTTGGTCTTTAAGCATTCTTTAGTCTTAGTAGCTCGTAGGATCTGATTCTTCTCTTTTCAGCACACTTCGTACTTTAAGCAAGCGAACTTGTGATTAGAGTTCCTTTGTGACGTGTGATCTTTGAGATCATCAGCCAAAGTAAATCTCCAAGCTCATCCATAGTCATATTGCCTTCATGTGATGTAGTGACTTAAGGACCATCATGCTCACACCCTTCTGTATCTGGAGATGTTGCATAAAAGTTGTAGATTAGGAGACTTTTTCATCAGAGTTGCGGAAACGTTGTTGGTAGTCTCTCAACATTTGTTGTAGCAAGTCTCTCATCTTCATTGATAGTGTGGAGGATGTGTGAGCATGAGGTATGGATTGACCCGATTCAGCTGGAAACTGGAGCCATCAACGCCATCTTTATATGTGTCCCTGAAATGAAACAGTTAGCAATAAAGATAGAGAACGAACATGGCTTTGTCATTCGTTCTGCGAGGCCAGACTACCCTCCGGTTTTGTGAAAACCGACCTGTGATCAGGTAGAGTCTCTTTTAAAGAAGACTCTCCTTGACAGGAATTTCCAGCTTGTAGTAATGAATTTTCCAAAGAATCCACTTCGGAATCTTCATACTTAGCATGTTCTCATACCGGAACGTCTCAAAGCAGACAGCACGATAGAGTGAATCGGTGAATAGATATTCACGGATTGATGAGAAATTGATTTATAGAAATCACTCGCGTGTCATATGATAAACATTTTTGAGACACAACGAGAGTTTTATACTTTGAATCACATCTCCATCAAAAATACTTTTGTTTGAAAGATATTACACACTCAATGTGCTCGAAAGATAAGTTGGTGAGCACATTGAGAGGTTTTGGCAAAAGTATCCGTCAATCCATATCCTGGAACAAGTTTGATTCAGATTTGAATCGCACCATTGTTGCTTTCCAGTTGTCACTTGATCATTGATCCAAGATGGATCTCACATGTCACCTACCAAGAGCTTGAGTGATGTTCGCTCTAGAAGGATTTCCATCGTCATTGTGAATATTTTCATATCACTCGGATGTTCTGGCAATACCACAAGGATAATGCGTAGGACTCTAAATATTTTATCTTATTTTCCACATTGTGTGAAACAATAAGCATATTTGGAATGTGTCCTAATGAGATTTATGGATGATCTCTTTGGCTCTAGACTCAATAGTGCGTTTTGATCCGCTCCTGGAGACTGGGGAGGCGTCTCCTGTTTTAGGTATCAACATAGCTCGCAATGAGCGGTCGACACATTGCACAGGGTTCCCCGTGAGATTGAAACAAGCTCTTTAAAGAGAACTTGAGTGGTTGGGAAGTTTTGGTGCAGTGCGTCACTGGGTCCATGACGTCTTGTCTTCAATACCGGTGTTACCTTAGTAACCGCCAGTAGCATAAGTATTGAACCCGGTTTCTGCCCTAAGGTTGAATAATTGGAGGGCTGTTTCTTTTCACCCTTTCTCATTATATTTCTTTTTCATTCTTCAACCCCTTCAGTGCTTACCGAGACTTCACCACTAGAACCTTGTTGGGTTTGTTCCAGTCCTAGCTCTATCTCAGTCCGCACTCTTCCCTTTCTCACTTTTCTCCTTTTTTTCAATCATTCCTAAGGACTTCTAATCTATCTATGGATTGTCCCTGGGAAGATCCTTCCGGTTCTGGTGGATCATTGGAATTCATACCTAACCTTAACCAACCTTATAACTCCATGCATAAAGATAAATGGTCGGTCATTGGTATAACTTCCACAAACGCCGTTTGCTCCCCGTCAATATGTGCATCGATATACGAAAGTGTTTAGCACATATGCGGGAGCCTTTTATGAGTCTTAAAGATCACATTTGATTATCAGATTTCATATTTAAATCACATTCTCTCCCCCGATCAAAAATTTCAAATCTTTCGAGATTTTTGATCTCAATTGATTTAAATAAGTTAGAAAACGTTTGGGAGAGAAATGCGGTTAATTTTTTAATATTGTCTGATAAAAAGGAACTTTTTCTAGCTCCCCCTCAAACTGTGAGGGAGGTTGTTATGTGTCAAATTTGAAGAGTTTGTAAAAGATTCGAAGTTTTAGTGAAAACTCTTTGAAAATTTACTCATTCTGACACATAACACATCACAAAACATTTTGTTGCAAGGTTTTATGTACGAAGTGTGGGGAGTTTTGATGATACATAGAATTTTGAGAAATCACTCTCCCCCTCAATCAATGACGGATGTTAAAGCATAAATATTTTCATAAACTAATAACGTCATTGATTGAGTGAAAATTTTATCAAACTTTGAGTTCAAATTGATTTTCAATCAAAATCTCATGGTACCACCAAGTTTTGCACAAATACTTCCCGGAAAAATCATAGAAGGGAAAGTATTTGGCGACAAAAAGAAGATTTCTCTTCTTTATCAAGAAATAATGCACTGAAGCGTACATTAGATCGAGGGTGCATGAATATAAAGTAATTCACGCTCGGATGAACGGCACCCTTTGTTAGGAACAACCGTCTTTTTGGCGACGTGTTTTCCTTAATTTTGAAAACCGGGTTGCTATCTGAAGTAATAGCAAACCATATTTTAAGAAGTCCGGGTTGTAGCCTGAAATGACTACAAGCCATAATCTTAAGAATGTTTTGAGAAACAACATGTTTTAGAAAAAAACTTTATTTGAAACCGAAAAACTCTTGCTCAAGCATATGTATGATTCCGTGTCATTATTAAATGACATTTCTAGAAACGTACATAATATTGATTACACAAGAGACATGTCGTGAGAAGAATATTTTTGGATTTTTTATGATTTTTCAGATTTTTATGGTTTTTTTTTTTTTTTTTTTTTTTTTTTTTTTTTTTTTTAGGTTTTATATTTCTCTATTTTCTTTTTGTTTTTTTTTTTTATAATATATACAAGGATATTTAAAGCAAATCCATTACTCCTCATTCTCTTCATGAAGACTTTTGACTGATTCTGGCGAGAGACACTTCATACCAAGTAGCAGGAGAATAAATAGAGATCGTTCTTCCTGGAAGTGCCCTTGTGAGGAAATCTGCCAGCTGTCCTTCTGTCCTTCTGAAGAAAAATTCCACAACCCTCTTTTCCACTTGTTCTACCAAACCTTTGGAGAATCCATTTGTCAGAAGAAGCATTGACAGTATATCGTACCAACAAGGATTATCTTTACTCCATTTTGCAATATTGTTCATGTGGTCGAGGGTTAGGAACTGATGTAGCCCTATCAAGATCTCCTGAAGAATATGCCTTAGAGGAAAATTCAGGAGCAAGTGTGTTGTCGAACGGAACATCATTGGGAGGAGGAAATGAATTAACTTCAAAAGAATCGTCGACTGCAGTGCCTTGATGTACTGGTGGAGATTGAAAGTATGATGATGTTGACGAATGACTTGCTGTTGGAGCGTCTTGACCTATTGAAACAGGACAAGATGAACCATTTTGGATCGTTTGGTACATGTGCTGCGATGGCTGGTGGTACCGGTGTATCACCAATTTGCAGCTCGACATATTCATCAACCATTGGATCAGCCAAGATCTCCAAATCCTTATCGGTAGGAGGTACATAAGGTACATGCAGGAGTGGGATACTATACAAAGCCTGAACTGAATGGTTCAGAAGACAAAAATTTAGACGCGGGTCCTGTACTGATGTGTACAGAAGCCATTTGATCAGTCAGCTCATTGTAGAAGTGTGTAGCCAACATCTCTGAAACATCCACTACCAATGCTTTCGAGGCTCTTGAGTAATCGTCTGAAGCCGTAGATGCCATGATGAGATCTTAAACGGAATTTTACAATTTTGAGACTTAAACCGAGAGATCGGTTCTCTCCCGGGATTTTACTAAAGTCAACAAAAGAAACCGAAAGATGTAATATGTGAGTTAGACTTAGAGTGAGATCTTGGATAAGTTACAACTAGCATTAAGTGTCAAGTCGTGACAAGTCAAGTTACAATAGATCCGATCGTAATAAGTCAAGTTGTAACGATTAACTCACAACGTCAAATTACAATCAGATTAATCGAAACGACTTAAGTCACAACAATTCACCAAACACAGATTGATAACAAATCACAAGAATCTTACTACTGAGTCAATCGCTAGGCACCACCAAATTGCTGAGTTTTGGCCTCCTCAATGTGAAGCTTTGGTAGCTTCCCCCCAAACCGACAATCATCTTCATGAGACACTTCCCCCAAGTAGTTGAAGTGATGCAAAAAGTCTCATTGTATGAAGCTCGAGAACCCAAAGAGAACGATAACACCGAAGTAACAGGGTGAACCATGGATCATCTCTGCGGTTATCAATCCCGGAATGTATGATGAAGCCCGATCACATGACCCTGTTGTACATCCCCAATGTACACATTACTTTGAGGTTTGGAGCAGTTGTTTATTAGGGGGAATCAGATATCAACATCTTCATTTCACTAAATGCTTTCCAGTTAACTTACACATACCAACTCAATCCATATTGTACGCATTTATCCAACAGAAGAAGAAACGATGACACCAAAGTAACAGGTTGAAGCATTGATCATCTCTGCGGATATCACCTCCGGAATATATGATTAAGCCCGATCACGTGAACCTGTTGCGTGTCCTTGATGTACACAGATCTCTCCCCTGATGGTTGCGATCTCATCGGAATCAGCATAGCAATGTGTACATGAAACATTAACCAGAAGCACTTTACCATAACCCTTATCAGCTCATATGAAGATGTTAATAAGCAATATCATCTCACGTTCCACATATCCTTCTCACATTTCATCCCACTGAAAGCTGAAGTAATTCACACCACAAGTATCAAGAGACCACTTCCCCCACGTAGTTGGAATAATACACCAAACGCTACGAGTTAATACACTGAGTTTCTCTACGGTTATGACATATGTCTTCCCGGGATAACTTCAATTAAGAAGAAGTATTATGTTCATCACGTGTACTCGTTATGCATTCAGATGTATGTCTCCTTCCCCCTTGCTGGTTTTGATACATCAGAATCAGCAACAACTTATAGGCACATCTGCTTGAAATCATGAGAGGAGAACAAAATTGGCTAAAGTAAATCTTGTGAGAATCAACTGCTACAGAAACTCTCTGACTATCATTATTAACCCTTGTGTAGACTATTTGAAGTAACCACTGATGAAGTAAACCCAACATACCAAATTAGAAATTGAAGTAGAATTCCCCATTTATGTGACTTGTGCTTGCCCTAGTGTGTGACTAAGAGCGGTGTAGAGAGTTTGTTCAAAATCAAATCCCTAAGTACTCTATACTCTTCAACCAACCAACCATCAAGTATAAGACGTACATCACCTCTTGACTACCGACAACTTCATGTAAGTTGTGACACTCCTTAAAGTGATAGTTATTTTGTGGTAATAAAAAGAAGAATCACCAAAATAACTAGATATCCAAGTCTTCGTCATTGTAAAGGTAAAAGCTCAAGCAAGGATCTCGAAGAGTCTTCATCCAACCAACCCCGACTTCAAGATAAAATAAGATCACTCCTTTGTGAAAGTAAACTTCAATCTCAAATAAGGGATACCAAATAAACTCCATGATTACTTGACATTCCATGTCCAAATTCTTAGCCGTTTTGACATTTTAGCCGACATTTTCCATAATGTCCTTCGGGTTGATTTAAAGAGTGCACATTGATAGGAACAACAATCCTTGATTATAGAACAAAACGACGGATCATTATTCATGTGTGCATCTTCACAATCATGATAGTCATCATCAACACCTTGAGGAATAACTGGAGATTGGATTACTTGAGTAGTCTGAGTAGTACTTCTAAATGGTGCATCTTGATCAATGGAGATTGAGGAAGGTGAACCAGTTGAGACAGCAGGAACCGGAGCAACAGCTTCAGGAACTACATGATCAACATTCGTTGAAGCTTGGAAGTATTCATCAAACATAATCCCAGTCATCCTTAGTACATAGACCATTAGGTGTTGAAGGAGAGTCGTATGACCATTCTTCAAGCATCAATCAACATGTGGTATATTCACACTTCTCCCCCTCAAAAATTGCAAGCGAGGTTTGCCATTTTTGATTGAGCAAGTGAGTACGAATTCGAGCCAAGATGAGCAGATCCACTTGATTACTGAACGAACATGGAGAAAGCGTGAAGCATGTTGTTGAGAATGATCAAGAATAAGAAGATTTCTCTTCTTCCGAAGATAAGGTACACTGAATCGTACACCTTTCTTTTCTTTGATGAACGGGGCCTGAAGTGTTGTCAGCAGACGCCATAATGATGACAATAAGGACCGAGGCTTGAACTGAAGTGTTCAAATGTCATAGTCATTGAAGAACGAGGCCTGAACTGATGTGAACAGACGTCATAGTCGTTGAAGAGCGAGGCCTGAACTGAAGTATTCAGACGTCATAGTCATTGAGAAGCGAGGCTTGAACCATTGTGTTCAAACGTCATAATGCACACATACATCAACATTGACATGCAAGACTTCTTAAAGCATAAGATATGTTTGCTTTAGGCCTCCAGACTTTGAGTCTTCTCATGTTGTGAATGATTGATGTACCTGCAATGGAGTGAGGACTACCTGCACTAACATAACAAACTTGATTGCATATATATGGGTTAGTGACATTGGTATCCAAACCCTTAGGGGTTTCATGGTCAACCATGGCATTGCCATCAGTAAGCACCTTTCCGGTAGGTATCCACTTAAGTCCAACGTACTTAAAAATTCTACCAGTTGGAATCCACTTATGGCAAGGTCTAGGATTGCTAATCTTCTTATGCATAGTAGAAGGCTTATCAATATACCTAGTCTCCAAAGATTTAGCAGTTTGTGTCCACCTAGGAAAAATATTAGGTTTGTTAAGCTTTTTATGCATTGTGGATGACTTACTGTAAATCCTGGACTTAACAGGTTGAACCTTAGCAGTGTTCCTCAATAACCTAGGAGGCATCCTATAAGGTTGTGAACCTAATATACCATCCTTTTGAAGTAGGGCCCGTTTCCTAGCCTTTTCTAGATCATAGTCCTTTTGAACCTTAATGCTTGGTTTCGTCACTATTTTGGAACTATACCTAGAGGAGCTGGGAGCAGTAGCAACTACATGTTGAGGTTTCGCAAAGCTAGAATCAACAGACTTAGGCAAATAATGTGGAGTGACAAGTTTTGTCACAACTTGTTCCGCATCAACTTGGGAGGCAAACCGTGTTTTTGAAAATTTTGTTCGTTCGGATCTAAACGCAGTCGGTTGTCTAATAACCGATTGGTTCCTAATTGATGGTAACACAGGTTTCCCCAAGATTGATGGTTTTGCACACTTAGTGTTCACACTATTCCCAGTTGCTTTTCTTAGCTCATTTTTCAATGCTGTAATAGTGAAACCCTTTTCCTGAAGTTGAGCTTTGAATTCATCATTTTTTGCAATCAAAGAGGTTATCTGTTCTAAAGTTTTAGTTTTAGTATCTTTGATAGAATCACACAATTCATTACACTGATGTTTCAAAGACTCATTTTTCACAAGTAAATTAGCCACATTTTGTTCCAATTCAATAACAGCGCAGTCATGTTTAGCTTTGACATCATTACACATATCACACAACTCAGTAATACGTTTTTTCAGGTTTTTGATTGTCAAGTTCTTTGTTTCTAGCTGAGCTTTCAAATCATTAATCATAAAGAATTCACGGAAATCAGGAAGTTCCGGATCTTTACACGGTTGGTTAATCTGAAGACTTTCTTCCTTTTGTTGCATTGCAATTTCAAGAGAAATACAATGTTTTTGAAGCTGTAAAAATCTTTTTGAGAGTTCATTAAAAACTTCTTTATCAACCATATCATTTGATTTAAAAGCATCAGCCGTCAACACAGAACTTAACAATTCATCACGTTCAGCATCCTGGTCACTTTCTCCCCCTTTATGACTCATATTTGTTGAATTAGACGTGGTATTGCTATCAGTCTTTTCCAACAAATTTGTGTCATAATTGAGTTTGATTTGATCAGTATGTTGTCGTTCATTAGAGAGCACACTTTGTTGAACAGTTATAGGTACCTCAGCACATGACATTTGTTCATTAACCGGTCTAAGATCTGCATCCATGCCATGGGTGACTGGAGTCACTGAACTGCTGGTAGTGTCAAGCTTATCAGTCTCTGATCCTTTGTGCATCGTGACAACTGACCCAACATCCAAAGCTTTACCCGAGTCATTAATACCATCACATGACTGCACCAAAGTTGCCTTCACTTTGTCGTCATTTAAATGCCTGTGTTGTGCTCTTTCCTCAATGAACGCCTTAACATCATCCATGAGTTGGATGAGTGTATCTCTAAACGTGTCAACCTCAATTCCCGTGTGATCCGCAAAGCACTTTTTCGTCATCTCACTGTAATGGTCATACTCCAGAGTGAATTTCGAATCACAGAACACTTGGAGTTGTTTGTGGATCACACAAAGGGCAGCCATGGATTCCATTTTGAAAGAGTTTCCTTGGTCAAGTTGTTGTTGTAGTTGATCTAAGTTGAGAATCATTGTGTCAGTGAAATCCTCAACATCTTGACCAAAGAGTGTTGCAAATGCACGTTCGAATCCCATCTTGAATCCAGTTCCCTCTAAAAGTACCGAGAGGTGTGAATGAAGTTTTCGAAAGCATTCTATACAGCTTTTCTCTGCGTTATTGAACACTTTTTGTGACTGGAGAAACTCTTCCTCTTGAGAATGCGAGCATGACGATTCCATCTCAGCATATTCTGACTTGAAAACAGTTGTCTGATCAGAAGCGTTTGTCAGTTGTACTTTGTTGGGAATCTTATGTTCATCGTCCATGTCGAACAACTTGAGTATCTCTGAGATGACAGAATCTGAGTTGGTTAACAGGATTGTGAATGTACACGGGATTTTACAATTCTATGATTTAAACCGAGAAATAGATTCTTTCGCGGGATTTTACAAAATCAAGAAAAAACCGTGAGACAATGAGAAATCGTTGGAACGGTAAATGATGGGATGATAGTTTGATTAACGTGATGGTTGTATGATCAAAATTATAATAGACCCCGAAATTGTATCCAATAAACTCGAGAATATCTCATCCCACAAATAATTCACAATCACGGATTCTTGAGGCACAGTCAAAACCGTGGACCAAAATTATATCTCAAAAAAAAATCACTTAACAGATTTAAGTCCAACTAGTTATTTACCATTACAAAATTCAGATACAATAAAACCCACAACAATTCGGATGCCCAATTTGTTCCTGGTGAATTTTTCGAGCCCAACTGATCAATCATAATCACATCGCCCAGTCACAAACGTATCAGCCATAAGAAAATTTCGGCCCAATCAATTACCCTTACAATAAGCCCAATCACAAGCCACTAATACAATCCTAATTAGTTGCTACTCACTTTACCCTAATCCCTGTTAGATAAAAACAAACGCAGTCACACAACACTTCACATCACAAAGACAGAACTCGTATATGAAAAAAAAATGACCCTTTCTTCTTGATATCTGCTCAACCAAAACAACCAATCAATTCATCCTTTGTTTATTAAATCCGAATACAAGCACCTTCCTTGATTCTACATGTGACTTTTATCCCAACGAAGGCTAAAAGAACGCCAAGGTAGGTTTAGTCTTTTTCCTGATCTGTTTATGTAAACCGAAGGCAAAGGTGGATTGAACCAGAGTTGGTTAGTTATTGCCTTGATTTTTTTTTTTTTTTTTTTTTTCGGATATAAACAAGAAGTTAGACTTCTAATATTGATCGATGATGATTCAATCTCTTTGGTTTCGTTTGTGGACGATTCTTAGAACATTTACACAAGAGATGACAGAGATCTTGATATCCTTTTCTTGTTACTGTTTACTTTTAAAATCGAATGAAAAGGAGATGAAACTGATAGTTATGATCTTACTGTTATGATTCGTAAATTAACGCAAAAGATCAATGATTAAAAAATCTCTTTGGTTTAGTTAGTTGAACAGATGGTTGTGAAACCAAGGAGTTATCCTGAGATCAGTTCCTTTTCAATTTGTCGTGTATAAATGGATATTGGTTGGTTATGGATTGATAGATTGTAGTTCACTTCTTCTTGATCTTCTTGTTTCTGATAACCGCAAACAAAAGTGAGCTAACCGCTACCAAAAGATGACCGCAGTTTTTGAGAGTTAACCGCAAACTAGAAGAGCAGACCGCAATACCCATAAGACAACAAACATGTCACAATCAATAGCTAAACGCAACCCAGAGTTAAACGCAATCTAAGGAGGTAACCGCAATAAAAGTTAACCGCAATATTACAAGACGCAACAATGGAGATGCTACCAGCCACAAGACAAAATTGACACAGTTGTCTTTATCCACCTTTTAGTAAACTGCCAAAGTAGCACCCAGAAACTGCCACAAAAGAATAAAAATAGTACTCCTTGAAAACAGGAATATGTACTAACCGCAACCAAGAAACTTAACCGCAACCAAGAATATGCATGAAAAACACGAGGACATTCAGGAGCAGCAGCCACGAAAAGAAAAGAAAAAAATGAGAAGACTAATCCAAGGCCCAAATTAAGCAATAGTAGTAATGCAAAACATGACAGTCAAGCCCAATATCCAATCCAATCACGAAAAGATATATCAGTTTAGTCATGCCAAAATTCGAACCAAAACAAGAACCAAAATAACCAATACAAATTCGAGCTCACTCAATCCCAAGAATGTAACCTTGGCTCTTGATACCAATTGTAATATATCAAATAATAATAACTTATATGGTTCTTGTATTTAGATAGAATTAAAGAAGGAAGAAAGAATAGTAGATGAGAGTTTAGAGAGAGGAAGAGAGTTGGGTGATTTCAAGAGAGAGAGAGAGTTGAGAGAAAATAGAAAAATGTTAGATTGAAAGAAAAGCACCAACCCTCTCCACATGTGGAGAGGGGTATATATAGTTTCCTACAAACGCCCACACCCGGGCTGTGGATCAGGCATACAGTGGGTGAAGACCCGTTCCTTCTTCCACGGTGTTACTTAAACTAAACTAACTAACTCATAAATAAACTAACTACGAGCTAACTTAATGCTATTACAATCATTAGGTGACCGAGACTTTTACAGGAATATTTGTATTCCTAACACTTTTTATTTTTCTTAAAATTTTCTTTATTTAATAGGATTGTAAAAATATCAAATTTACACTTTTACCCCTTTCAGTCCTTCAGTTGTACTTTTTGTACGGTTCATCTGTATACGCTTTTAATTAAAACGTATAATTTTAGGTTTAAGCTCAAATTCTCGTAATCCAAATTCCAGTAATCAATCACATAGCTTTCCTAAGCTATATTCGTTAATAATTCCCAATTAATTTTGATTATAACCCTTTTCTGTGAATAATTACCCGATCACTAATACGCTAAAGTCACAATTCACACTTCAACGGGATTTAACGACCTGGTGATACATTATATTACCCGGAGTATTGATATAGACTATTTGACTTAGTTGACCATTCTTTGGTTAATTTAAGTTAGGTGGTTTAGCATCAATCAGTAGGACTGACAGGAATATAGAGTTCCATGTTATTCAAATCAGCCTCTGCTCCAAACATTTTACAATCAAGAGCTTCATCATTTGTGTCATAGTAAATATTCTCTAGAGGAGGCATATTTGGATCATCAGGATAGTTTGGATCGGCAAAAGATCTACCCTGAATGTCCATTGATGGAAACTTTGGTGAAGAAGTAGGATCCAATGGCTTAGCAGCAGAATTGATTGAAGCAGTAGTTGTGTCTTTTGGCCTAGCAGTAGAGTCTTCTGGTTCAGCAGTAGAGTCTTCTGTTGTAGCAGTAGACTGCTTTGGCCTTGCTGTAGAGTCATCTTCAACAACTTTAGGTGCTTCATTGGTTACCTTTTCAACATCAACAGGTATCTCAATGCCTTCCTCAGCTTCTTTGGGTTTCTCATGAGTAACATCATCTTCTTGTGAACTCTGAACCTTCTAAAAGGGTAGTAAAGTTGGACCAATCTTCAATTTCTCAACCAAAAAAAATTCTTCTTAAGGTTTGTTAGTGTCTACACTTGCAATGACTGGCTCATAATTCATAGTCTTGGTTAGAATATCAATATTGAACAGCTATTTTGGTCCTTTCCCTTCAGCATTAGATGAGTTCTCACTAAACTTGATGTGCGAATTCTCCTCTACATGTTTGGTTCTCTTATTGTAAACCCCGAAAGCTTTACTGTTTATAGAGTAACCAACAAAATATCCTTCATCTGCTTTCTCTTCAAACTTGCCTAACTGATCCTTGGTGTTCAAGATAGTAACAGGACATCCAAATGGTTTAAAGAAATCAATCATTGGTTTCCTTCCATGAAATAACTCATATGGAGTCTTGTTGTGAGGCTTAACTACCTTGCTTCTGTTTTGTTCAAAACATGCAGTGTTTATAGCTTCAGCCCAAAAAGGTATATGTAATTTAGAATTAGATAACATTGTTCTTGTAGCCTCAATCAATGTCCTATTTCTTCTTTCTGCAACACCATTTTGTTGTGGAGTTCTTGCAACACTATACTATCTTAGAATACCCTTGCCCACACAGAATTAATTCATCACACTATTCTTGAACTCAGTTCCATTGTCACATCTGATTATCTTCACCTTTTGGTTAATCATGTTTTCAACTCTAGTTATGAATGCCTTAAGAATCTCTGGAGTTTCATCTTTAGAAGCTAGAAAGAACACCCAAGTAAACCTACTAAAATCATATGTGACAACTAGGCAATAAGACTTCTTATTCAAACTATTCACAAAAACAGGCCCAAATAAATCTATGTCAAGTAAATGTAAGGGCTTGGTAATTGTGTTCACTGTCTTGGACTTGAATGAAACTCTGTGCTGTTTACCCTTTTGACATGCAACACAAGTTTCACAATTTTCAAACATCTTTGTAGGCATCCCTCTCACAAGATTTCCTTTCACTAACTTGTTCATAGTCTTGAAATTCAGATGTCCAAGTCTTCTATGCCATAATTTGGACTCATCAAGAGTGGCCTTTGCAATTAGAAAACTCAAAGCTCTTTTGGGAACAATGTTCTTAATATGGTCACTGTATATATTTTCAGTTCTAGGGACTTTCAATAGCACAAATTTATCATCTAGCAACTGAAAATCAGGAGAAAGGATCATACATTCAGTATCTGTAAAAAGAACAAAGTTCTTTTTGTCACACATTTGTGAAACACTAAAGAGATTAAACTTAAGTCCTTTCACAAGGAACACCTTCTCAAAGTCCAAATTTCCTGTTTTTTGTGAACCTCTGCCAATAATGTTTCCACCTTTTGGATCATTCCCAAAAGCAACATAACAACCATCAAAAGCCTCAAAGTCTTCAAGTTGAGACTCATCACCTGTCATATGTCCAGAGCATCCACTATCAACAATAACAATATCTTTTAGCTCATCCTGTAGATTGCCCTGCACATGAAAATAGAGAAATTAGTTTCTCTTGGGGACCCAAGCCATTACTGACTTGGATCTGCCTTATGCATCAACATAGTCAAATTTCTTTAAGTCTATTGATGCACTGCTGTTTTTGGAAACATGATTTGAAACAGTTGATTTAGGTTTCCAAGTCCAGCAAGCTGAGGCCTTAACAGCATAAAAGTGATTTCCAACAACTGTATTTGTTATAACTTTTGGCCCAGAAGTAGAAAGTTTTGTACTAGCAGCAGAGTACTTACTAGAAGCAGAGCCAGCAGTAGAACCAGTTGTAGTTTTAAAAGCCCCATTAGCTTTAGCAGTAAAAATAGATCTAGTTGCACCAGATCTTAACAACACAGCCCTTGGAACCATATTTCTATTTGGATGAGGGTGAGTATTTTTTGAAACATATTTATGATTCACCTTAGAGTATTGATTTCAAATAGGCTTTTGGTGGTCTTTACAATTATTAATCAAATGCTCAAAGCTACCACACTTATAACAAGCCTTCTTCTTTAATTGAAACACATTACATAAATTATTTGAAACTAGGTTATTAAAGTTTCTTTGATTACCCCTAGGCTTATTATAAAAACTTTTCATCTGTTCTCTAGGTATCTCTTTATAATCTACCATTTTCCTAGAGATGTTCTTACCCAACACAGGTTTCACAAACTCAACCTGTTCAAATTTAGGTTTAACTTTTGCAGGAATTTCTTCCTTTTTCACACTTTGTTCATCCTGTTCCTCATCACTATCTGAATTTCAGTCTTCAATAATAGGAGCATCAGGAAATTTTCTAACTTCAACCTTAGGTGTTTCTGTGACACTAGTACTAGTTTCACCTACAGGTTTTTCCATGTCTAAATCACTTATAAAAGACAATTCTTTTCCTGGTGGAGCATAGGCACTCTTAACTGGGGGAGCAACTTCATTATAGCCTATTCCACTTTCTTTTTTCATCAAAAGACTCTCAATAGACTTATTTACTAGATCTGAAGCAAATTGTTGTTGTTCAACCCTTACTATGTGTTTATCTTTTTCAGCAAGAGCTGCATCCCTATCTTTTCCTGGTTCTTCTAGATTTTTCTTGAGAAATTCAATCTCACTATTTTTCTTATAGATCTCAATATGCTGTTGGTTAATTCTATCCACATATTCTAGTTTACACTGTTTGAGATATTCTAATCTTATTTCCACATTTTGAATACCTACTTTATAACCTAAGTTATCAAGTTTTAGGTGTTCAACTTCTTTTCTAAGGCTCTCATTCCTAGACTTAAGTTCTTCTACAGTGTCAGCACATGATTTAAAAGAATACACAGATAGGTCAGAATCATTAGATACCTCAGAGTCAAATCCAGAAGATGATGATGCATAGGCCATAAGTGCAAAGTTATGCACTTTAGGTTTGGCTTCAGCCACAAGAGAGTAATTTGGTTCTTCCTCAGCCATGTCACTCCAATCATAATCACCCAACCCATCACAAGACACCAATGCAGTTGTGGTATTCTTTGATTCTTCAGAGGCCTTTTTGGATTTTCAGCATTCTTCTTTGGAGCCCTGCATTCTCTGGCAAAGTGGCCTTTTCTGTTGCAATTGTAGCACTCCATCTTTGACTTATCAAAACCCAAATTTTCTTTAGCCCTGTACTTGACTTCTCTTCCTGTCCTCTTCAAAAATCTTCTTGCTCTTATGGTCAACATAGCCATCTGCCATTTAAGATCAATTTCTTCAAGATCATCAGGATCAATATGATCCATATCTTGATTGAGAACCTGCGACTTTGTGTTTGATGTCAGATCAGCCAAGAATGCACATATGGCAGCATCACTGATGGAATTATTATCAGTAGAACTAGCAGCATATCCATCAGTTGTAGCAGTAGATACCTCATAAGCAGTAGAGTAGGATTCTTGAGATCCTTTAGTCTTTGAGGACACAAATGCAAGATTTTTAGTAGCAGAAGATGAAGTAGTTTTAGAATTCAGCTCTGATTCATACACCTTCAAATTGTTGTAGAGGCTTTCTAACTTCATAGTTTCAAAATCAGGCTTATTCCTCCAAACAACTGTATGCATGCTCCATTCAGGTGCTAGACTTTTAAGAAACTTAAGGTTTACATCTTCTTGAGGAACAACATAACCAACAAGCTTTAAGTGACTAACAAGTTGACTAAGCCTGTTGTATGTACCATCAAGCTTTTCTCCACTTGTAGCAGAGAAGTTTTCGAACTGATGCTTCAACATATTCTTCCTTGACTTCTTGGTAGCATCATTACCTCCAAATCTTATTTCCACAGCATCCATCAGATCTTTTGCAGTCTCACAGCCATC
Organism: Artemisia argyi; assembly: GCA_030686995.1. Lineage (NCBI taxonomy): Eukaryota > Viridiplantae > Streptophyta > Magnoliopsida > Asterales > Asteraceae > Artemisia > Artemisia argyi. Next base: position 342,627 of record JARVZY010012441.1, read on the forward strand.
AAAGTCTAATTGAAAATCATTCGGTATTCCCATCAAGAGAATACTATGAGCCTTGATCTCCATCTTTCTTACTGAGTTTTCTTTTGTAGATTTGATAGGAATCTCTTTCCCATCAGGACCTTTTTGTGGTAGAGAGTCACCATTCATAATGACATTCCACATGTTGAAATCAATCATGCGAATGTACTGTCTGATCCTCATCTTCTATAGCTCATACTCTCCTTGCTTGAGCATGGGAACCTTTGAAGCAGTTACCATGTATGTGTCGTCACCCATCTTCAGCAGTAGATTTGGAATAGTTAACTTGTAAGGAACAAGTTCTTCTTGATTACAACTTCTAGATCACAAGCTCTGATACCACTTGTTGATCCCAGTTGAGCAAATGATCTTATAGAAGTTGACTTGAATTAACACTTAAGCTATAACGCGGAATATTAAAGCTTAACTTAAGAACAACAGTTTTAAACACTTTCAACACTTCAATATATTAATTATACGAGCACTCAATAATGCTAGGGTTTTACAACCTTGAAGTGAAACGAGAATAAAATAATACGTACATACTCTAACCATAGGCACCTCCTTTTATAGACTAAGGAGTCCTATTAGGTTTACAATAACTTTGTACACAAGATAATATCTGCCTAATCGTATAAGATATACACACTATCTATTCCATAATTATCCATCCGTGTTAAGCAGCAGATTCTTCAGCATCAGATTCACCTAGCAGCATTTTGTTAACACTAGCAGCAGATTCATTATACTAGCAGCAGATTCTCATCAGCAGCAGTTTGACACTTAGTTAAATTCTGAGCAGTAGAATCTCAAAACCCAACAGTTTAGTTTTTGTGATAGTGCTAGGTTTGTCTATCTGCATTAGCGTTGTAGGTGTATCCTGTAGTTTTTGCTTTTTGTAGCTTAATTGTACCTGTGGGTGCATCACCCATAAAATATGTATTTTTATGGATGATGATTATTGTTTTATGTCTCGGTAGTAGTTGATTTGGTTTTTTAATGCTTGCGTTAATGGTTTACAGAAGTGGTACATTGTTAACTCTTATTTGATTACATTACTCTATTGAACATCTTTGCTTGTTGTGAAAAGTTTGTTCATGTTGATGTGTTAACTAACTTGTTTGCTGAGGTTCGTAAAGGTATAATTGAGAAGGGGCGTCATGTGCGCTTGATGGAGTTTCATAAGTGGGTCTTTGATGATTTGGTTGTCACGGTTTGTTAATTATTTATTTGCTAGTGATTTTTGTTTGTTAAAAGTTTAAACTGTTTAGTAGAATGGGCGGTTGTTAAAGTTTTGGGCCGTGGTTATCATAATTTGTAAACGCTAGTTTAAGGGGGCGTTTGGTTCGCTGGAATTCAGTGTAATTCGTTGTAATTGTAATCTGAATTACATTACAATCCTGTTTGGTTGGCAGGATGGATGTAATTGTAATCCATATTACATTACATTGCTTGTTTGGTTTGCAAGGTAATGTAATTGGATTACAACCAATTACGTCCAATGATGTAATTCAGATTACATAGCAAACTTGATGGAATGTGTTGAATTACGTTGTAATTCAGATTTTTAAAAGTTAAATACCATTATTTATCTTTCGTTGTTATTATTTTAAAAAATAAAAAATAATTATAATTATAATAATAATAATAATTATTATTATTATTATTATTATTTATATATTATTATTTTTATTATATTAAAATTATTAATTATTATTATTATTACTATATTAAAAATATTAATTATTTATTATTATTATTATTATTAAAATTATTATTATTATTTAATAAATAATATTATTATTTAATAAATAATATTATTATTTAATAAATAATATTCTTATTACTATTTTATTATTATTATTATTATTATTATTATTATTTTATTATTAATTATTAATTATTATTATTATTACTATATTAAAAATATTAATTATTTATTATTATTATTATTATTATTATTATTATTATTATTAGTATTTTATTATTATTATTAATTATTATTATTATTACTATATTAAAAATATTAATTAATTATTTATTATTATTATTATTATTGTTAATGTTTTTCTGAATTACATTACGTTGCGAGTCAACCAAACACAATGACAGATTTCATCAATTACAATGCATATCTATCTTCTGTTTTTACGTTATTTGTTCTCCTTTTTTTTTTTTTTTTTTTTTTTTTTTTTTCTTAGCTATAAATGCCTCTTTCTTTTTACACATTGTTAATCTGAGTGTTAGCAGAAAAAATATAATGGATTTAATAGTTATTGTATGATAGTGCTGGTAGTTTGTTTGTTGCTTTATTATTGTCTTATGTTAGTGTTTTTGAGATGGCCTCGCCTATGAATGGCGTACTTATGTTTTTCATATATGAAAGTTGCGATATAAAAATGATAAGGCTTTTGCGGGAGAAGAAGTGATATGAAAAAGGTGGTGGTTACTAAAAGTTGAAGGTCTTTTTAGTAATTTTACATGTAGTAGGAAGATATGTTTTGCCTTTTTTTTTTTTTTTTTTTTTTTTTTTTTTCATATTTTATCTTCTTGGTATTGTACCCTGTGTTATAGACGTGTAAACGATTCTTGGGTGCGTAAGTAACTCATCATTTTTTTGGGCTTTTATTGGTAGATGCGTTGATGAATTTGTAATCGTTAATTTGTGGTTTTATGTTTTGATTTATTATATATAATAATTTATGAGATGGTTTTCTATGTTTTGTTCTTTAAGTTAAAGGTGCATCCAAATTAAATGAAGTGCAGCATTGTTGTTGCTTTTTTTTCTTATTATGTCTTTCATTTTTTTATAACACGTTACTACGTGGAGTAACATTTTTTTATGATATAGTATCATATATGGGATTTTAAAAAAATATCTGTTTTTCTAAATCTTTAAACAATTAATTTTTAAATTATATTTTATGTTATGTTTTTTTGTCATTACTTAGCGAAGAAGGTTGTCTTTTTCATGATTGCTTTTGAATGTCTTGGGAGACCGTGATTCCTTGCATGTTATTTTATTTTATTTTTATTTTTGGTGCAGATGATTCCTTGCATGTTATGGGACAGATGTTTTCCTATATATAATATGTGATGTTATGTTAAGTTTCATGGTTATGATTGAACCATGTTGCTCTAGGAAGATTTCCTTATTGACAAATTTGGTTGGCTATATTTTATTTGGATAAAAAAGAAGCTGGTTGTATGAAAAAAAAAGTTACTTATTGAATATGAGTATTCAGTACATCGTAAGAAATTGTAATCTTTTAATAGGTTTTTGAAGTATTCAGATTTCTTTTGGGTTAATATATTTTTGCGTGTTACATTTTTAATATTAGACAAATGTTTTGTTAACTTACTTTACCTAAGTTTTGGGTCGCTAGAGCATGTGGTAAGGTAACATAAGGTTAAGAGTTAACACATTGTCACTTCAGCGTCACGTCAGCTTTTCCCTTTTAACCGTAACTCTTGACTTTCCACTCCGGTAACATAACTCACCTATAACTCACCTTAACTCACCTCCACCCCAAATATTTTCAATTTCAACCCCAAATTTTAACAAACACTTCATTTATTTAAAACATAACATTAATTAAAACACAACATTACATTACATTACGAAATTAAAAAAAAAAAGAAAATAACGATACTAAAAAAAATACGAAATCAATAAAACACTACATCACATAATTATTCATAATTGACGCGGAGGCAACCCAAGTTTCATGGCGATTCGATCCTTTTCCGCATTAACAAATGTCACCCAATGTGGATCTTTGCCGGTAGTGTCAAGCATCAAAAATTCTAGCTCTTTCATCCTTTGTTGTGCGGCTTGATTTCCGGTTGTCGCCTGATACGCCCTACTCGCCTCTTCACGTTTCGACCTTAACTCTTCGCGCAACATATCCGCAAAAGCTAACGAAGAAATGGACCCACTGGTGCTAGCCGTGGCTCCGGTGCTTTTCGTGGCCTCGGATTTTTTTTCTTGGCGGCCCTTTTTTGCCAATGGGCCGTGGTTCTTCGTCATGACCAAACAAAGACTCGTTTGTTTGGCTTGGGACGTCGCAGGTTAAATCAACCGCTTCCGGCGCGTCCCATTTTCAATGTTTGCGCAACACCTTCCAAGCTTCTTCATTGGCGAACAACGGGTTTTCTTGACGATAGAGTTGGTGAGCACGTGTTAGGACATCCACTTCACTTTCCCCACTCTTTATCTCGCGTTGCGCCTTTTTGTAAAAAGCGTTGAACTTATTACAATCACGGTTCAACGTTTTCCACTTAGATTGTAGCATATCTTTGTTGCGGTCTTTTGGACTTAATCTATTGAACTCGCCTCTTATACGTTGCCATAACGTATCCTTGGTTTGTGAAATCCCCAACCTCGAATCCTCTGAACACGCAACCCAACACTCGGCAAGCAACTTTTCCTCACTTGGCGTCCAACGTTCCACCTTCGATTTTCCAGCACCTGCATCCTCGTCTTCAACGGGTTCTTTGGATTTTTTTGCCTTACGTTTTCCACGACTTTTTGGTTTTTGAGGAGAGGTCGGTGCTTCCGGAACTTCATATGTTTTCGTTTGGGAATGTTGTGAGTTTTGGGAGAATTGAAGATTTTGGAAATTGTAATTTAAGTGGCTTTGTTGACTTTCGGTCCAATATTGGGAATCTTGTGGGTTACCCCACATCGGTGGTGCCGAACCGTCGTTTGGATTTAAGGAAGAACCCGCGTATGGGTGATTCCACCCACCACCGAGAAAATTCGTAAACGAGTTGTTGTTGCCACCCGACATTCTTTTTTTTTTTTTTTTTTTTTTTTTTGCTAATAGAAGATTATTATAGATGAAAATAGTTGTGAAAGTGTGAAAAAATATTGTGGGGGTGAAGGGGTATTTATAGTTGTAATAAAATGGGTTTGAAAAAAGTTTTTTTTTTTTTTTTTTTTTTTTTTTTTTACACTAATAACCGTTACAAACGGTCAAATAATAAAGGGGGTGGAAATGAAAGTTTTTTTTTTTTTTTTTTTTTTTTTTTTTTTTAACTAGCCGTTGAAGGCTAAAATGTTTTTTTTTTTTTTTTTTTTTTTTTTTTTTTTTTTTTATTATTTTTTTCACCTTGTTAACTTCCCTTGCACCAGGCTTATGTATTAGCTTCTTTGAGCCTGTTTGTCACACACTTCCCTTGCACCAGGCTCATAAGCCCTTTTTCTAAGCACATTCCTTGTTCATTATTGTATCTTATCCTTAGCTTTTGGTATCTTTGAAAAGCCTATAGTGGTGCCTCTCTATGCATGTGCTTTTGGTTCAAATTCGTGTTTATTTACCTGCTTATTTTAGGCCTTCAAAAAGCAACCATTTGGTTACACTGACCAATCATTGTAAAGTGCCAAGTTCATAAGCTCCTACTGAGCTTATCTATAGACCCCACCCCAAGCCCCTTATCTTTTTAAGAACCTCAACCAGCTAGCTTTTTAGATACAAGCTTATTTTGGACTTCCAAGCTCATTAGGTGGGACTAATCCAGGCCTGTAGTTTGCCCCATTTTCCACTGCTTCATCAGCAGGAACACAGGACAATTTTCACAAGCCCTTGTAGAGCTTAATAGTGGACCCCACTCTGTGCTTATTGGCTTATTGAGTAGCTTACCAATTGGCTTGTTGGTTCAAGGCTCCCCTTGGACCACTGAGCTCATTAGGTGGGCCCCATATAGGCCTGCAGTTAGCCATTCTTGGCCTGCATAGTTCTTAGGATTTTGATTTTGCTTATTTTGTGCTTTCTAGCTTATCAGTGTGCTTTCTCTGCTTGATTTAGCTTATTTGTAATTGCCTTAGCTTATTTTAGCTTATTTTATTCTGATAGTAGAGCTGTGTAGCTTGTTAATCCCTTTAAAGCTTCAAAAAGCTTTCTGTGGTGAAAATAAGCTCACACAGAGCTTAATTATCATTTTCAAAAAAGTTGTCTTTGTTAAAATTGCTTATTGTTAGTTACTTAATGGTTTTGTAAAAAGAAAATCAAGAAAAAAATAAATGCAGAAAAATTGGTGCTTGTGGGATTTGAACACTGGACCTCTTGGTTCCCTCGCACAAAAATCAAACCAAGCCTGTGCACCATATCCCCTAGTGTAATCTTAGTGTTTTAGTTTCCCCAACTTTAATTTATAGTGATAGCTTCTATTTAAGCCAATTTAGCTTTTTGGCTTATTTTTCTGCTTTTTCATTAAGCGCTTGCATGTTTTTATATTTTTTCTAAGTTTCTGTCATATTGTAGTATTTGTTTAAAAATTTTCATAATTTTCTGTTTTCATTTAGTATTTTTAATGATTAATATTAGTTTAATTAGTTTTAATTAATAAACCAAAAATAAAATCATTTTCTGGTTATTTATATTCACTAGCATCTTTTTATATTTTTCCTAGCCTTTTATAATCATAAAGTACTTTCAGAAAAATATTCATAATTTTTACTGTTCATTTGCTATTTTTTATAATTAAATTAGTTTAATTAACTTTTAATTAATAATTAAGTAAACAATTTCTCAAATAGCTTATTTATAAGTTTTATAATTTTGTAGGATTACTGTGATGGTTAATTAGTTTTATAAAAAATTTCATAATTTTTCAAGTTATTTTAGTATTTTTAGTAATTTAAATCAGTTTAATTAGTTAGAGAAAATTGCAAAAATCGTCCTTGTGGTTTGGTCAAATTGCACGTTTCGTCCTTACTGTTCATTAATTGCAAAAATGGTCCAGATTTGGCACTGTTTCATTCACTTTTGGTCCTTCGTCCTTGCAACCACAAGGACGAAACGTGCAATTTGGTCGAACCACAAGGACGATTTTTGCAATGCCGAAGGACCAAAAGTGAATGAAACAGTGCCAAATCCGGACCATTTTTGCAATTAATGAACAGTAAGGACGAAACGTGCAATTTGGCCAAACCACAAGGACGATTTTTGCAATATTCTCAATTAGTTATTAAATAGTTTTTAATTAATATTAAATAATTAAAAAGTCAAAAAAATATTTTTCTTTTTTTTATAAAATTTTCTTTTATTATTAAGTTTATAAAAAAGTAATTTTCACCCCCTTAGAATTAATTCTGCTTTATTTTCCTTTTTCCAGTACGCGTTTACGTTTATTTTAAATTTAATTACGTTTTTAGTTTTAAATACGTATCTGATTTTCAGTTATTGTTAATATTGTTAATTTTTCTTATTTCTATTAATATCTGATTAGTGTAATTCCAAAAGTCTTATTCCTGTTACTTTCCTTTAATCACTCAATCCCATAAACGTTTTCCAAATACAATTTCAATCCTCGCTGGAACATAACGACCCGGGAAAATACTGTGCTTACACCAGATCATAAATTGATCGCTTCTCACCCTCATGGTCTGACCTCATTGACTAATACACTTGGTTGATTTAGGACTGACTGGTTAGACTGTACTCCCATGTCATAAATAATCCATAACCACCAAGGAAGGTCAACAAATACTAGAAAACAAGGTTCACCAACGAGTCATAAACTTTGCAAGAGGAACATCAGGGGAGGCGCATGCAATGAATAACCACGTTAACTTGTATACAACACTTTTCGAGAGGAGCCCACAAGGTCGGGTTATGGGTCAAATTTCTAAATGTCAAAACCTGCCCAACCTAATAAAGTAGACAAAATGATATAATAACACCAAGTACACCTAATGGGTCAACAACATTTTCTTAAGCCAACCTAAAGTAACTAATGACTAATCTACTTACAGCCCAACGAAGCCAGTTGACTTGACAAAGTAGTACTAAACTACTACTAATAGTTGGGGAGATGATTTGGGGGATAGTTTAAACCCATCCATCCATACATAAAAGAAGACCAAAAGAGGGAAGAAAAGCGGGAAATGGAAATGGAAAAAGAAAAAGAAAAAGAGCAGCTTTTGGCTGAGATGGGTTTCTCCGATGACTTAATATCCCAAGCCCTCTCAGCCACCGGTGGTAGTAATTCTTCACTTTCTGATGCCACCGAATGGATTCTCAAAAATCAATCAATTTCCCCTATTACTTCTCCCACCACTACCACTCAACCCAAAATCAACCGTTTCTTCTCTTTCGACAACAAAAAGACAAAATCACCCGACAATCCCAAACATCCTCAAAAACAACAACCTCAACAACAACAACAAACAGTAGTTAGTAGTAAAAAAAGAAAACAACCTTGTCGAAGCGAAAAACCGTTATCAGAGCGAATGCGTCCCCACACAATCAACGACATAATAGGACAACACCATCTCCTCTCCGACAAATCGTCTTTCCTTCGATCAGCTATCGAGGCCAATCGCCTGCCTTCCTTTATCCTATGGGGCCCACCTGGTACTGGTAAGACTTCTATCGGCCGCGCCATTGTTAATTCTTCTTCTCTAAGTTCCTCGTATCGGTTTGTTTCCCTGTCTGCTGTTACTGCTGGTGTTAAGGATGTTAGGGACGTTGTAGACGAGGCGAGGAGAATTAAGAAAAATGGTATTAATAGTGTCAGGACTGTGTTGTTTGTTGATGAGGTTCATAGGTTTAATAAGTCGCAGTTGGATTCCTTTTTGCCGGTTATTGAGGATGGGAGTATTGTGTTTATTGGTGCTACTACTGAGAACCCCTCGTTTCATTTGATTACGCCTTTGTTGTCTCGTTGTAGAGTGCTTACTCTTAATTTGCTTGAACCGGGTCATATTGCTACTATTCTTAAGCGTGCTAGGGATGATCGTGACAATGGGTTGGTTTGTAGCTTAGGGTTTATGCCGAAGGAGATTCAAGTTAGTGATGAGGTTGTTGAGTATTTGTCCCAACATTGTGATGGAGATGCGCGTGTGGCGCTTAATGCTTTGGAAATATCGGCTATTACTGCTGCTGCACGCTTAGGTTACAATGGGAATAATGTATTGGATTTGGATAAGAATGTTGATGTTGTTTTGAGTTTGAGTATAGATGATGCAAAACAAGCGTTGCAAAGTAAGCATCTTTCTTATGACAAAGACGGTGAACAGCATTACAATCTTATAAGTGCTTTACATAAGTCGATGAGAGGAAGTGATGCAAATGCATCGATTTATTGGCTGGCGAGGATGTTGGAAGCTGGAGAACAGCCGCTTTACATTGCACGCCGGCTTGTGCAGTTTTCAATTGAAGATGTTGGATTGGCTGACCCTTTAGCTCTCCCGCAGGCTGTTTCTTGTTATCAGGCTTGCCATTTTCTTGGTATGCCAGAGTGCAGTGTTAACTTAGCACAGTGTGTTGCCTATTTGGCGCTTGCTCCAAAATCGATAGCTGTGTATAGAGCATTACAGGCTGCCACGAAGGCTGTGAAAGATTCAGTTGGGCAAAATGAGGGCGTGCCTTTGCATCTGAGAAATGCGCCTACTAAGTTGATGAAAGAGTTGGGGTATGCGAAAGCTTATATCTATACTCCCGATAATCCATCTGCTGTCCAGTCATTTCTCCCACCTTCCCTTCAAGGTTCTAAGTTCCTCGACTGGCCTTAAGCTCAATCAAGTCTCAATAGATTGGCGGATATGGGAGGTCGTAAGTCTTAAGTAACCTAGACGGCAGTTAGATTAGATGACATTTCCTTATGATATGCGGGTATGCTTTTGTTTCATCTTTTGTGAATGATGTTTTGTTTGAAGCTGGAAATGACTAATCTCCTTTTGATAACTGCATGTAAAGAAATACAATGGTTGATTAAAATGGAAGTGAAATGTTCTTAGTCTTGGTATATATATTTTCAGCTGATCAGGGATGTGATATTATCTTTATAAATGTGCCTATCGATATTAACTTTTAGAATCATGTCTTTTTAGCAAGATAATTTCCACATAACTAACCAGAGTACCAGACTACTCAACAGAGTTCGAATGGAATATGTTGTTACTACTTTTTTTTTTATTTTATTCACACATGATTTTTAGTTCCATATGTGACATGAAACATATGTAATGTTATTTGGTGTCTATGATAAAACTTATGTCATATTTTTAATGAAATTTACAAGTTAAAATCAATAATGTGGGTGTTATTAGGGGCTTTTCATGCAACCTAGGTCACGTCAGTTAGATGATCAATAATGTGGGGTTATTAGTTGGTGAGAAATTTGGTGCGTTCATGACCTGACCTATGTCCCACATGTTGCCTTATATGAACTTACTGAAAATCTCTAGAGTCAAGCCCAAACACCAAAATACGAGCATGACTTGCTTCTCTTGTTGCCAATCATGTATACATTTGGCATGTCGGTTATTCTTGAATTAGGAAGCGCTACTAGGTGGCTGGCAAGGGGGTGAATTCACCAGTCGGCCTTTGTCCCGTCTGTAGTGTGACACGTGCTTGACGTTGAAGCCTATGTATGCTGCCTTCTGAGTTGGTTTTCGTTGGGTAATAACTTAACAAAATTGTATATCCCTTAAAAATGACTTAAAATGATTTAAGTTGGAAGTTAATCAACCTAATGAAACTGTTTTTTTTTATAATTTTTTATAAAATTGATAGTCAAACTCAAAGACTTTTAAGACCCTTAAGACCCGATGATGAAGGGAGAGTGTATTTTGAAGATTGTGCTACCAAGTCTTATTTGTGATGACTTAAAGTGCAACTTCAATAAGAGATAATACAAACCCTGAGGGCAATGTTGGAAATTCTGAAAATCATCCAGCTGCTATTGATATCCTCTTGAGACGGGTAAGAAGGTTAAATGGTCTCTTCTGCAAAAGAATGTTGTATAAATATTTTCTGTCTACCATGTCTGATGCTGATAATGGCTTTGTTAGTTTATTTAAGTGATACCGTCTGATGCTGATTTATATATTTTTCCGAGCTTGGAATTTGCCAGGTTTGTTCATGAATGCTTGCTATGGTGTTCTGAGGTTGTTGTTGGTCAGTGCCACTGCTAATTATGCTTGTTTCCACCTTATGTGAGAGTTAGATTGAAATGGATAGGAAACATTCTCATTAGGAAAACAATTTGATGTATATTAGATGCGATTTAGGCCTTTTTGCTATAGGTTAAAAACAACGCTAACACTTGAAGTACTCCTCAAGTCAGAGGTAGATATCAGTCATATTCATCTTTCTACATACAAATTCAGTTTGACACTCCTTATAAGTTGGATTTCAACAAGCCTGAGCATGTTAGCTTGAGTAGAGTGCTAATTGAGCTTCCAACTAGTCTCCTGTACTTGTACTTGTTTAAATCATTGGCAAGCACTCTATGCCCCTTGTTATTCTGGTTCGTAATTGAATTTATCCTGCACCTCAGTACATCCACTCCCATGTAAAATATTTGAAACATACAACTTTGAAAGATCAAGGTTGGCCCACAAGACTAAAATGAACCCAATATTTGTAAGTTGACAATGCTATGGGCATAATTTGTAGGAACCACGTGCATAATTCTTTCTAGCCATGCCGATGCCCTATGGGATCTCGTGAAAACTTTTGTGTAGAAGATAGTGTGACCATTCTTATTCTCACTCAAGCCAATTTGATTATAAGTTTATCTGAATCATGTTATATAGTCCCCAAGTGATTACTTGAAACAATATGAAACCATTGATCTAAGTAATTGTTAATTGCTTTTATGAACAATTAACAATTTGAAAGCAGTGACAATACACTACCCAGACACGTGTGAGGAAATGGGTAGCAAGTCTCATTCATTTCCATGTACAGAAAGTAATCATTAGCCAGGGGATGAAGAGAACAATATGGATGAGTTTCACTGTAAATATGGATTTCCAGTAGCTAAACCATGATTTTTTTTATTCTCTCGAAGTTTCCCATTCTTCTTCCATTTTTTACCATCTGATAATCTGAAGTGCCCTTGACGTACTCTTGTAGGATAATATAACTGTCTGCTTCACATACAAATTGGAATCGATACCTCTAATAGCTGAAATTGACTCCGGCAAGGATGGTAAAATATTGGTTGTCCTCTTTTGTGAATAAAACATGCATCAGGAAGATACTAAATATGAATTTGCAACATGGCCTTATTATAGTCGTTTGGGATTTACTCTAAATTTTTTGAAGCATGATTTGAAGTTCAAGTTTTTGCTATTCTCATTCCCACTGTAACTTCAGTATGCAGTTATTGTATATGTTAAAAAAGTTACTAGTATTTTGTAATTTTGAATCTGTCAATTGCAATTCTGGAAAGATAACCACGGAGCATAGTCTTAAATTGTTAAAGGTTAACATCATTCAGAACATCTGTCCTGCCATATAGACGTACCAACATGATTTAACTTAAGCTGTGGTAGGGCAGAAAGTGCCATATGAATTTAATTTAGTTCTCTTTTTTTCCCTTACATTTATAAACTTCTACCCAACTGTGGTGCATGCTCATTTTATGTGCAGGTTGTAGGAGATGGCTTGTTGATGTCAAATTCAAAGGGTATTGAGCGAGCTATTAATGAGCATGCTTGTAAATTGTAATGCTCATTTTATGTGTTTTATAATGATGAAATTGCAGCACATAGCACTTCCTTTCATGGATATATTCCAATCAGAAATTTCCTTTTCTTTATGGCAAATTACTTATACCTACTATCCGCTGTTACTGGTTAGTCAAAATGATCTATATCTTTTGAGGGGAAATCTAATAAATAGCCAACATTGCACGGTGTTTGTTTGCTTGCCCCTTATTAGTTAAAGGTCACTTACCTGTATGTCTTGCCTTATTGTGGACCACAAATTAGTGCATAATACCTTTATCTAAGACATAAGTTGTCTTACAGAAAGATTCAAAAACAATTAATGTGGCTCTCAGCCTCTCACAGACAAGCAGAGCCTTTAATATCGTAGACACTTTGGGAAAAGAAAACAAAGTGTATCTTAATGAAATAGTTTGCGTGATATTGTGTATTTGTGGGATGTTTACATTTGTTAGCATATGTGCAAATTACAAGACTTGTATTGTGCAATGTTGGTGACCCAAATTGGGACAGTGACCGAAGCAATTGAAGTAGTGAAAATGGCAAAGGATGCACAATGGGGTGTCATAATATCACAAAGAAGTGGGGAAACTGATTATTCTTTCATTGCTGATCTTTCGGTTGGCCAAGTACAATCAGGTAAGGTTTTCATCTCTTACGTCTATACTGTCCCCACTCCTTTTTTTTTGGAGAAGTAAACTAGTTCCCTCATGCTCCTGTCCAAGTATAAGCAAAATAGTTTCCATTTGTTATCTCTATAAATGGTGTGAACAGCCTGATGTGAGGCCTATTCTAGTTTTTCCTTGACATGGCATCGATAATGTCGAATAGGCCTTACAAATTAATTTCAGTTTGATTAGATTCTGTTCGTTTTGAAGCATATATCTCCACTTTCGTGATTTCTTTAATTTATTGGTGTTTCGTGATTCTTGGATACCTTCCAAATCCAATTTTGTATGGTTTTTTAGTTTATTCTCCAAAAGAACATTTGAATTGTTTTTTAGAACGGCTAATACACTCACACTCTAGTCTACATGTTACATGTATGTCCACAACGTGACTCGAACCCTCACTTTAAAAGATCATTTGAATTGTATTTCATTTCTAATTCTGAATTTGAAGACAAATTTACTTTCCAACTTTTTGAGATAACTCATTTCTTATGAAGTGTAGTTTTCATGCGTATGGCAAAATTAATGAGTCGAATTGAGTTTTAAGCTAAACGAGCTAGGCTCGTTTAATAACTATTCGGCTCGAGCTCGAATATATAAAGTAGCTCAAGCTCGAACTCAAATATTTTTTTGTTGTTCGAGCTCGAAGCTCGTTTAATGAAAAGTAACGGTTTATAAAAAAAAAATAAAATAAAAAAAAAAAAATAATAATAATAAAAATAATAATAATAATAATAATAAATCAAGCTTAAGATGCTTGCCATAAATGCCAATCCAATTAATCACCCGTTTAAACCGATTACAAGCTACACGGGGTCGACCGTCGGACTACCGATTTGTCATTTTTGCAACCTTACATTTAATATAAAACAATTGATAAAATTCTACAGAAATAATTTTGATCTTTTAAAATCTTCAACTGATTTATTTTGTTGATATTCTTAGTAGAAGATGTCTTAGATTATTTTCCCACATTAAAAGAGTGAGAAAAGATCGAAAAAAGGAAAAATAAAAATATATAAAACAAGTAAAAAAAATAAGGAAGATTGCTTACAAATAATATATAACTAAAAAATATTAAGTCACAACTTGAATCTAAATCTATTAGTTTGTTAAGCTCGAATAACTTGTTCGGTTCGTGATAATTAAACAAGTTTTTCAATGAGCCGAGTGAAATATTAGTTTTCAAAACTCGGCTCGTCAAACTAATTGCGCACTAGTATTTATTCGATATTAACTCGAGACCGTAAGTATTAAGCTCGAGTAACTCCCGAAAAGCTCGACTTATTAATACCTGTTAGGGATGAGCATTTCGAACCGAATCCCGGAACCGAACCGGAACCGAACCGAAACGGTACCGTTCCCGATATACGGTACGGTACCGGTACAACGAAATAAGGAGGAAAAAAAATCGGGACCACTAATTCGGTACGGGACCGGTACCAAATCGAGAAATTCCCCAAAAAAAGGGGAAAAACCCGATTTCCCGGTACCGGTACCGGTACCGATACCGGTACTGGTATCCGAATCCCGTTCGGTACGGTACCGGTACCACTAACTTATGCTCGGGAAAAATTCGGTACCACCAATTCGGTACGGGTTCGGTACGGTACCGATACCGTGCTCATCCCTAATACCTGTAAATATAATTTTTCTTTGTATAATTGATTGGCATTAGTGGTCAAACTCTAATACTACGTATTTGGTTTTGTTAAATTCACCATTGTTTGATTGAATATAATTTACTCTTGATATTAATGCAAAGACGAAATTACCATTTCCCTATTAAAACCAATTAAGGCGGGACATTTTCCCTCCATTTATAGATAAAAAAAAAAAAAAAAACTGATATCCGTTTTTGTAACTTGTGCCCCAGGGCAAAAGTTAAGCACACCAGAAAAATGACCGGACCCACACAAAAGTACACCCACTTTTGTGTGGGTCCAGCCATCCTTTTAGTGTGCTTAAAGTCACAAGTTAAAAAACATATTCTCCCTCCGTCTCAATATAATTGTCCATATTTCTATTTTTGGATGTCTCAAAAAGATTGTCCACTTTCTATTTTTAGTAAAAGGTAAAGAATATATTAGGAGAATATTCTCTTTGAGTGTTTGAGATTTATAGGGGTCTCATTTTTATTAAACTTAGTGCTTTCTCACTCATGACAATAATTTTGAGACGAAGGGAGTATTAGATATATATTACATTAATTGTTTATTGTCCATGAAGAGTCACACATCTGATATTTCTTTTCCTCTTATCTATCACACATACCTTATCTTATCTCTTTCTCTCTCTATCACATCACCTAATCTAAAAAATCATTGAAAAATAATTTCAACTCTACAGAATACAGATGTACTACGGTATTCAGTATTCAACTCTTAAGGTGGTAGTAGTGGTCACTCCCAAAATCCCACATACTTCTCAATCAACCATACTTTTTTCATACCTCCCAACCAACCAACTTTTTATTTTTTATTTTTTATTTTCATAAATAAATAATTTAATAAAAACATAATATTTCATTAATAATTAAAATAAAAATACATAATATGTAACACCCCCAATTCATGGATGCAGCGGAATTCGAACTGGGTGTTACTCGACGGCACAATAGTCACAATAATAGAAAACGAACTCCAATTGAGTCGTTTTAAAAGATTTATCATTCAAATTGTATAAATATCAGAGATTACAAAATGAGGTCCCAAATGGTTCCATATTTACAATGTATAATAAATGAGTTTTTGAATGATAATAAAAGTTTATAGCCCTCTTGAGTATCCGTGTCCTTCCGTGCCAACCTTGATCGTCATGAGCCTGAAATACATGCTTGAGAGGTCAACACAAAGGTTGAGTGATATTCATAGAGTTTATTTAATGTTTGAACACAATATGTTGGTAGTGTGAGTTATAGGCTCACACCAATGTTTGGAAAGCAAAATAGGTAGGCTATGTTGTTATACGCCCATAAAATGTATTATACACTAAGCTTATGACACCAAAACGTTAACGTGTACCAATATCGATCGGCAGATTTATCCCGGTAGGTACTTTGCTAACATACCTAAATCTCAAATATTAGTGCATTTGTTTGAACTTAGTCAATACAAATGGGATTCGTCAATCCCAATAGGCCTATTCACAATATTTGCGCTCACTATTGCTAGTGATTAAATGGTTCATAATAAGGGATCTCGGTTTAGCAAGGCTGGTACTTAGTGATAATAAAACAATCAGGCAAGCATACAATTTAAAAACATTGTGCTCGGTTAAAAATAGCATGTATTCCCCCCAAGGGTTTGTAAAACATTGAAGTAATGTAAAGTGGGGCTATGAACTCACCTTAAGTAAGATAGCAAGTAATAAATGTAACGGTTGAATCATGAAGGTTTCTACGAGCAACCTATAATCGAATGTTGCGACTTAGGATCGGAGTAAAGAATATGAAGTAGTGCCTATATATATATATATATATCTTGCATTTAGTCCATGATGTGGTATGATGTATAATGTAAGTCTTTGAAAGAAAAGATTCATGAACATGTATGTTTTGTATATCGTTTACTACCGTTCGGGCCGACATAATTCAGAAGTCATGTTAGTAAGCGTTCGAGGAGCCAGGACACTTTAACTCGTAAATCCACAACTCAACTCGACGGCTTACATAATGAACTCCTCACATGAGGCTCCCTACTATTGTAGTAGTTGATGAAATATATAGATATAAGTTTTGATCCGAAAAGTTACATGTCCGATACTTGAATAAACTTAGGAAAGTTTATTTGTACATGAAGATTGTTATTAGGGGTAGTTTCATAAGTCTTGTATGACCATTTTCTCTTTGTAATATCTCATGGTTCCTTTAGATGAAGTAGATCCAAATTGTATGTTCAAGTTATCGCCAACTTCTCTAGTTCATGTATTTGCCTTGGTAAGCTTGTATGGTCATTTCGTCATGGCCTAGCCATGACCTTTGGTCATTGTTCCATGGTCTTGAGACTCAACCTTGGCTCTAGCCATGGTTGTGGTCTTGATTCTAGGTCATAAGACCCCTTTGGTCTTCATAAACCATAACTTATATGTAATGACTTTGGTCTAAAAATGGGCTGTTAAGATTTTGAAGAATTTATCACTCAAAAAGCGTTTTCAGGGCTCGAGCTTCTTTATTCCTGAACGAAAACGTCGTTCCGGACAACTTTCGTGTTTTAACTTTTTGATGAATCGGACCAGAAGTGTGACTTTCAAAACCCAAATTTGATCAGAATGGTATTTGGCAGTTTGCCGCAAAGTTTTGGTAACTTCAAATGGGCGTAACTTTTGACTCGTATACTCGTTTTAGGTGGTTCAAATTGCTATGGTTTCCTTGTTAAGTCCTCTACTGTAATATGTAATGATCCAACATCATATTTTTACCATTTTGATCAGGTCTTACCAAGAAAGTCACTAGTTTACTTGTTTTAGTAACTTGTTGTAACAATCAATAACAATAACTTGTTTTGCTCACTTTTATACATCATGGACATGAATACAAGACATAATATAGCATGAATAATATGTAAATAACATGAACATGATTATTCAACAAGAAGCATGTTAGGGTTTGGCTTACAACTTTTGGCTTTCAAAGATGAAAGGAAGTTAACATGTAAGGATAGGACATTGATAGACTTTAGCTTCACCCTTTGCAATCTATGATAAACCGAGGTTATTTGAAGATTATAACGACGCCTTCTTGAAGTCCAAAGCTATTTGAAGATTATAACGACGTCTTTTTGGAGACTTTAAAGTTATAACAACTTTTCTTAGAAAATTTCCAAGATTGAAGATCAAACACTAGTTTTCTTTCAAAAACTAGTTAACTTTCTTACAAAATATAAGAAAAGTGCCTTAGGTTTTAGGACTTGAAGGTTATAAGAAGGTGTGGTGCAAGGAATTACATGTGTTTAGCTTGGTATTTATAGGGTAGGAAAAATAGTTAACCATATATTGGGTTAGAGTTTAACCATGGTTAGTTAAGACACTTGTAATGATCCTAGATATCAATGGTCAAGATCAAGCCACACCATGGTGACTCCCCCCCCCATTGGCGGTTCAACATGGATAAGGGGGGTGAGGTGTGCCTTGGATGATAAAAATCTAGATATTTGATTAGTTTTGACTCCGGGAATTGCCAACCGTAAATGATTAGGCCTCAAAACGTAAAACCGGGTGTCGTAAAATTATGAAACTTTAAAGTATTGTTAGACATGTCCATATGTCCCATAATAAAATATAAAATGGGTGGTAGGTTCCATTTGAGTGGTAAAACCCTGCTAAAAACTGGAAACACGGGTCTAAAACGCGTAATACGTAAAACGTACGAATATTGCATAAAATTGAGAAAAGTAAAATATTACTTTTCTAATAGGTTATAAATGATTTAAAATGACTTATAATGTCTAGACTGGGCTCAGTCTAGTGTCGGTTGGTATTAAATGTCTTTTAGACATCAAACCGTAAGCCTAAAAATCACGAAATGACTTATAACATCAAGGGATGATTTTTGGTCAATGGAGGAGGGAAAAAATATGTTGACTTTTTCTAATAATTTGAAAACTCAAATCGTCTTAGAAACGCGTTTTGTGGTCTAACGGTTAATCGCCCATACGGTTAAGCGTGCTCATGTGAGAATAGTACTGGCTTGGGTGACCTGCCGGGAAGTCTTTGGTCATGTTTTTCTCAGTCACGATTAATTCTCAAATAAATCATGAGTGTGTCAAACATTTTTCTGATGCGGGGTCACTTAACGCGGTCGAGTTTCGTTGTACGTAGAATTTTTGAATGACGTTTTACCCTAAAACGTGTAATTCCTTAATAACTTTCACGAAAATGATCTGACGAATGTCAAACATTTAATTTGCCATGGAAATGATTTATCACTCGAGAATATCAAATAAAAATCAACTTTCGGGAAAGTTTCGGGAAAAATGAATAGTAAAAGTGAATAGTGAAATTTTCCGGGAATGGTAATTAACCTGAAATTGCGAATTGTTACAGTCTCTACCCCTTACGGGGAACTTCGTCCCGAAGTTCTTTGTGTGTCATATGTTGGAGTGGTGTCGATAAAGATGTGTGGTTACTTATGAGGACCAAAGTCTGGAATTACTAGTGATGTAGTTTGATTTGTCTCAGAATATGGTGTGTCAATAGAGATTGATAACATGGTTGAATATCAGTAGAGATCCATATAATAGTCGAATATCAAAGAAAATTGATATAGCAGTCGATTATTAATAGAAATTGATATAGTAGTTGTACAGAAATTGATATAGTTAAATATCAAAATGGAAATTGATATAGTTGTCAAGTATCAATAGCAATTGATATAACAGTTGAACAACAATAGCAATTTACATAGGAATCCAATAAATGGAAATTGATATAGTAGTGGAATATCAATGGAAATTGGGATAGTAGTTGCAATCATAGCATAGTAGGTAATCGGTTGTTGTACCTAGTGTTTATGTCATGGTTTGAAGCGATGTCGGTGAAAAGATAGGATTTCTTGTGGCGAATATAATGTAGGTATCATGCCATACCCGAGCAATGTAATGTAGGTATCATGCCATACCCGAGCAATGTAATGTAGGTATCAAGCCATACCCGAGCAATGTAATGTAGGTATTATGCCATACCCGAGCAATGTAATGTAGGTTGACTTCATACTTATGTTATTTTGGATACAAATAAGCCCACTTGTTTATAATTCTTTATTTACATAGAGAGGCATCCCAAACAATGTAAATAGAGGAATATAAACTTATGGTTCGGTGATTTACAATTTCTTTATTTAAATGAAAAGGCATCCCAATCCATTCAAATAATTACAAATCATCCTACTTAAGAATTCCCAACCCAACATTCATACTTAGCCGGTGAGTTACAAGGTAGTGTATTACGAGATGACACTGGTGTAGCAAAAGTATAAGATGAATATTCAATCTTGTAAAGCTGATAAGGGTGCTTGTGGTGTAACTAAGGATGATTTGAGCTTTAAAAGTGCATCAAGATCTGTTAATGAGCTTGTGTTTGTAATGGTTGTGAAGATAATGATGTGATATGTTGATGAACAAAAGTGTGTAGTGTATGCTTAACATTAATACTCTTAGGTATAGATGTTGAGTTTGCTTTAAAAATCTTAAGAGATTTTAAAGGTTTATGATGAAATGGTATCCTTAGGACCTAAACAGGATAGTACTTCTACAGGATGAAGAGAATAATTGATAACTATCCCAGATAGTAGTTCGGATGATCTCATAAATGAAAACTTTCAAGAATGAAGTTTAGGTAGTACAAATAAAGTGTTAAGATTTCGCTGAGTGGTAAGGCACTATCGTGTCTCTAGATTGTTTTAATGTATTCTGGTGGTTTATCGTGTTCATGTAGGAAATCAATCTAAACATAACCCTAGTACAACTATTCTCAGTATTTGAAAATTCTAAGTCGAATATAGTTAGTCAGACTATATTCCACTGTCCCTAGGTTAAATATAGGTGACTAGTCTATATTTAGCCAAGGTTCGATAAAATTTTCAAATACCTAAACTAGGTATACTTTTGATATGTCCGTTGCTTTCGGGAAACTGTCCACTAAACAAAGGCGATGTCAAACCCTTAAGTTGCAAGTCCCGTCCATACAAGACTTGTAACGTATGTTTTCATATTCCATTGCATAGAAGGTAGTAAGGGTAGATACGTATGGAAAGGAAGTTTTAAGTAGTTCTAAAATAGAACATACTTGGCCAGGATCACGAACTTTTAATAATGAAGGTTTCATAAGAAAACTTTGATGAATGTAGAGAAAGTTCAGCTTTTGTCGATGATGGATTAGTTTGTCCTTTAGAAATCTCATATTTCTTGTTTAGAAATCGATAGATTGTGACGGGTTTTTGATATCATAAGAAATGATATTGATGATGTGATGGAATAATTCTAGAGACCATTTGCACAAAACACAATGTCTCGGAAGTAGGTTAGACCATTGTGCAATTCACAATGTCTGGGAAGTAGGTTAGGTCATTGTGTGACTCAAAACATTTGAGAAATGATTAAGACCATTGTATCATACAATGTCTTGGAAAATGAATGAGACCATTGTATCTCACAATGTCTTGGAAAATGAATGAGGCCATTGTATCTCACAATGTCTTGAAAAATGAATGAGACCATTGTATCTCACAATGTCTTGGAAAATGAATGAGACCATTGTATCTCACAATGTCTTGAAAAGTGAATGAGACCATTGTATCTCACAATGTCTTGAAAAATGAATGAGACCATTGTATCTTACAATGTCTTGAAAAGTGAATGAGACCATTGTATCTCACAATGTCTTGAAAAATGAATGAGACCATTGTAATCAGTTACAATGTCTTGGACATATAATGTTGGAGTGGGAACATGATTGGGAGAGTGTGGCTGTGCCGAAATGCCTTAGAATAGGCATACACAGATATGTTTAGTCCATTGTTTAGATAAATGATTGAAAATAAACCGAGTTTATATATCAATATACTAATATGTTCATGTAGCATAAAATGCCTAGTGTGTATATATCAATATACTTATATGTGTTCATGTAGCATAAAATGCTTAGTGTGTATATATCAATATACTTATATGTGTTCATGTAGCATAAAATGCTTACGGGGAAATGCTCAATTATGTTTAGGGTACATATATTAATATGCAATTATGTTTGTGTAGCATAAAATATCTACGGGGAAATGCTCAAAAGGGGTATATATATGAATATACTAATATGTTTGTGTAGCATAACATGCTTACTAAGTCCATAATCGTCTGGAGGATGGAAGACACGGAGAGCGGAAGGCTATAAAAATGGTTTTGCTTGTAGTTGTAGTTATAGTTTAGGTCTCAATTAGACCCGTTTCTCTATAACCATGGCTCTGGTACCAATCTGTAACACCCCCAATTCATGGATGCAGCGGAATTCGAACTGGGTGTTACTCGACGGCACAATAGTCACAATAATAGAAAACGAACTCCAATTGAGTCGTTTTAAAAGATTTATCATTCAAATTGTATAAATATCAGAGATTACAAAATGAGGTCCCAAATGGTTCCATGTTTACAATGTATAATAAATGAGTTTTTGAATGATAATAAAAGTTTATAGCCCTCTTGAGTATCCGTGTCCTTCCGTGCCATCCTTGATCGTCATGAGCCTGAAATACATGCTTGAGAGGTCAACACAAAGGTTGAGTGATATTCATAGAGTTTATTTAATGTTTGAACACAATATGTTGGTAGTGTGAGTTATAGGCTCACACCAATGTTTGGAAAGCAAAATAGGTAGGCTATGTTGTTATACGCCCATAAAATGTATTATACACTAAGCTTATGACACCAAAACGTTAACGTGTACCAATATCGATCGGCAGATTTATCCCGGTAGGTACTTTGCTAACATACCTAAATCTCAAATATTAGTGCATTTGTTTGAACTTAGTCAATACAAATGGGATTCGTCAATCCCAATAGGCCTATTCACAATATTTGCGCTCACTATTGCTAGTGATTAAATGGTTCATAATAAGGGATCTCGGTTTAGCAAGGCTGGTACTTAGTGATAATAAAACAATCAGGCAAGCATACAATTTAAAAACATTGTGCTCGGTTAAAAATAGCATGTATTCCCCCCAAGGGTTTGTAAAACATTGAAGTAATGTAAAGTGGGGCTATGAACTCACCTTAAGTAAGATAGCAAGTAATGAATGTAACGGTTGAATCATGAAGGTTTCTACGAGCAACCTATAATCGAATGTTGCGACTTAGGATCGGAGTAAAGAATATGAAGTAGTGCCTATATATATATATATATCTTGCATTTAGTCCATGATGTGGTATGATGTATAATGTAAGTCTTTGAAAGAAAAGATTCATGAACATGTATGTTTTGTATATCGTTTACTACCGTTCGGGCCGACATAATTCAGAAGTTATGTTAGTAAGCGTTCGAGGAGCCAGGACACTTTAACTCGTAAATCCACAACTCAACTCGACGGCTTACATAATGAACTCCTCACATGAGGCTCCCTACTATTGTAGTAGTTGATGAAATATATAGATATAAGTTTTGATCCGAAAAGTTACATGTCCGATACTTGAATAAACTTAGGAAAGTTTATTTGTACATGAAGATTGTTATTAGGGGTAGTTTCATAAGTCTTGTATGACCATTTTCTCTTTGTAATATCTCATGGTTCCTTTAGATGAAGTAGATCCAAATTGTATGTTCAAGTTATCGCCAACTTCTCTAGTTCATGTATTTGCCTTGGTAAGCTTGTATGGTCATTTCGTCATGGCCTAGCCATGACCTTTGGTCATTGTTCCATGGTCTTGAGACTCAACCTTGGCTCTAGCCATGGTTGTGGTCTTGATTCTAGGTCATAAGACCCTTTTGGTCTTCATAAACCATAACTTATATGTAATGACTTTGGTCTAAAAATGGGCTGTTAAGATTTTGAAGAATTTATCACTCAAAAAGCGTTTTCAGGGCTCGAGCTTCTTTGTTCCTGAACGAAAACGTCGTTCCGGACAACTTTCGTGTTTTAACTTTTTGATGAATCGGACCAGAAGTGTGACTTTGAAAACCCAATTTTGATCAGAATGGTATTTGGCAGTTTGCCGCAAAGTTTTGGTAACTTCAAATGGGCGTAACTTTTGACTCGTATACTCGTTTTAGGTGGTTCAAATTGCTATGGTTTCCTTGTTAAGTCCTATACTGTAATATGTAATGATCCAACATCATATTTTTACCATTTTGATCAGGTCTTACCAAGAAAGTCACTAGTTTACTTGTTTTAGTAACTTGTTGTAACAATCAATAACAATAACTTGTTTTGCTCACTTTTATACATCATGGACATGAATACAAGACATAATATAGCATGAATAATATGTAAATAACATGAACATGATTATTCAACAAGAAGCATGTTAGGGTTTGGCTTACAACTTTTGGCTTTCAAAGATGAAAGGAAGTTAACATGTAAGGATAGGACATTGATAGACTTTAGCTTCACCCTTTGCAATCTATGATAAACCGAGGTTATTTGAAGATTATAACGACGCCTTCTTGAAGTCCAAAGCTATTTGAAGATTATAACGACGTCTTTTTGGAGACTTTAAAGTTATAACAACTTTTCTTAGAAAATTTCCAAGATTGAAGATCAAACACTAGTTTTCTTTCAAAAACTAGTTAACTTTCTTACAAAATATAAGAAAAGTGCCTTAGGTTTTAGGACTTGAAGGTTATAAGAAGGTGTGGTGCAAGGAATTACATGTGTTTAGCTTGGTATTTATAGGGTAGGAAAAATAGTTAACCATATATTGGGTTAGAGTTTAACCATGGTTAGTTAAGACACTTGTAATGATCCTAGATATCAATGGTCAAGATCAAGCCACACCATGGTGACTCCCCCCCCCATTGGCGGTTCAACATGGATAAGGGGGGTGAGGTGTGCCTTGGATGATAAAAATCTAGATATTTGATTAGTTTTGACTCCGGGAATTGCCAACCGTAAATGATTAGGCCTCAAAACGTAAAACCGGGTGTCGTAAAATTATGAAACTTTAAAGTATTGTTAGACATGTCCATATGTCCCATAATAAAATATAAAATGGGTGGTAGGTTCCATTTGAGTGGTAAAACCCTGCTAAAAACTGGAAACACGGGTCTAAAACGCGTAATACGTAAAACGTACGAATATTGCATAAAATTGAGAAAAGTAAAATATTACTTTTCTAATAGGTTATAAATGATTTAAAATGACTTATAATGTCTAGACTGGGCTCAGTCTAGTGTCGGTTGGTATTAAATGTCTTTTAGACATCAAACCGTAAGCCTAAAAATCACGAAATGACTTATAACATCAAGGGATGATTTTTGGTCAATGGAGGAGGGAAAAAATATGTTGACTTTTTCTAATAATTTGAAAACTCAAATCGTCTTAGAAACGCGTTTTGTGGTCTAACGGTTAATCGCCCATACGGTTAAGCGTGCTCATGTGAGAATAGTACTGGCTTGGGTGACCTGCCGGGAAGTCTTTGGTCATGTTTTTCTCAGTCACGATTAATTCTCAAATAAATCATGAGTGTGTCAAACATTTTTCTGATGCGGGGTCACTTAACGCGGTCGAGTTTCGTTGTACGTAGAATTTTTGAATGACGTTTTACCCTAAAACGTGTAATTCCTTAATAACTTTCACGAAAATGATCTGACGAATGTCAAACATTTAATTTGCCATGGAAATGATTTATCACTCGAGAATATCAAATAAAAATCAACTTTCGGGAAAGTTTCGGGAAAAATGAATAGTAAAAGTGAATAGTGAAATTTTCCGGGAATGGTAATTAACCTGAAATTGCGAATTGTTACATAATACTTGAAAAAAAAACGTAATTAATAGAAAATTACATAATACGTAAAAAAAAGAAAAGAAATAACTAGTCATCGAGGTATGCTAAGTTTTGAGCCTCTACGTGCTCCGTAATATCATATTGAAGACGATAATGGATTTGTTCGTCGAGTAACTCCAGTAGTACACTATCGTCATATACTGGAGTGACCGGCGGATCCATTATGTGAACCGGTGATATTGCCTCCTCGTCGTCTTTTAAAATCATATTGCACAATATGATACACGTATTAACGATTTGTCGAATCTTTTCGACCGACATAGTCCGGAGAGGACGACTGAGAATCATTCATTTTGCCTTAAGACCGACATCTTTTTTTTTTTTTTTTTTTTTTTTTTTCACATTAAATCCCAACGTTCCACTCCAACAGTCCTCCAACGTTTAAATTAGTTTCAAACCGTGAAAATGAAGATCACCGCTGGACCAAACCGCTGGGGTGGCGGCGGTATTCCCCGGTGGTTTGGGGCAAACCGCTGCCTACCGCGCTCACACTGCCACCACCCTTATGAATTTATACAAAGTTAAAAGGATAAATGACCTTTATACAATTGTAATTGATTTTTTCTTTCACCGTTTATTAGTAACTCTGACTTTTTATAGTATTTCTTAAATTCACCATTCATTAAATGCCATTTACTTTGAATTAAGTCATGCCATTTACTTTGAATTAAGTCAATGTCAACACACAATTACATTTCCCACAAAATAAAAATAAAATAAAGGGATTTTGTACATGGATGCCACCCAACTTTTAACAATTTTTCATTAAGGCCGCTTTTATATGAAAAATATCTTATAGGCCGTTCAAGTGCATTTCCCTTTTCGTTTATACCAAATCCGGTAATATAAAGTGTTTATTGACTAAAATATCATTGATATATCAAATAGACATTACATATTTATAATTTAATTTGTTATAATTTTCAATTTTTCAGATGGGGCATTCGTCAATATACAATTTTTTGGTGTAATTTTGGACGGATTTGGTATAAATGAAAAAGGAAATATACTTGAACGGCCTATAAGTTAGTTTTCATAAATGGACGGTCTCATTGAAAGAAAGTTAAAACTTGGGTGACCTCCACGTACAAAATCACTAAAATAAAATAAAATTAAGCGGGAATATTTTCCCTCCCATTTACCGCAAAAACCCTAGTGCGTGTCCCTATATATCGTTTGTTTCTTATCCAAACTGACACAACACATCTTATATTTCTTTTATTTTTTCTTCACACATACCTAGTGACAATACCTTATCTTTTTCTTTCTCTCTCTATCACATCACCTAATCTAAAAAATCATTGAAAAATAATTTCAACTCTACAGAATACAGATGTACTACGGTATTCAGTATTCAACTCTTAAGGTGGTAGTAGTGGTCACTCCCAAAATCCACGTTCCACTCCAACAGTACTCCAACGTTTAAATTAGTTTCAAACCGTGAAAATGAAGATCACTGCTGGACCTCACCGTTGGACCAAACCGCTGGGGTGGCGGCGGTATTCCCCGGTGGTTTGGGGCAAACCGCTGCCTATGGCGCTCACACTGCCACCACCCTTATGAATTTATACAAAGTAAAAAGGATAAATGACCTTTATACAATTGTAATTGATTTTTTCTTTCACCGTTTATTAGTAACTCTGACTTTTTATAGTATTTCTTAAATTCACCATTCATTAAATGCCATTTACTTTGAATTAAGTCATGCCATTTACTTTGAATTAAGTTAATGTCAACACACAATCACATTTCCCACAAAATAAAAATAAAATAAAGGGATTTTGTACATGGATGCCACCCAACTTTTAACAATTTTTCATTAAGGCCGCTTTTATATGAAAAATATCTTATAGGCCGTTCAAGTGTATTTCCCTTTTCGTTTATACCAAATCCGGTAATATAAAGTGTTTATTGACTAAAATATCATTGATATATCAAATAGACATTACATATTTATAATTTAATTTGTTATAATTTTCAATTTTTCAGATGGGGCATTCGTCAATATACAATTTTTTGGTGTAATTTTGGACGGATTTGGTATAAATGAAAAAGGAAATATACTTGAACGGCCTATAAGTTAGTTTTCATAAATGGACGGTCTCATTGAAAGAAAGTTAAAACTTGGGTGACCTCCACGTACAAAATCCCTAAAATAAAATAAAATTAAGCGGGAATATTTTCCCTCCCATTTACCGCAAAAACCCTAGTGCGTGTCCCTATATATCGTTTGTTTCTTATCCAAACTGACACAACACATCTTATCTTTCTTTTATTTTTTCTTCACACATACCTAATGACAATACCTTATCTTTTTCTTTCTCTCTCTATCACATCACCTAATCTTAAAAAAAAAATCATTCTAAAATGATTTCAACTCTACCGATCTACACATCTAGGTATCTATCACCTCCTCTTATGAATTAGTACCTCTTTTTATATACAGTATTTATTATGTGTTACTGTTACATTGGTTATATAGATCTAGTATCAGGTATTCACCTATGATGAACTAGTACTTATATTTATTGCTGAGATCTATGTTACTGGTATATATATCTCGACTCATATATAATTTCATTTTTTTATTTTTATATATAGATTTGCTAAGTTGCTACAGACATATTCTATGCATAAAAACTATTTTGACAGTTTTATTTTTTTATTTTTTTTATTTTTATTTTATTTTTTATTTTAAAGAAATATAGTTGTTAATGTTATTTTTTAATATATTTATTGCTGAAATCTATGATACTGTTATATAGATCTCGGCTCATATATAATTTTATTTTATATATAGATCTGCTAAGTGCTAAGTTGCTTTTTTTTTGAAAGATAAAGTGCATAAAAAATCTTTTGACTTTTTTTTTTTTTTTTTTTTTAAAAGAAATATAGTTGTTTGTAAAACTGTTAGGAGTGTCTTTAGATAATTATTCTCATAGTTGTAGGCGCGTATAAAAATAAATGCTAATAAGGAATAAAATCAGTAATTTTTTACATAAGGGGTGTTTGCTTATTTGCTTTTGAGCTTATGTTTCATAAGCTCATTTTTTGTGGCCTAATTTTAAAATTTTTGCTTTATATAAGCTTATTATGTCATAATAAGCTTATACATACATTAATATTTCAAAATAAAAAGTCCAAAACCAAATAAGCTATAGTAACGTATGTTAAGCAAACATTAATTAGCCTAACATATGATTATATTTGTCTTTTTCTCAAGGGAAAATCGTGCTGCTGTTCTTGATGGCGTTATGGAACTAGTTAGGAGGGACAGCAAAGCCGCCTGCCTTTTCAAACAAAGTAACTTCTAGTTGTTGGTCTTAAAATGTCTTGTGAATCCTTTATGAATTTTATTTGCCATAAACCATTCCTAATGCCAACTGTATCATAAGTTGTGGTGGACAAATATACTACTAAGTATTCATTGTATTTTTTTTCTTCATAAGCTCACTTTCTGTGCCTTATTTTAAAACTTTTCGCCTTATATAAACTTATCATGTCTTATATAAGCTAAAAAGTTTCAAAATAGCCCACAAAAGGTAAGCTTATGAAACATAAGCCTAAAACCAAATAAGCTATAAGCTGACTATATAAGCCAAAATAAACACCCCTTAAATTAATGTTTTTCAAATTTCTTCTAGACTTAATTCAGTTCATAAATATTTACCAAAAGTAGTTGAAGTTTGTTGATATGTTGATCCAATGCTATAATTTCCTTCTGTTGTTGTTAACATCACTTAGGCATTGCGTTTTCTTATATTCATTTTCTGACCCTTGTACCTAAGAACTAATAATGTTGCTTTTTACAGGGTTTTTGGCATCATCTGGTAACCTCGGTCAACATTTGGTGGCATGCAATTTGTTGATATGCGTCGTGGTGTGTTAAAGATTCAGAAATTGTCCCTAATGTTGCATAGAATTAGGAAGCGCTAATACGTGGCAGATAAGCGGGTATGTTCACCAGTCGGCCTTTGTCCCGTCTGTAGTGTAACACATGCTCTACGTCCAAAGCCTATTGTAAGCCGCCTTCCTAAGAAAATGCGAAGTCGGAAATTGTCCCTAATGTTTCTTTGAAACTGTGAAAATTGTCCCTAATGTTGCATAGTATTAGGAAGCGCTAATAGGTGGCAGACAAGCGGGTATGTTCACCAGTCGGCCTTTGTCCCGTCTGTAGTGTGACACATGCTCTACGTCCAAAGCCTATTGTAAGCCGCCTTCCTAAGAAACTGCGAAGTCGGAAATTGTCCCTAATGTTGCTTTGAAACTGTGAAAATTGTCCCTAATGTTGCATAGTATTAGGAAGCGCTAATAGGTGGCAGACAAGCGGGTATGTTCACCAGTCGGCCTTTGTCCCGTCTGTAGTGTGACACATGCTCTACGTCCAAAGCCTATTGTAAGCCGCCTTCCTAAGAAACTGCGAAGTCGGAAATTGTCCCTAATGTTGCTTTGAAACTGTGAAAATTTTCCCTAATGTTGCATAGTATTAGGAAGCGCTAATAGGTGGCAGACAAGCGGGTATGTTCACCAGTCGGCCTTTGTCCCGTCTGTAGTGTGACACATGCTCTACGTCCAAAGCCTATTGTAAGCCGCCTTCCTAAGAAAATGCGAAGTCGGAAATTGTCCCTAATGTTGAAACTGTGAAAATTGTCCCTAATGTTGCATAGAATTAGGAAGCGCTAATAGGTGGCAGACAAGTAGGTATGTTCACTAGTCGGCCTTTGTCCCGTCTGTAGTGTGACACATGCTCTACGTCCAAAGCCTATTGTAAGCCGCCTTACTAAGAAACTGCGAAGTCGGAAATTGTCCCTAATGTTGCTTTGAAACTGTCATGCTTCCATGGGTACGTTGCTTATCGTTCATCAGTTATGTTAGAGCTGGTAATTGGTTGGCAATTGCCATGTTCATGAGTTTTCTTTGTGTGTTGGTCTTTGTCCCGAATGTTGCGTCTTGAAACTTCGAAAATGTTTGTTAGCCCATACGCCAAAATAATGTGGGTGTTATTAGTTGGCTTGGAAATCTAGTGCCTTCACGAGATGATATTTGAGTTGGCCATTGTCCCTAATGTTGCCTTGTCTTCGAAAATGTTTGTTAGCCCATACGCCAAAATAATGTGGGTGTTATTAGTTGGCTTGGAAATCTAGTGCCTTCACGAGATGATATTTGAGTTGGCCATTGTCCCTAATGTTGCCTTGTCGTTGAGACTGCGGAAATGTTTGGTGTCATGCCCAAATACTAAAATACGGCCAACTCAAAGACTGGTGAAAATCTTTAGTGTTAAGCCCAAACACCATGTTGCCTATGTCCCTCATGTTGCCTTATACGATTTGGTTGGAAATCTGGTGTGTTCATGACCTGACCTATGTCCCTCATGTTGCCTAATACGAACCTGCTGAAAATTGTTAGTGTTAAGCCCAAACACCAAAATACGAGCATGACTTGCTTCTCTTGTTCACCAGTCGGCCTTTGTCCCGTCTGTAGTGTGACACATGCTTGACGTTGAAGCCTATGTATGCTGCCTTCTGAGTTGGTTTTCGTTGGGTCTATGGACTCATCGGGACACTGCGACAACGTTTGGTGTCAAGCCCGGACCTCAGCATACGGGCATGTTGCTTATCATTGACTGTGAGGTGGTGCTGGTTGCTTTTCTAGTGGTATGGTTTTTAACCATAACTCTCCCATTAAGTCTTTAGTTGACTATGTTTTTCTACTTTTATTAACTCCGGAGTATAAATTTTCATGCGTGTTTCATTTTGTTATTGTTTTCTTGAAAAAGAGATAAAAACTTTTCAGTCTTGTAAACAAAAAAACTTTTTTTAGAGATTTTAATTTTTTTTGCAACTGTCTTTTTCAAAACTTTTCAGTCTTGTAAACAAAAAAAACTTTTTTTTTTCAGAGATTTTAATTTTTTTGCAACTGTCTTTTGATTATAAATGGCCGGAGTCAAATGGTTTTAAGTGATAAGTTAATAACTTACGAAATTATATTTCCGTTGAAAATGACTTGAAATGATTTAAGTTGGAAAGTTAATCAACCTATTGAAACTGTTTTTGTTATAATTTTTTATAAAATTGATAGTCAAACTCAAAGACTTTTAAGACCCTTAAGACCCGATGATGAAGGGAGAGTGTATTTGACGATTGTGCTACCAAGTCTCATTTGTGATGACTTAAAGGCTATGTTTGGCACAAAGCTTTTTGGAGCTTTTTTGGTCAATGAGCGGTGAATAATGAGTTTTTTGATTTATGGTGTTTGTTTGGCATGAGAGCTGTGGGCTTTGCTATTTTTTAGGAAAGCTCATTTTCTCAACGCTTCTTTATGAAGCTGTGAGCTTTTTTGGCTACTGCTCACAACTACTGTTCACAGCTCACTACTACTGCTCACAGCTACTTTTGCCAAACATAGCCAAAGTGCAACTTCAATAGAGAATACAAACCCCTGAGGGCATTGTTGGAAATTCTGAAAATCATCCAGCTGCTATTGATATCCTCTTGAGATGGGTAAGAAGGTTAAATATTTTCTGAAGCTGATAATGGCAAGCATTGTCTTTATTTTCTTTTCATTCATCGTTGTCCAGGATGATCTAGGAGGAAATGCAATATTAGCTGTGTCAATTTTTTTTTGAACGGCGAGTTAGTAGTTAGTGATTCGAGCCCACAGTGACATCCAATTGGGCAGTATGCAAGCATCGAACCTTTCTCCTTAGGGGATAAACCCCACTCTTGCTTCTATTTTTTCGAGCCCCTGAAAGTCCATGGTGAGACTCGAACCTGAGACCTCTCCAAAGATACCTCCCCAAGATTACACTTGGTGGCCAACTGAGCTAGCCCAGTTGGTTATTAGCTGTGTCAATTGCTGCTTGCAAAGCCGGAGCCGCTGAGAAAAAGGCATGCACAATAATTTTGTTTCATGTTTTACTCAAAATAACAACCTACATATTGCTGTTTAATGATAATAATACTATTGCGTTGTTTTCCGCAGGTTCCACTTTACAAACATATTGCTGATATATCGCCTTCACACTAATAAGCGGCGACAAACATGGTGGAAACAATTTGGCTATAAGAGTAAGATGCTGATTTCATGTTTTCAAGCTGTTTAAACTTTAAACATTATTATATGTAAAACTATTCTCATCTTGTATACTTTTCACAAAACCTAAAATATTTTTCGGATAGTCAATACTTATTTGTTGTGTAATTTAATTGAATTAGGACATAATGATTCTTCCAATTGGAGCAAAGAGATTTGAAGAGGCAATGCAAATGGGCTCTAAGACGTATCATCACTTAAAGGTGCCTTCCTTGCACCTGCTTTGTCACTATTAGTCCAATTACTAGATCAAAGTTGAATTGTGCATGCAGCAGCTAAGTAGTAACAAGCATGAGAATATGACATGAAAAACGTTAATGGAACATGTCCACTTATAATGATCCTTATATCTGTCATGGTGGTATATTCACTGGGATGTACCCAGTCTGCAAAAATAGATACTAGGACGTATATCTATTATAGGTTAGATTGTGATGCCCATCAAGATGTGCTTAAGATTAGTGTAGTTGTTTAACAGAGTTTGAAGCATAAAAAAGAAGTTTTTGTTGTAAGACTAGGTTTCCCTCCCCTATTGAGGCTAAGCAAAATCACCTGAAAACCGGCCCGAACCGACAAGCCGACCGAAACCGGGACGAACCGAACCGACCTTATTTGGTTCGGTTTTCGGTTTTGTATAAGTATTTCAGTTTTACTCTGTCGGTTTCGGTTCGGGTCAAAACACACTTATTCGGTTTGAAATAGCTAAACTGAACCGACCTTGTTTGGTTCGGTTCTCGGTTCACGTTTTACCCTTATTCGGTTTTCGGGTCAGGTCGGGTTTGACCCATTGCTCAGCCCTAGTGGTTTGTAATTAAGCTAGCTTTATGAGTGAGTTCTACACTTGGACTTATGAATCGACACGAGCCTAGTATGGGATAGGTTCGTATTAATTAGTTGAGGTAACATCATTGAGAAGGCTTTTAATTGCTTAGTGATACTGATGGCCTTTGGGTGTATGCTGAGTTGTGAAGCGATGATAAGCTGGGTTATATTGAAGTTCACATCGGTTAGAAAAAGTATATAGTAACTTTGGGGTTAAAGCTTGTTGGAGTCGAGTTGGGTTTATCTGTATTTTTTTGTTTCTTATAGCGTTTGAACTGCTTTGATGAATAGAAAACTATATTGTGTGATGCACAACATGGATTTACTATATGGTGGAGATAAGGTTGTATTCGTTCATCTGCCACTCAATTTATCTGTTCTTTTCATATGCAGGCCATTATTACAGAGAAATATGGTGCACAGGGATGTAATGTTGGTGAAGATGGCGGTCTTGCTCCTAATGTCTCCAGGCATGTTGACATGTTGTTCATTAATATGATGTGATCTTCTGAATGATCTGTTGTTGATGTTGGGACCCTGATTATGCAGCTTAAAAGAAGGACTAGATCTTGTAAAGGAGGCAATTGACAGAACAGGCTATAATGATAAGATTAAGATTGCAATTGACGTTGCTGCTAGTGATTTCTGCATAGGTAATGTTTCTCATTCCTTACAATGTGTCAACTTTTTCTGCTGATCACTTTAATGAGTTGAAACTTGACATTTATATTATCTGTATCAGGTACAAAGTATGATTTAGATTACAAGTCTCCTAATAAGTCAGGACAAAACTTCAAGTCAGCCGAAGATATGGTTGAAATGTACAAGGAACTATGTAGAGGTATATAACTATGTTAACAAAATAGGTTTGTCACTGTTTAATGCTTCATATGCAACTACATATATCGTTTAACGACAGTGTTTCTTTCTTTTTTGACATTTCCTGGGTGTCAGACTATCTTATCGTGTCTATTGAAGATCCATTTGACATGGAGGACTGGGAACAAGTCAAGTATTTTTCCGAGCTTGGAATTTGCCAGGTTTGTTCATGAATGCTTGCTATGGTGGTTCTGAGGTTGTTGGTCAGTGACAATTATGCTTGTTTCCACCTTGTGTGAGAGTTAGATTGAAATGGATAGGAAACATTCTCATTGGGAAAACAATCATGTTTTGTCTGCACTAAAAGAGCCATAAGTATTTTCATTAGGAAAACAATTTGATGTATATTAGATGCGATTAAGGCCTTTTTGCTCTATGTTAAATACAACGCTAACACCTAAAGAACTCCGCAAGTTGGAGGTAGATATCAGTCATTTTCATCTTTCTACATACAAATTCAGTTTGACACTCCTTATAAGTTGGATTTCAACAAGCCTGAGCATGTTAGCTTGAGTAGAGTGCTAATTGATCTTCCAACTAGTCTCCTGTACTTGTACTTGTCTAAACCATTGCACGTCTCATTCATTTCCATGTACAGAAAGTAGCCATTAGCCAGAGGATGAAGAGAACTATACGGACGAGTTTCACTGTAAACATGGATTTCCAGTAGCTAAACCATGATTCTTTTATTCTCTCAGAAGTTTCCGATTCTTCTTCCATTTTTTTTACCATCTAATAATCTGAAGTGCCCTTGACGTACTTTTGTTGGATAATAAAACTTTCTGCTTCACATACAAATTGGAATCGATACCTCTAAACTTTTTGAAACTGACTCCGTCAAGGATACTAAAATATTAATTTGCAACGTGGTCTTATTATAGTCGTTTAGTGTTTACTATAAATTTTTTGAAGCATGATTTTAAGTTCAAGTTTTTGCTATTCTCATTCCCACTGTAACTTCAGTATGCTATGTTAGTTTAAACAAGAAGTTATTTTGTAATGTATTGAATGTGTCGATTGCAATTCTGGAAAGATAACCATGGAGCACAGTCTTAAGTAGTTATAAGGTTATCATCATGCAGAACATATGCCCTGCCATATAAACGTACCAACATGGTTGAACTTAAGCTGTGGTAGGGAAGAAGTGCCATATAGAAGTTAGTAACCCAATTCTTGTCAACTGAGTGGTTATGAATTTAATTTAGTTTTCTCTTTTTTTTCCCTTACATTTATAAACTTCTGCCCAACTGTTGTGCATGCTCATTTTATTTGCAGGTTGTAGGAGATGGCTTGTTGATGTCAAATTCAAAGCGTACTGAGCGAGCTATTAATGAGCATGCTTGTAATGCCCTTCTTCTCAAGGTACACGGTGATTTGTAAATTCCTGTGTTTTATAATGATGAAATTGCAACACTTTAGCACTTCCTTTTATGGATATATTCCAATCAGAAAATTCATTTTCTTAGAGCCTTGGGTAAGGTAACGTGCCCCCAAGGTTAAAAGTTAACTCAGGAGCAAAAAGTGGTGTGTTACCTTACCACCCTCCACGTTAAGGTGGTGCGTTAAGGGGGGAGGGTAAGGGTTTAACCCACGTTAACAAGCACTAGGGACAAAAAAAAAAAAAAAAAAAAAAAAAAAAAAAATTCTTCCCACCCCCCTCTAACGGGGTTGAAATTGAAAATACTTATTGAGGTGCAGAGGTAAGTTAAAGTGAGTTAAATGTAAGTTATGTTACCTGGGTGGAAAGTCAAGAGTTAAGGTTAAAAGGTAAAAGCTGATGTGGCGCTGACGTGGCAGTGCGTTAAGTTTTAACCCGGGGTGACCTTACCGTGTGCTCTTAATGGCAAATTACTTATACCTACTATCCGCTGTTACTGGTTAGTCAACATGATTTATATCTTTTGAGGGGGAATCTGATTAGTTAAAGGTCACTTACCTGTATATCTTGCCTTATTGTGGACCACAAATTAGTGCATGATACCTTTTATCTAAGACATAAGTTGTCTTACAGAAAGATTCATAAAAAATTAATGTGGCTCTCACAGACAAGCAGAGCCTTTAATATTCTAGAAACTTTCGGAAAAGAAAAGAAAGTGTATCTTAATGAAATAGTTTGCGTGATATTGTGCATTTGTGGGATGTTTACATTTGTTAGCATATGTGCAAATTATAGGACTAGTATTGTGCAATGTAGGTGAACCAAATTGGGACAGTGACTGAAGCAATTGAAGCAGTGAAAATGGCAAAGGAAGCACAATGGGGTGTCATAGTATCTATCACAAAGAAGTGGGAAAACTGATGATTCTTTCATTGCTGATCTTTCGGTTGGTCTTGCCACGGGTCAGATAAAAGCAGGTGCACCTTGCTGTGGAGAGCGATTGGCCAAGTACAATCAGGTAAGGTTTTCATCTCTTATGTCTATACTGTCCCCACTCCTTTTTTTTGGTCTTGGCATATGGAGAAGTAAACTAGTTCCCTCATGCTCCTGTCCAAGTATAAGCAAAACAGTTTCCGTTTGTTATCTCTAGAAATGGTGTCAACAGCCTGATGTGAGGCCTATTCTAGTTTTTCCTTGACACGGCGTTGATAATGTCGAGTAGGCCTCACAAATTAATTTCAGTTTGATTAGATTTTGTTTGTTTTGAGGCATATATCTCCACTTTCGTGATTTCTTTAATTTATTGGTGTTTCGTGATTCTTGGATACCTTCCAAATCCAAATTTTGTATGGTTTTTTAGTTTATTCTCCAAAAGATCATTTGAATTGTTTTTTAGAACGGCTAATACACGCGCACTCTAGTCTACATGTATGTCCACAATGTTACTCGAACCCTCACTTTAAAAGATCATTTGAATTGTATTTCCTTTCTAAATCAGATTTCGAAAACAAATTTACTTTCCAACTTTTTTTTTTTGAGATAACTCATTTAATTTTTCTTTTTCAGTTACTCAGAATCGAAGAAGAGCTTGGTGACCAAGCAAGCTATGTTGGTGAGGACTGGAGGCATTCATGATGAAGGAATTTGTTCTTTTTTTAAAGTAAAGAGAAGAAAAAGCCATGAAACTTATAGTTACTCTACATCAGAGAAGGCATAACTAAGTTTACTAGATATATTTGTGAGATGCATTGTAACTTTGAGTAAGAGGTGATAGTCGAAGGTTTTGCATATGTGAAAGTGTGGCAGAGGTGTACAACAGATGGGGACACCATTTTTAATTTGTTCGGTTTTCTGCTCAACATTCAAATACATATCCGTCCAAGATCTTATCAGTAGCTTCGGATAAGCTGAACTTCGGAATGCTTGATAACCGAGTATATATAGAAAGTTTTAAGATATCATTCGAGATGTACAATAGAAGGTATTATACGACAAATGATTAAGTGGATTCTTGAAGAAAAATCTGAACCGCCAAAATGCTAAACCACCATCATCTGAAAACAATAACAACTTTTTCTTAAGAAATATTATTGAAGACTGTAAAAGTTAGTTGAAAATTTTAAAAATAAATAGTTAAGTGAAGATATCTTATGAAGTGTAGTTTTCATAGGTATGGCAAATGTGTTAATAATCTGAGTCGAATCGAGTTTTAGGCTAATCGAGCTAGGCTTGTTTAGTAACTATTCGGTTTGAGTTCGAATAAATTATAAAAAGTGGCTCGAGCTTGAATTCGAATATTTTTGTTGTTGTTGGAGCTCGAAGCTCGTTTAAAATTTTTAGCTTTTTTAAATAATTCTGCAATGAACTTGTTTTCAAGCTTAAGATGCTTGTATGAAAGATAAAGTTTGATCGGCTCGTTTATTAAATCACGCTCGAGCTCGAAAGCTCATTAACAATTACAAAATTTGTTCTAGATCTCTCAAACTATTATTTATGAAAATTAAGAAAAACACTATTTTATACTCAGCCTTATATTTTTAATATTAAGTGAGATGTAACCATCATATTAAAAAGAGAGATAGGTATTTGTTTTATAGTTTCACATCCATCTCCATTTATTATTATTATTATTATTATTATTATTATTATTATTATTATAAACACCACTTTATTAGAAACTCATAGGATTTACAAGATATTATTATTATTATTATTATTATTATTATTATTATTATTATTATTATTATTATTATGTTAATCTTTTTCATTGTGAGATACGCTTTTTTATTAAATAATATGTAATTACTATTCAAAATATAAATTATATATAATATATAATTATAATTATAATTTTTAATTAGAGATATGATACATATATTAACTTATGCTTACTAACTAAACAAAGATCTAAATATTGATCAATTTACATACTACGAAGTAGAATATAAGACAACTTAACTAATAGATCCTACAATCCACCTCCATAACTCATCTGGTAAAGACATCTCTGAACACTCTAGACGATAAAAACGTTAATTTACAGCACAGGAATATGACGAATACCGTAAAACAAAGGTGTATGGGGAGTTTATTCTTCCTTCATATAAACAGCGTGTAGCTTAAGCATACACCGTATTTACTAGTGTCAACCTAAAGCCCAACCAAACCATAATTTCTACCAGGGTGTTTGTTCTTAAGGTGTTTGGGTTAGATTTAACTTAGATATGGTTGAAAATGTATTTGGTCTATTTTACCCTTGATGATATAACTAAAAACAGGCGTTGACTAAAGAAAAATGGGTCAAGGGACGCAGTCGGCCTCAAAATCGCATACTTTGGACGCATGGCCATGAAAATCCAAACTTAGGGTGCCCTGTGATGTTTTTGGGAAAATTTAGGGACCAACGGTGTATTTTTGTCTAAACAAAATTTTAAATATTGATTTATTTACATACTACGAAGTAGAATATTAGACTAATTAGCTAATAGAGTTAACATCACTTAATTGTTAGTTTTTTGAAAATAGAAAATACATTTAATTAGTGTTGCAAAAAAAGACTATAATGCCGATTAATCGCCGCCTAGGTGTTACTGGACCACCAACTTTTCCAATTTGTGTAAATCGATAAAACAAACTGGTCAACCATGGTCAAGGCGGTCAACGACCGTGAACAGTGGTCAAACTTGTTAGAAGCTTGCAAATATTGCCAGAAATATCCAAAACTCACCGTAAACTAGTTTTAATCATTTATAGTCGTTGTTTATATCTTCTACAAGATGTTTTTCAAAGAAAATCTTGCCGAAAATACCAATCCAATTAATTACCGATTAATCCTGCCTATAGCGATTACAAGCTACAAGGGGTCGACCGTCCGACTACCGATTCACGAGTTTTATAACCTTGCATTTAATAATTAATATGAAACAATGGATAATATTACATAAATAATTTTAATCTTTTAAATCATGAACTTATTTATTTCGTTGATATTATTAGTAAAAAAATAAATAAATGAGGAAGTTTTTTATTTTATTTTATTATATTTTATTTTATTTTTTATTTTTTAAGAAAAAAAAAGTAGAAAAAAATAATAATAAAATAAGGGTTTTTTTTTCCTTCAACTTTTTTATTAAACTTAAATGAGGAAGCTTACTCACAATTCACAAATAACATGTAACTAAAATATATTAAGTCACATCTTGAATTTAAACACTATTAGTTTGTTAAGCTTGAGTAACTCGTTCGGCTTGTTAATCTCGACTAGCTTGTTCGACTCGTGATAATTAAACGAGCTTTCGAATGAGCCGAGCGGAATATTAGTTTTCAAAGCTAGGCTCGCAAAATTAATTGAGCACTAGTATTTATTCGATATTAACTCGAGATACTGAGTATTAAGCTCAAGCTCGAGTAGCTCGTGAAGACCTCGACTTGTTAACAACCGTAATATATATATATATATATATATATATATATATATATATATATATATATATATATATATATATATATATATATATATATATATATATATATATATAAAAGTTAAGGGATAAGTGGCCTTTATATAATTGATTTGTTTTTTCTTTTTATCATTCATAGTGGTCAACTTTAATTTTGGGTTCTCTTAAATTCTTCATTGATTGAATACAATTTACTCTCTTAAATCAAGATAATGTCGATATTTACGAAGTATATTAAAGCCGACACATGATATATGATTGAATACAATTGGCGGGACATTTTCCCTCTATTTTTTATCAACAAACCTAGTTTCTAGCCCTATATATTCTTTGTTTCTTGACACATCTTCACACACATCTTATCTCTTATTTTCTCACACTATCACATCAATCACCTACTCTAAAAATCATCAAAACAATGATTATTTCTAACTCTACACATCTATCACCTACTCTAAAAATCATCAGGTACTTATTACTACTAGTATTCTTTAATATTTAGGGTTGGATTATTATGTGTTACTATTACACCGGTTCATCAGGTACTTATCGATGCTCATGTATATTTCTCACTAGTTTTATTTTTTATTTTTATTTATTAGCAACAAGAAGATATTTACGTGTTTTTTTTAAATAAAATTATAAGCTCTTTTGTGGAGTACTTGTTTCTTTATACTGGATCTGCTAATGACATAGGTTTGTTTCATAGTTTTGTAGATGAACTACTGCTTTTAATTATTTGCGTATAAAATCTTTTACACTTTTTTTTTTATTATTTTTTTATATAAAAATAAATTTTGCTGACAAATTATTGCTGTTCAAAGCCTAGATGTGCAGTTGAAGAGGTTGTTGAAATCAATAGTACTACACAACTACATTAATTAGCCTAACATATGATTATATTTGTCTTTTGTCTTTTTCAAGGGAAGATCGTGGATCTATAGCTGCTGTTCTTGATGGCGTTATGGAGCTAGCTACGAGGGACTCGAATCAATAGCAAAGCCGCCTGCCTTTTCAAACAAAGTAAGTTAAATACCAGCTGTAGCATAATTGTCTTGTGAATCCTTTATGAATGCCATAAACCATTCCTATTGAAGAGTTGAATACCAACCGTAGCATAATTGTGGTGGACAAATATAGTACTAAGTATTCACTGTATTACTTTTTTTCAAGCTCTCTTGTTAATCCTTATAAGAAATGTGTATATGAATGATAAATATCAAAGTAAGGGGGTGTTTGTTTAGCCGGCTTATTGTTTATTTGGTTTTGGGCTTATGTTTCATAAGCCCACTCTCTGTGGCTTATTTTAAAACTTTTCGCCTTATATAAACTTATCATGTCATAATAAGCTTATATAATCTGAAAAGTTTCAAAATAACCCACAAAAGGTAAGCTTATGAAACATAAGCCTAAAACCAAATAAGCTATAAGCCAGCTATATAAGCCAAAACAAACACCCCTTAAATTAATGTTTTTAAAATTTCTTCTAGACTTAATTCAGTTCAGAAATATTTACCTAAAGTAGTTGAAGTTTGTTAATATGTTGATCAAGCGCTATTATTTCCTTCTGTTGTTGTTAAAATCACTTAGGCATTCCGTTTTCTTATGTTCATTTTCTGACCTTGTACCTAACAACTAATAATGTTGTTTTTTTATAGGGTTTTAGGCATTGCGTTTTCTTATATGCATTGTGGTGTGTTCACGAGTCACAAATTGTCCCTAATGTTGCCTGGAATTAGGAAACGTTAATAGGTGGCAGACAAGCGGGTATGTTCACCAGTCGGCCTTTGTCCCGTCTGTAGCGTGACACATGCTTGACGTCGAAGCCTATTGGACTTCCTAAGAAACTCCAAAGTCGGAAATTGTCCCAAATGTTGGTTTGAAACTGTGAAACTTGTCCTTAATGTTGCCGAGAATTAGGAAGTGCTAATAGGTGGTAGACAAGCGGGTATGTTCACCAGTCGGCCTTTGTCCCATCTGTAGTGTGACACATGCTTGACGTTGAAGCCTATTGGCCTTCCTAAGAAATTGCGAAGTTGGAAATTGTCCCGAATGTTCGTTTGAAACTGTGAAAATTGTCCCTAATGTTTTCGAGAATTAGGAAGCGCTAATAGGTGGCAGACAAGCGGGTATGTTCACCAGTCGGCCTTTGTCCCGTCTGTAGTGTGACACATGCTTGACGTCGAAGCCTATTGGACTTCCTAAGAAACTCCGAAGTCGGAAATTGTCCCTAATGTTGGTTTGAAACTGTGAAAATTGTCCCTAATGTTGCCGAGAATTAGGAAGCACTAATAGGTGGCAGACAAGCGGGTATGTTCACCAGTCGGCCTTTGTCCCGTTTGTAGTGTGACACATGCTTGACGTCGAAGCCTATTGTAAACCGCCTTCCTAAGAAACTGCGAATTCGGAAATTGTCCCTAATGTTGGTTTGAAACTGTGAAAATTGTCCCTAATGTTGCATAGAATTAGGAAGTGCTAATAGGTGGCAGACAAGCGGGTATGTTCACCAGTCGGCCTTTGTCCCGTCTGTAGTGTGACACATGCTGGACGTTGAAGCCTATTGGCCTTTCTAAGAAACTGCGAAGTTGGAAATTGT
Organism: Artemisia argyi; assembly: GCA_030686995.1. NCBI lineage: Eukaryota > Viridiplantae > Streptophyta > Magnoliopsida > Asterales > Asteraceae > Artemisia > Artemisia argyi. Next base: position 385,497 of record JARVZY010012441.1, read on the forward strand.
CCCCAAGGTTGCTTTGAAACTGTGAAAATTATCCCTAATGCTGCATAGAATTAGGAAGCGCTAATAGGTGGCAGACAAGTGGGTATGTTCACCAGTCGGCCTTTCTCCCGAATGTTGCCTCGTTTGTTAGCCCAAACGCCAAAATAATGTGGGTGTTATTAGTTGGCTGGAAATCTAGTGCCTTCACGAGATGATATTTGAGTTGGCCATTGTCCCTAATGTTGCTTTGTCGTTGAGACTGCACAAATGTTTGGTGTCAAGCCCAAACACTAGAATACGGCCAACTCAAGGACTGGTGAAAATCTTTAGTGTCAAGCCCAAACACCATGTTGCCTATGTCCCTCATGTTGCCTTATACGATTTGGTTATTGTCCCTAATGTTGCCTTGTCGTTGAGACTGCAGAAATGTTTGGCGTCAAGCCCAAACACTAAAATACGGCCAACTCAAAGACTGGTGAAAATCTTTAGTGTCAAGCCCAAACACCATGTTGCCTATGTCCCCCATGTTGCCTTATACGATTTGGTTATTGTCCCTAATGTTGCCTTGTCGTTGAGACTGCAGAAATGTTTGGTGTCAAGCCCAAACACTAAAATACGGCCAACTCAAAGAGTGGTGAAAATCTTTAGTGTCAACCCCAAACACCATGTTGCCTATGTCCCTCATGGTGCCTTATACGATTTGGTTGGAAATCTAGTGCATTCATGACCTGACCTATGTCCCTCATGTTGCCTATACGAACCTGCTGAAATCGTTAGTGTCAAGCCCAAACACCAAAATACGAGCATGACTTGCTTCTCTTGTTCACCAGTCGGCCTTTGTCCCGTCTGTAGTGTGACACGTGCTTAACGTTGAAGCCTATGTATTCTGCCTTCTGAGTTGATTTTCGTTGCGTCTATGGACTCATCGGGAAACTGCGACAACCTTTGGTGTCAAGCCCGGACCTCAGCATACGGGCATGTTGCTTATCATTGATTGTGAGGTGGTGCTGGTTGCTCTTCTAGTGGTATGGTTTTTAACCATAACTCTCCCATTAAGTCTTTAGTTGACTATGTTTTTCTACTTTTATTAACTCCGGAGTATAAATTTTCATGCGTGTTTCATTTTGTTATTGTTTTCTTGAAAAAGAGAAACTTTTCAGTGCTGTAAGCAAGAACTTTTTTCAGAGATTTTAATTATTTTTGCCACTGTCTTTTTAAAAACTTTTCAGTCTTGTAAACAAAAAAACCTTTTTAAGAGATTTTAAATTTTTTGCAACTGTCTTTTGATTATAAATGGCCGGAGTCAAATGGTTTTAAGTGATAAGTTAATAACTTAACGAAATTGTATTTACGTTAAAAATGACTTAAAATTATTTAAGTTGGAAGTTAATCAACCTAATGAATCTGATTTTGTTATAATTTTTTATAAAATTGATAGTCAAACTCAAAGGCTTTTAAGACCCTTAAGACCCGATGATGAAGGGAGAGTGTATTTGATGATTGTGCTACCAAGTCTCATTTGTGATGACTTAAAGTGCAACTTCAATAGAGAATACAAACCCCTGAGGGCAATGTTGGAAATTCTGAAAATCATCCAGCTGTTATTGATATCCTCTTGAGACAAGTAAGAAGTTTAAATGGTCTCTGTTCTTTCATCTACCACTCAATTTATCTGTTATTTTCATATGCAGGCTATTATTACAGAGAAATATGGTGCACAGGGATATAATGTTGGCGAAGATGGCGCTCTTGCTCCTAATGTTTCCAGACATGTTATTCATTAGTGGTCTTCTAAATGATCTGTTGTTGATGTTGGGACCCTGTTTATGCAGCTTAAAAGAAGGACTAGGTCTTGTAAAGGAGGCAATTGACAGAACAGGCTATAATGATAAGATTAAGATTGCAATTGACGTTGCTGCTACTGATTTCTGCATAGGTAATGTGTCAATTTTTTCTACTGATCACTTTAATGAGTTTGAAACTTGACATTTATATTCTCTGTATCAGGTACAAAGTATGATTTAGATTACAAGTCTCCTAATAAGTCAGGACAAAACTTCATGTCAGGAGAAGATATGGTTGAAATGTACAAGGAACTATGTAGAGGTATATAACTATGTTAACAAAATAGGTTTGTCACTGTTTAATGCTTCATATGCAACTACATATAATTTTTAATGACGGTGAATCTTTCTTTTTTGACGTTTCCTGTGTTTCAGACATGGAGGACTGGGAACAAGTCAAGTATTTTTCCGAGCCTGGAATTTGCCAGGTTTGTTCATGAATACTTCCTATGGTGGTTCTGATGTTGTTGGTCAGTGACAATTATGCTTGTTTCCGCCTTGTGTGAGAGTTAGATTGAAATGGGTAGGAAACATTCTCATTGGGAAAACAATCATGTTTTGTCTGCACTAAAAGAGCCGTAAATATTTTCATTAGGAAAACAGTTTGATGTATATTAGATGCGATTAAGGCCTTTTTGCTCTAGGTTAAATACAACGCTAACACATGAAGAACTCCACAAGTTGGAGGTAGATATAAGTCATTTTCATCTTTCTACATACAAATTCAGTTTGACACTCCTTATAAGTTGGATTTCAACAAGCCTGAGCATGTTAACTTGAGTAGAGTGCTAATTGATCTTCCAACTAGTCTCCTGTACTTGTACTTGTCTAAACCATTGGCAAGCACTCTACGCCCCTTGTGTAGAAGACTAAAAAGATCAAGGTTGTCCCACAAGACTAGAAAGAACCCAATCTTTGTAAATTGACAATGCTGTAGACATAATTTGTAGGAACCACGCACATAATTCTTTCTGGCCATGTCGATGCCCTGTGGGATCTCGTGAAAACTTTTGTGTAGAAGATAGTGTGACCATTCTTATTCTCACTCAAGCCAATATGATTATAAGTCTTATCAGAATCATGTTATATAATCCCTAAACCATTGTTTGCTTGCCATTGATTAGTTAAAGGTCACTTACGTGTATGTCTTGCCTTATTGTCGACCACAAATTAGTGTATAATACCTTTTATCTAAGACATAAGTTGTCTTACAGAAAGATTTAAAAACAATTAGTGTGGCTCTCACAGACAAGCAGAGCCTTTAATATTGTAGAAACTTTGGGAAAACAAAAGAAAATGTATCTTAATGAAATAGTTTGCGTGATATTGTGTATTTGTGGGGATGTTTACATTTGTTAGCATATGTGCACATTATAAGATTGGTATTGTGCAATGTAGGTGAATCAAATTGGGACAGTGACCAAAGCAATTGAAGTAGCGAAAATGGCAAAGGATGCACAATGGGGTGTCATAATATCACAAAGAAGTGGGGAAACTGATGATTCTTTCATTGCTGATCTATCAGTTGGTCTTGCCACGGGTCAGATAAAAGCAGGTGCACCTTGCCGTGGAGAGCGGTTGGCCAAGTACAATCAGGTAAGGTTTTCATCCATTATATCTATACTGTCCCCACTCCTTTTTTTTGGTCTTGGCATATGGAAAACTAGTTCCCTTATGCTCCTGTCCAAGTATAAGCAAAACAGTTTCCATTTGTTATCTCTAGAAATGGTGTGAACAGCCTGATGTGAGGCCTATTCTAGTTTTTCCTTGACACGGCGTCGATAATGCCGAATAGGCCTTACATATTAATTTCAGTTTGATTAGATTTTGTTCATTTTAAATTGGTGTTTCATGATTCTTGGATACCCTCCAAATCCAAATTTTGTATGGTTTCTTAGTTTATTCTCCAAAAGATCATTTGAATTGTTTTTTAGAACGGTTAATACACCCGCACTCTTGTCTACATGCGTATGTCCACAACGTGACTCAAACCCTCGCTTTAAAATATCATTTGAATTGTATTTCATTTCTAAATCTGATTTCGGAAACAAGTTTAATTTCCAACTTTTTTTTGAGATAACTCATTTAATTTTTTCTTTTTCAGTTACTCAGTATCGAAGAAGAGCTTGGTGATCAAGCGAGCTATGTTGGGGAGGACTGGAGGCATTCATGATAAAAGAATTTGTTCTTTTTTTTTTTAAGTAAACAAAAGAAAAAGCCATCAAATTTATAGTTACTCTACATCAGAGAAGGTATAACTAAGTTTACTAGATATATTTGTGAGATGCATTGTAACTTTGAGTAGGAGTTGATAGTCGAAGGTTTTGCATATGTGAAAGTGTGGCAGAGGTGTACAACAGATGGGGACACCATTTTTAATTTGTTCAATTTTCTGCTTGGCATTTAATACATATCCGTCATAGATCCTATCAGTAGCTTCGGATAAGCTGAACTTCAGAGTGTTAGATAACCGAGTATATATAGAAAGTTTTATACAACCAGAATGATTAAGGTGACGTTTGGTTCGTGAATTTAAAATTCCAAAATTTAAATTCTAGGAAATTTAAATTTTTGAAAATATAAATTTTTGAGAATTTAAATTTTCGGAATTTAAAATACCTTCGCATTGGTTGACAGAAATTTATATAAAAAGAAAAAAAAAATTATAAAACAAAGTTTGTAATATTATAGAAATTTTTATAATATTTTGAAATCTGTCATTATGTTTATTATTGAAAAAAAAATTATAAAAAATAAAAAAACCAAGATAAAAAGTTTACAATTTTTTTAATGAAAAAGTAAGTTATTATAAAAAGGTTTATAAAAAAACTTTAAATTAAAAAAAAAAATAAGTTAATAAATTTTTTTAAAAAAATAAGTTATTATAAAAAAAGTTTATAAAAAAAATGAAAAAACAACAAGAAAAAAAAAGTTTATAAATAAAGTTTATAAATTTTTTTTTATGAAAAGTAAGTTATTATAAAAAATGTATAAAAAATATTAAAACAACAAGAAAAAAAGTTTATAAAAAAATTATAAAAAATAAGTTATTATAAAAGTTTATAAAAAATACAACAAGAAAAAAAGTTTATAAATTTTTTTCAAGTAAATTAAAATTCAATCACTTTTTGGAGGCATTCTAAATTCCCAATTCTAGGAAATTTTTATTTGTGTTGCCATTTAAAATTCCTCCAATTTAATGAACAAAACAAGTATTATTTTTTTTTATTATTTTTTTGACAAGCTGAAATATATATAAACAAAAACCACGGCCTCACAAAAAGTCAAACAAAGAACCCGAAAATGTACACAGCCACGAAATCCTAAAGCCTACCAACTACAAAAGACTAAACATCAGAGACAAGAGAACAAATCAAACGGTCTAGATATCCAAACATCCTAATTAGCCAGATTAGACGCACTACGGGCAGCAATCCAAGTCCTAGAAAGTCTTTGAATGGTCGGGAAAATGTCCTCCTCTTTGATCTTTATAGCTGTATCCGCAGAAGCGTTCACAATCCTATTTCTCCACTTCCATATCGACCATAAAGATATTTGGAAAACACCTTGACGGATCTTTCCAATCTTCAAGTTACTAGAAGGGTCAATAATACCTTTAGCAATATCAGAAATTGTGAAAGACGGGAACACCACTGGTGGCACCAAATTCCACCAGCTCCAAATTTTTCTCCAGATGGGAAGGATGATAGGACACTTGATAACACAATGATCCAAATCCTCGATGATATTATCACACAAAGGGCAGTTTGAGCTTTGAGGATTCCAAAACGACTCAACAAGAAGCAAGATTGGCCCGGGTAGGCAATCTATTTAAAGAGGCCCTCCAAACACATATATTGACCTTGCAAGGAATCCAAGAATTCCACTGATGGTGATCTCCTACACAATGATCAGTGAGGAGAAGATTATGAATCCTACGAGAGAGAGTGCAAACTTTAAATGAGCATGAGCTATTCAAAACCCACTTCCAAACATCCATGCCTTCCATCGTAAGGTTTAAGTTGCCAACAGATGATGCGAGAGACAGAAGATCGTTATTGGCCCTCCCATGTGGGGGAATACGCCAAGACCAACTCCAGCCCCACTCCTCATTATTCAACAACCAACGATCATTTATTTTACAATCCTTGTGTGTCTCAAGGGCATAAAGTCTAGGAAAAGCTTCCATGAGGCGGCCCCCATTAATTCCCCAAGGGTCTTGATGATGTACCCTCCGATTAACTCGAAGGATCACCCTTCGAGTCTGATCGAAACCTACATAATCGAAGGCTCTGGCTAGCCTCCTAAAACTTTCTAAGGCGTAAAACTGATGTGCGTAGGGTTGCACCAAGCTTTACCTCTCGAGGGATCTCGAGAAGCTTACAACACCCACGAGGCAGTGTACCTGATCGATGTAGTATAGTATAATGACAAGTACCGGGGGATTGATCGTTCAGCTAGAAATAGTTTCGCTAGGATTAGAAAACCTAAAGACTAGGTCTAGAGATGAGGGATGATTCTTTTTGTATTTGTATATTTTTTAGAAAGCAAATTAAAATCTCGGGTTTTGAAGGATATGGGCGGAATTAGTTGCTATTCAACTAACCCAATACTAATATGCAATCAAAATAAAATACTAGAAATGAAAATAAACTATATTAAACTAAGGTTGTGAGCAATATATGGGAGAAATGTGTTTACTTAGATTTCACTACTCCCTAGATATCTTTTACACGTTAATTACTTGTTATAGTTGCATGGATGATGGATTGTATTCCTTAATACCATTCATGGGGTGGCGTACTTACTTCCCCAATCCTATGAGTGCCTACTTCACTCCTATGTCAAGCCGGCTAAGAAGCTCCTAACATGGGATCATTAGAATTTACTCATGCATTAAATACAACCAATAAAACCTAGTACACATCGGTTCATGTTTCCTAAGACGATCAAGCATGTTACACAATGGAGATCTGCCAGTTTTCTTAAGCCTAACATTGAAATAATTCATCCAATACAACCATAAACAAGTAATCAACACATAATTAACATCTAGGTTTCATTAGATCTAAGCAAACACAAGATAGATCTAGCCTAGCATGTTGAAATCAAGACAATCACAAGATATAGACAACCAACACATAGACATATTGATTGAATTAAAGAGAAGACTTATCTTAATAGCACATGAAAGGGTTCAAGGGGTGAAAACCCTTGAAAAAGCTGTAAAATACGTACAAGGTTCGGCCCTAGGGTTTCTCCACACAAGTTCCTCTTTATGAATGAAAATTAGAAAACTATATATAGAGTTTGGAAGGTGACGGCGTCAAGAACAAATGTCTGACGCCGTCATCTCACCGCCAAATAATTCCTCGGACTGCCTAGATCTGGATCTGACGCCGTCATGTGTACACCTTATGCAGGCCGTCATGAATTTAACTCTTCACGCTCTTCATGTGACGCCTTCAGGTTTCTTATGGGTCATCATGGACTTTACTCTTGACGCTGTCAGGATTTCCTTATTGACGCCGTCATACACTGTTTCCAGCATGGAAAATTAAGTCTTTGGCGTTTTCTTCACTTTTATGCTCCAAAAACGTCCGAATTGCTTCCTTTTCCAGATTTCACTCCCAAAGTACCTAAAATCACAAAAGGAACGATTTAGGGCAATATTTGATCAAATAAATTCAATTCCGGGCTTAAATGACCCTCTAAAAGTGGTTCATTTTTCGCCTCATCATATACCCTTACACTTGAGATTTGCTTGTCCTCAAGCAAATGCACTTTTATTCTAATCAAAATACAAGTTAGGGGTCATTTAACACTAATATAAAATTAATTACAACAAATAATCGTTCCACTAAAGACCAAAGACAAGCACGGAGGTCATATACTAGCACCTCACAAATAGTGTTTAGATACTCACATCTCTCGGGTGTAATAAAGTATAAATTACAATATGGAAACGGAAGATATCTCTCACTACCTGTTATAGCAAAATAGATTACCATAGGCTTGGGAAAGTATCAAACCTCCACCACATGGCGTAAGCACCTAGGATAAACTATCAAAGAGGTCATTTAAAGGGTTGTAACGTTAGGTGTAGGGACATGAAATACACGGTTTTGTTGGATATAGGCAGTCTTTACTGGTGGCGAGTTAACAATCTTGGTTAATTACATGTACAATATGGCGTTGCTAAGCCAAGACTAGACTCGACTTAAGCTAATAAATGAAAAATAACAAAAACATAAAATGAATATAGAATAAAAAGGGATGGTAGTCCGTATGTTTTTTTCTTTTCTTTTTCTATTTTTTTTTCTTTTTCTTGATTTCTTCGATTTTTTCGATTTTTTATTTATTTATTTATTTTTTATTTTTTGCATACACTCTTACCCTACCATCCAAAATAATACATCATAGGGAATGGAAATTCCCCTTACACTTGAACTTTTACATAATTTACAATAAACTAATCTAATGACTCGAATTAAGATAATCAAAACACTTGGAGTACTTTTAAGATTAACGCACATACGGGGGTAATATATGATGTTCTTCCCCATTACTCCATAAAATAAGTACTTTACCCATGAGTCCCAATCGTCCCAAAACAATATGTACAAGGATATGACTCGACTTAGCAACCATGTAATCAATTAGATAATTAACTTAGGGTTTAACAAATAACAATAATGCACTAAAGATGAGTGCATACACGGAAGGCTAAGATTTGGGTGTACATTTAAGTGGGGTGTAACAAATTCTTCCTTTAAGTAAAATACTTAAAGTTAGAAACGAAAAGATAGGCTCGGAGGGGTGTACTAGGGGTTTCGTGTACTAAAAATGAGTACAACGCTAATGGTGTGGGAAAAATTAGTTGACTTAACTAGCCAAGTAATATGACTTAAATGGTCAAGTAATTATGATACGGGTTTAACACAAAGGTGATCCTAATGCCTCTTATCATGTAGTAAATCCTACTACACGAATGTAGTCTCACTAGCGGTCTCGGGATGCATCACTAACGCAAGTTCTAGAATCTAAATGCTACCGGTACACTCATAAGCACTAATAATGAATGCTTTTCCTATCAAATCTAAAGGCGAACCTCACATATTTGGGTGGAAAATTTTTCTGAATGATACGGTTGTGTGCTAGTCATACAATCTCCTATCCATGAGACGCTTGCTATGGCTAAAGTTTCACTCCTAAATGTTGTAAAAAATTTTAAATTTGGTGCTAAAATTGCACTAACAAGTATTTCTCATTGTTTTATTACACGTCTACCATCAAACAAACAAACTCAAGCGAAAGTGTATCTGCAAGGTATCATCATTTTACCCTCCCCTTACACTTAAGATGAACATTGTCCCCAATGTTCAAGTAAAGAATGTAAAAGTGAAATAAGTAAAACAAATGAAATCAAATACTCCCCTGATTCGCTCGGTATGGATAATAAGGTGGCCATGTTAGATCTTCCTCCAAGAAAATGAACAATCAAAGCTTCCCTTCCAGAAAAATAAATCATCTTCTTGTCATACATAACCTGTAAATCCCGAGAAAACAGACAAGGCAACCTTGCATAAAATCTGCGGCAATCTACATATGTCACTAAATCCTAGAAAACAAAATAAGATATAATGCTTGTGGAATGATGTTTGCATATTTCCTGGAGATTATAAAACTAATAATTCAACAAAAACTTTAAGACTCCGTTAGAAAAACAAAACCGGTAAAATTTCCAGATTTTTACACGTGACACCGTCAAGAGTAAACTCATGACGCCGTCAGAAGTGACCTGCAGAAATTCTTATGTTAAGTTTCCGGAAAATTTCTAGAAAAACTTGGTTCTACTTCCTGGAAAATCCTGCAAAACATCATTATGACTCGATACAAGCATTTGACTCTAACAAATACGAATATACATGTTCACTTAATATTGTGGAGAATCATGATCGGTTTGTTTCTTAAAAAACATATTTGGGGTTTCCCCTTACACTTATCTTTTGCAAAAATACCTTTGGGTGAAGTTAAGACTAGGCCAAACAACAAAGTAAAGTATTTCCACTCTTTGGTTTTTGAAACATGATCTACCAACAATAAAAATAAAGCATGCATACGGAAGCAAATAACAAACAAACAAAATAAAAATCACACAAAATCATGGGTTGCCTCCCAAGAAGGGCTTTTCTTTATTTACGAGTCTTGTAGCTAGACTCAAGGTCATGGGTTACTACGTGACCTCATCGTTGGTTTCACTCTCTAGGTTGTCTTCTAAGCCAATATCGCTTTCATAGTGTAAGTACTTCGGGTCTTCGAACTCAAAGACATCTTCTCGATACTCAGAACCAAGTTTACTAACTTCCTTAAAGAACCCACATGATAGATCGGAAGTGTTCTTACATCCTCTCCGCACATCTTCATCACACAAAATAAGTTGGGAACTTAGCCTATCAAGCCCGTCACAATCGATTTCCTCGAGATCTTTTCTCTTGTACGGTGTTTGGTATGAAACCCTCCTAATTCCATCAGCGAAGGTCATGATTCCGTTCTGGTCATCAACTATCAAATTAGTGATTTCATAAAAGGGTGCTCCAAAAACAACTTGTGACAACCTTGGGTCAACATAATCTTCGATGTTGTCCACGATTGTAAATTCCATAGTGAATGCCATATTTCCTACGAACACCTGGATTTCATGATCTCTACCAACCACATTCTCTCCCTTGTAAATCATTCCCCATCTGCATATATTGTTATAATGGAATAGGGACATGAAATTCTTAGGCAGGAATACGTTAATGTAGACATTATCGAAGTACTTGTGACCGATCATGCAGGTAATTTTGAGATTGTTCGGATCACGTCGCCTTATTCTCTCCGATCCTCCAGCCCTTGATCCAATTAGGTTCCCTTCAAAGGAGGGACGGTACTCGTACACCTCCTCGTTACCCCAACGAAAAATTACCTTCTTGACTCCATTGGTGAATAATGCACTCCCATCCTTCTCATCAAGGATTACTCCCGATTCATTGATAAATGGTTTCCCTAGGACAAGGTTGGTTAATGTTAGATTAGTGACAGGGTCTATGTTATCGACCACAGTGAGGTCAAAATTGTAGACAAGTCCTCCAATCATGATCGATAAATCTTTTACTACCCTTGCGTTATTGACTTTCTCATACACCATGCGTTCAGGGAAGGCTTCCTGGTATAGGAAAAAGGGGATTATGTTGACGCAGAGGCTAGGATCTATATGACTATCGGTTAAGAGATTTTTCTTAATGGTGCAGGAAATCTTGAAAACTTTAGAGTTGCATTCCTCAGTCCTATCAATACTCCCACTAGTATCATCCTCCATTTTTCTCTCGGGTTCCTCTATAATAGATTTACCCAAAATGGCTGGATTTCTCGTATGCTCTTCCGATCTCTCTTTCCCTTCATCCGATTTGCTAGATTCTTGCGCGGCGCACTGCTCGAATGAGTTGGTAGGGCTTCTGGCCAAATTGTGGTCCACCCTTGAGGTCTCATCTTTAGCTGTATGACCAATATTTTCAGTTTGTTGTTGGTTCGGGTTAGGTGTAGAAGCAGATATCGTGGTGATGGTATTTACGAAATGGATTGGTCCTAGGGAGTTGACAAGTTCTTTTACTTTTGGTGATAGATGTTTGAATAGCTTACTAGGACATTTTATTTTCACAGGAGAGGTTGGCGGACTCATGATGGTAACAGATTTGACCTCCTCAACGTAAATTGATTTATTAACAGCGTGCTCTTTGATAGCAGTTAACAGATTACAAATCTTGTTATTCATATCGGCCTGCTGTTGTCTTAATTTAGCCTCGAGCGTAGAGAGCTGCAATTCTTGAGATAGAACGAATTTTCGCAAGGCATCTTCACAGCTTTGCCTAGGAGTGCTCTGTGAGGGAAAATGCTTGAACCATTTGAGTGGAGGGGGGGGGGGAGTCATTGAAGGATACGCTCCGCGTTTGGTACCTTCTGAAATTAGGTTTATCCTTCCATGCCTCATAGGCCTCATCAGAATTTCGAGGGCCTCGACCAATGTGTGACGATGTGAATTCGTTATAAGCACGTTTTAGAAGCTCCATGCAGTTATGAGTTTCGTGAGGGCCATTACACAATTTACATGCAGAAGCGATTCTGCTTACTTGGCTTGAAGGCTTTGGAGCTTCGTAAGATTTCATGAGAGACTTGACTCAACCTTCAAGTTCCATGATCCTACGGTCGGGAGTGCTAGAGTTGTTCGAAGGCAAAGATATTGCCTTGACCGTTTTGTTCAAATCACGGGGATCATTCCAAGTTTCGTTGTCATAGAGAGCAAGATCTTCTATGAGTTCCCATGATTGTTCCGCACTTAGATCACGTAGCTTACCACCGGCCGATTGGTCAATGGCTCGCCTTGTGGAGAGATCGATATGGTCATAGAAGATTTGGACTTGGAGCCAAAGATCTATGCCATGATGAGGGACTTTTTGGAGTAAGTCCTTGAAACGAGTCCATGCTTCATAAAGAGTTTCACCTTGACATTGTTGGAACATCAAGATGTCATTTCTAAGCTTAGTAGTTCTCCCCGGTGGGAAAAATTGAGCAAGGAAACGAGTGGTGAGATCATCCCATGTGGTGATGGATCCCGCGGGTAAACGCTCTAGCCATTGACAAGCTTGATCACGTAGAGAGAATTGGAATAGGCGTAATCGGGTTGTCTCTCTAGTTGCAACATCTAGGTCTATGGAATCTACGATTTTAAGGAAGTCTTTAAGATGTTGATTTGGATCTTCGGAACGAAGTCCATGGAATGCACATCCGCTTTGCACCAACCGGATGGTGTCGGATCGCAAGGGGGTCACATTGGCTCCGGTGAGCTCAATGGTGTTTCGGTAGCCTTGGTGGCTAGGTCGGGAATACTCTCCTAAGGTTCGGGGCCTAAGAGGTTCTAGTGGAGGGTTTTGTTGTGGTGGGATGACGGGCTCAAAGATGTTCCCATCGTCCATGATATCGGGTGGTGAAGAGTTACGAACAAAAACACAAAGAAATAAGATAGACTAAAGAGAACCTAAAAAATAAAAATAAAACCTTACTAGAAAGGAATCTAGCAAGTAGACCTAATAAAAAGAGATTCTAACCTAGACAATAACTATTCCCCGGCAGCGGCGCCAAAAACTTGATGTGCGTAGGGTTGCACCAAGCTTTACCTCTCGAGGGATCTCAAGAAGCTTACAACCCCCACCAGGCAGTGTACCTGATCGATGTAGTATAGTATAATGACAAGTACCGGGGGATTGATCGTTCAACTAGGAATAGTGTCGCTAGGATTAGAAAACCTAAAGACTAGGTCTAGAGATGAGGGATGATTCTTTTTTGTATTTTTATATTTTTTAGAAAGCAAATTAAAATCTCGGGTTTTGAAGGATATGGGCGGAATTAGTTGCTATTCAACTAACCCAATACTAAGATGCAATCAAAATAAAATACTAGAAATGAAAATAAACTATACTAAACTAAGGTTGTGAGCAATATATGGGAGAAATGTGTTTACTTAGATTTTACTACTCCCTAGATATCTTTTACACGTTAATTACTTGTTATAGTTGCGTGGATGACGGATTGTATTCCTTAATACCATTCATGGGGTGGCGTACTTACTTCCCCCATCCTATGAGTGCCTACTTCACTCCTATGTCGAGCCGGCTAAGAAGCTCCTAACATGGGATCATTAGAATTTACTCATGCATTAAATACAACCAATAAAACCTAGTACACATCGGTTCATGTTTCCTAAGACGATTAAGCATGTTACACAATGGAGATCTGCCAGTTTTCTTAAGCCTAACATTGAAATCATTCATCCAATACAACCATAAACAAGTAATCAACACATAATTAACATCTAGGTTTCATTAGATCTAAGCAAACACAAGATAGATCTAGCCTAGCATGTTGAAATCAAGACAAGCACAAGATATAGACAACCAACACATAGACATATTGATTGAATTAAATAGAAGACTTATCTTAATAGCACATGAAAGGGTTCAAGGGGTGAAAACCCTTGAAAAAGCTGTAAAATACGTACAAGGTTCGGCCCTAGGGTTTCTCCACACAAGTTCCTCTTTATGAATGAAAATTAGAAAACTATATATATAGTTTAGAAGGTGACGGCGTTAAGAACAAATGTTTGACGCCGTCATCTCGCCGCCAAATAATTCCTCGGACTGCCTAGATCTGGATCTGACGCCGTCATGTGTACACCTTATGCAGGCCATCATGAATTTAACTCTTGACGCTCTTCATGTGACGCCTTCAGGTTTCTTCTGGGTCGTCATGGACTTTACTCTTGACGCTGTCAGGATTTCCTTCTTGACGCCGTCATACACTGTTTCCAGCATGGAAAATTAAGTCTTTGGCGTTTTCTTCACTGTTATGCTCCAAAAACGTCCGAATTGCTTTCTTTTCCAGATTTCACTCCCAAAGTACCTAAAATCACAAAAGGAACGATTTAGGGCAATATTTGATCAAATAAATTCAATTCCGGGCTTAAATGACCCCCTAAAAGTGGTTCATTTTTCGCCTCATCAAAAACTAATCATCAATGATCTAGTTACCAAGTGGGAATTCGCCAATCGAAGGGTTAAGCCCTTCGGGGTATCTCTCGATAAGTTTTAAGGACGGAACGATGCCAAGTCCAAATATTGGTGAGACCAAGTCTTACCCACGTCTCCTCTTTTTCTTTAGGTCCCCCGCTAAACCAGGAGAAGTGGGACACTAAACCCTAGCGGTTACCACAAATCATGGGACGCCCCCATGATCTCTCTCAAACGTGTGACCACTCTCCAGGACCGTTTTCTTCACCTATAAATAGTCCTGGACGATGACAAATCTAGTATACAATCTCTCTCACCTTACTTTACTACATTTACACTTAAACTCTCATACCGATCACTTATTCACACGCCGGAGGTGGTTCGCAGGGTCCAACTCCTGTGCAATCACTTAACGTAGTGTTTTAGTATTTCTTATTTTAGGTTATCTCCAAGCTTGGCATAATCACAACACCCCTCATTTCCTTTGATCCCCATCGAAGGCCTGGTAGTGCAAATTATTGTACAATCAGTGGCGCCATCCGTGGGACGCGCTACAATTAGTCCCGTTTTTTCCAAGTAAAATAACCAAGTCAAATACACTCGCTATTATTCCGGCATGAATCCAAAAAGAGAGGTTACACCCCCACCGGGTTTCTCGTCTTTAACCCCTTTACCCGTAACTGACACCAACAACCTTCCGCCAATCACGGCCTCCACCTTTACCACACGATCTCACCCTGAAATAACACCCAACCACCACGCATCAACATCAGCTAATCCAGAGCCCATCATTAGCCGCGCCTTTGTCGATGCTAATTACGAAGAGCTTGAGTCCTTGTTAAGGGCTCGAAGGAGACAAGTTAGAAACACGGAGATGCGAAGGGAGTTGGAATACTCCAGCGATGAATATGACGAGGATAACCAAGTCAAATACACTCACTATTGGGTCTCCTGCGGGTCGAAGGGCTGGAGGAAGGAATGTAGGCTTTGAGGGAGTCCCCGAAAGAACTCCCACTAGGAGAGAAGGAACTGTTGCCGAGGGCTCTAATGGGAGGAGCCAGCAGAGGGAAATCACGGAGGTAAATCTACCTCCACTACTAGCAGCACATTTAGGAAGAACCGAAGGAGGAATTCCGCTGCAGCCCTCCCATGCATCTGGTGTTGGAGATAACCCAGGTTCAGTCAACACAGGAGGAAGTCTCCCTCCCGTTGGTCTATATCCCCAGTTTCCAGCTCAAAGTTATCCTCCAAACCTTTATCCCTCCATGAATGGGCAACCTGGAAATCAGTATCCCTCACAAACTGCCGTACCCTATAACCATCCCCTGATATACCCTCCGTATACCATGTATAATGGTTATCCTCCGAATGCGAGTACACCCTATCCTTTTTACACTAACCAACCCTCTTCAGGGGTACCCCCTCCTTGTAATCCATACCATAATGTTCCCGCGAACATACCACCTTACACCCACTCATACGTAGAGCCCGAAAGCCCTACGACACCCTTTGTAAGATGGATCGAAGACTATCCCTCGCTGGATGGTTTAAAGATGCCTTCACATATAGGTACTTACGATGGAAAGGGGGATCCAGATAATTTCAGAAAAACACGAATTATGTGTAGTGAGAAGTGGTGAAAAAGAAAATAGTGATCAAATAATTCAAATTATGATAAACAAACACGAATTATGCAAGGGGTATAAGCTAAGGATACCCTAAAGTTAAAAACGTAAAAACGGGGATGCAAACGCGTTTATTTAAAACGTAACGTACAATTTAAAACGTAACTTTAATTTAAAAATGATCCTACAAATATAAAATAACTTTCTAAAAATTTTAAACTAACAAAATGAATTTTCAGAAAAAGAAAAATATTTTTTTGACTTTTTATTAATTTTCTATGAATTTATTTATATTTTTGTATATTTTTTTTATGATTTAAAAAGTAAATAAATATGGAAAATAACTTGAAAAATACAAATTAGGTTTGGAAAAATCTAAAATTACTTAAAATTAATTTTGAAACAGAAAAGATATTTTTTTGGCTTTTTCTTTAATTAATATGAATTAAAAACTATTTTTTAACTAATTAAAGTATACTAAAAATGCAATTAAATATGAGATTAATCAAGAAAAATGCAATTTTACTTTTTAAAATTATGAAATAACTAAAAACTATTTTTAAGACAGAAAACTGATTTTTTTGGATTTTTATGTAATTTTTAGGAATTAAAAGTAATTAAAAATTAATTAAAAAGGCTAAAAATCTAATTTTACTTATTAAAAATATCAAATAAGCTCAGAAAAATATGAAAAAATGCAGAAAAATCTAATTTAATGTTAAGAACCTAGGAAAAATAAAATGGGCAAGTTATCACACACTAATAAGCAGATGGACACAAAAAGCAGTTCAAATAAGTGCTTATTTATAAGCTAATAAGCACTTATTTGGACATAGAGCTCAGAAACAGTAAAGACCACATTAATAAGCATAAAACAACTCTTAACCATAAGATAAGCACTCAGAATAGCCAAATAAGCACTTAAACAGTAGAATAATTGAGACAGAAACTAGGTTTAGCAGGGCTACTTCTAGCTTAAATTTAAGCTGTCTAATAAGCTTATTAGTGGAAGATTAAGGGGGCAAAAGCTATACCACCCAACAGAGAAAACAAAAAACCTAAAAGCCCTATTTTCTAACCCCCAATTGAACTCCAATTTGTCCCTAGTTCAGCAGTGGAACAACTGACCCACTGCAAGCAGTTGACTTTTTAATTACAACCTATCTTTGACTAAACTGAATTTTAGCAGATTTCATCCTCTCCTAGATGTTGTTTAATGATGGTGTAACACTCAGTACACAAGCATGATCACAAATCACTCAAATAACACCCAATCAGATTTACAGTAACACTATTAGCAGGCAACAAGGAAATTTTCAAACACTTTTTGAATTTTTATATTATAGTAGCAAATTTTTATTACTAATCTGACTTTAATATGACTAATTTAACTACAACAAGCAAAAACTTAAGCAGAATAACAACTAGGGCAGGCTAATCAACTCAGAACCAAACACCCCTTTAACTATTTGATTACACTACCACTGTGCAACTTAAGCTTAGACTTACTGATTTTATAGATGAAACAGTTTACTTAGTTGATATTAAAGCTAATAGAGCAAACAAAAGCATCACAGAACAACAAGGACATCAAAAGCTAATGGAGCAAGATATTAAAGCTAATAGAGCAAACAAAAGCATCACAGAACAACAAGGACATCAAAAAGCAGTGTAGGCTAATTCAAGGCAGTTGAGAACATAACATGGTACTAGATCAGCTTTAAACATCAAATAAACACATACTAAACTTCTAGCAACAGAAATGAACAATAACAAACAGAAATCTATACTAAACATCAACAGGTAATAAGCTACTCAAGATCAAAAATGCAATAAAAGAACTAAATCAAAATAAGAAACTCACAAATTCATCCCCCTTAGCTCAAACAGAGGGGGCTCACTATGCTAGCCTCTTTAGACAGGCCAAAAGCTTCCCTTTCTCCTTTTGGACTATCAAATTCACCCAGAATTCAATTATGAACACCCTTGTTGACTTTTGTTGACCAAATGTGAGATTTGAGAATTGGATCTGTTTAAGCTACAAAACAAATTCACACAAGCTATATTAGCTTATATGAACTTATTACTATTAGAAATAGCTTGATTGCAAGCTGAGTTTAAGAAATTAAAACCATATTTTTGTATTTTTTGTGATTTTTTTTTTTTTTTTTTTTTTTTTTTTTTTTTTTTTTTTTATAACTTTGAGAACAGAAATGAGTAAGTAAATATTGTAAAGCTAAAACAAGCTTCTGAGAAACTAAATGAAACAGAGATTGAGCAAAGTAAACATCTTTTTGGATTTTTTAGATTTTCTTACTTTTTTTGAGTTTTTATAAAGATTTAAATAGAGAAAAAGAAAATAAACTTATAAAAACTATGAAATTTAGTAAACGATATTATTAAAGAAGTAGAAAGCTAGAATAAGAAACTTTAAGCTAAAACGGAATTTAATTAGTTACACTAAAAACAGAAAATTAAAACATTAAACAAGGAACTTTTATTTAAAAACTGAGATTACATGAAATTTAGAGTAAGAATACATTAGGAAATAATTTTGACAGCATAACATTACATAAAAACTACACACCCTCTATGGTGAAACAGGGGGGGGGGGGTATTTATAGCAGAGCACAAGTGAGCTAGGGTTTTGATGGAAGGGTCTAGAGTCTGTAATCTTGGCCACTCGTTCAAATTCTATCCATAATGTCGACATCCCACCATCTTTTAGCCGTTGATAGAGCCTTATCCTCATTTCCACGTAGGAGGAACCAATCAGTGAGCTTGAATTAACCACGTAGGAGGAAATATTACAACATCTGACACGTTGTCAGCTTCTAGAAAAATTCTAGTACGAGGTTATTTTGATTAGGATAGGTACGAGGTAATAAAGAGGTGGGGTGACTTTGTTTTCACTTGGGCGGGTAACTTTGGGGAAGAAGGGTAATATTTTATTGATTTTGACTTTGGTGGGTGGGTTTTTGTTTGACCGGGTTATAATAAAAGAGGGTGGACCGGGTTTAGCTAAGTGGGGAGGTGGGCTTTTGTTGTAACTGGGCCAGTGGGTTGAAGGTTTGTCTTTGTTTGTTTTGGATTAAGTGGATGTGGATCCGGTTTGAGTAGTAGTATCAACCAAGGGACCAACTTTGTGTTTTCTGAAAATGTGAGGACCAATGCTGTCATTATTGATAAATAATATTCAAGGACCATTGTTGCCATCTCATTGATTCTCCAAGGGCTTCGTTGTCAAATCTTCAAAATAATCTTCAAAAGGATCAATTTTTGCCATTCTTGAAACTTGGAGGACCAAATATGTAATTTCTTCAATCTTATGACCAAGGGCCATTCTTGTAATTTCTGAAACTTTGAGGACTCCTTTTGAACATATGAGCTTTGACTTTGACCACTAAGCTTCCCCGGCTCCGGCTATTGATACTTTTCCAAATCACGTGCTCGTCTTGTCATTTTCTCGTGATTTTTCGTCATTTTCTTAAATATCCGTTCCTGTACATTTACAAACACAAAAACATACATTCTTTGGCAATTTTGGTTAGTTTTTGGTTTATTTGGTCCTTTTATGGCTCAGAAAAGGTGAGTGAATAAGCACTCACCAACTTTATATGATTAATTGGTTTTTTCCACCATTTATTAGTTGTCGACTCTAACTTTTTATATTTGTTAAATTCCCCTTTCACCAAATACTATTTACTCTTGAACCAAAGGCAATCACACAAACCCATTTCTCTAAAATAAATAAATAAATAAATAAATAAAATTGAGCGGGACATTTTCCCTCCATTTACCCGAATAACCCTATTGTGTGTCCCTATATATTGTTCGTTTCTTATCCCAACTGACACACATTTTATTTTTCTTTTCTTTTTTCCTTCACATATACCTGGTGATACCTTAGGGGGTGGTAGTCATGATCCCATGCCTTACCACCTACCAATAATACCATTCTACCTCATTCATGCCTCTCTCATGCCTCACCATAGCTTTTTAGTGGCAACCATTATCTCATGCCTCACCTAATTTTATTTTAAATATTCATAATTAAGCAAAATTACATAAATTACAATTACACTAATTATTCTACTGCAATGGTGAACAATCAAGTCAAACTAAAAAAAATAATAAAAAGTAGGAAAATTAAGACTTACTATCTCTTTCATCAGTGTCTCCATAGCAAATCTGACCATTCAAAATCAACATCAACCCCACAACACTAGCAGCAACTTAAACTCCATAACCAAGAACGTAGCTAAACTAGTTTACCAAACACCCCCAAAACCAAAGAACACACACTTATACTAACCCAAATAAAACTTTAAAAAAAAACCCATTACCAAAATCACTCAAATAAGCAAAAAAACATAAAAAAAGATTCAATCTTGTTCACAAAAAAAAGCAAATCTTGAAGTGGGTTTGACTGAAAATAGCACTTTGACTCAAAAGTACAAAACCTTTTTAGTGGCCTCCCTCGTTCAACGGCTATATCCTTTCTCCCATGATCCCATGCCTCAACGGCAATCCATGCCGATCTACTTCATGCCACCTCCATGCCGTAACAGTGGCAGCGGTGTTGCCGTTCGGCATGGCTGATGTCATGCCCATTCCGTAAGCCATTGCCACCCCCTTATCTTTTTCTTTCTCTCTCTATCACATCACCTAATCTAAAAAATCATTGAAAAATGATTTCAACTCTACAACTCTATAGATTTATCATCAGGTATTCACATTGGTTATATAGATCTTGGCTCATAGTATAATTTTTACTAGTTTTATTTAGGGCGAAAGCTGAGAACACGCAATATACTTATTCAAAACACACGATGTACGCAATGAACTTTCAAAATTGTCATTGTACGCAATTTATTTTCAAATTTCGTACAATGTACGCAATTTTTTCCGAAATTTGCGACTGTACGAAATTTCGTACACACGATGTACCCAGTCATATTGCGTACATTATACGAGTATATGATAGTTACGACTGATATATTCTATGCATAAAATATATACGAGTATATGATAGTTTCTTTTTTTCTTTTTCTTTTTGGTGAGCCATTTGATAAATCTTTTGTGTATATATCGGTTTTTTTTTGTTTTTTGCTTTTTTTTTTTTTTTTTTTTTAATTTCCAGAAATATAATCGTTTGTAAAACTCGTAGAGTGTCTTTAGATATTATACTAAACCTCATGTTGTTTGGAGCAGGACATTTCTGCCGGGTGGCTGAGGGAGGCAGCGAGCAATATGCAACCGCTGGCTGGCTTTCGTGTAATTGATTTCAGTAAGTAAATCAACTTTTTCTTAAAGATGAAATGGATCTTAAGTAGTAGGCGCTTATAAATGCTAATAAGGAATAAAATCAGTAATTTTTTAGATAGTAACGTATGTTAAGCAAACATTAATTAAATAAACTTGCAAGGCTTGTCGAAAATATCCAAAACTCACCATAAACTAGTTTTAATATCACTTATAGTCGCTATTTATATCCATTACAAGATATTTTTTTAAGGGTAAATTGCAAAAATGGTCCTTAACATTCCACAAATTAGCAAAAACGGGACCGAGACAAAAAGTAGCGCAAAAAAGACACCAACGTTCCACATTTTCGCAAAATCGCTACCGAGAGGCCTTTTTGGCTAACTTCCGTTAGTTTTCCCGTCAGTCAAGGGTATAATCGCATGAAATGACAAATATACCCCTTTAACTTCAGATACAACCCTAATTGTTGCCGCCAAATCTTTACCAGTGCATTTTCCTATTCACTGCCTTTGAACGATACGTATAGATCCGTATAGTTCCGGTTAGTTTACATCGATCGTCCGTGCCTTTGAACGATACGGTAAGACACAGTGCATTTTCCTCTTTAATTTCCCTCCTGTTTTGTGAGTTTTTTTTTATTTTTTATTTATTTATTTATTTGTTAAAAGGTGTATTTGTTGTTAATGCTATGGACTTACAATTGTAGGTGGTCAGATGGGAAATGTGAAAGTAGTAGAGGTAGATAATGAAACAGAAGAACAGAGTGGCGGGAGTGATTAAGAGGATTTGGACTATAATCGAAATGATGATGAAGTGTTTGATGATGATGATCAGGTAATTGAAGATGTTCCCATAAGTAAGTCTGATTTGCTATGCCATTAAGCCTGTGAAATTCAATCAGGTACACCTATTTTTACCAAACATTATGCACTGCTTAGAGAGTATGCCCAAGAGTTGATTAATCAAAATCCAGGCACTACTGTTAGGATTGATGTGCAGATAGAACCAAATCCAGCGAGTTCAACAAGAACTTTTAAAAGGGTGTATGTGTGTTTGGGAGCTATGAAACAAGGTTTCAAAGCTTGTGGCAGAGAATTCTTAGGATTAGATGGATTCTCCATGTCAGGTCCTTTTCCAGGTCAATTACTAACAGCAGTTGGGATTGATGCAAACAATGGGATTTATCCAGTAGCATATGCTGTAGTTGATGCACTAAATAAGGCAACTTGGTGTTGGTTTTTGAAACTACTAGGAGAGGATCTTGGGATAGAAACCAACTGCAAGTTCACTTTCATTTCTGATAGGCAAAAGGTGCACATTTCTATTGTATAATTAATCATGCGTTTTATGCACAATGAGAACATGTAAAGTTTTAACACCATCCATAACCTTACCTGTTCACAAAGATTGATACAAGCTGTTGCTAGTGTGTTTCCAAATGCTGCACACAGGTTTTGTGTTAAGCATTTTCATGAGGAAATGAAGTCACATTTGAAATGAGGTGTTTACAAGGACATGCTTTGGAAGGCTGCAAGAGCCACAACTGTTGTTGAATTCAACAAAGAGATGGACCATCTGAAGAATAACAATGCTGCAGCTTATGATTGGTTGCTGAAGATTCCAGTTGAACAATGGAGCCGATCACATTTTTCAGGTAATTCATTAAGTGGCACTGGACAAAAGCATACTGATAATTGATCATATATTAATACATAATGTGTGATTTGTTTAATAGGCAAAGCCCTATGTGGACTACTCTTAAACAACATATGTGAGGTATTCAGTAGCCAGCTAAATGATGCTAGAGATAAATCCATCATCGTTTGTCTTGAATATATCAGGGAGTACTTGGTGAAGAGGATTGTGGTAGTTCAGCAAATAATAGAAAGGAGTGTTGGACAACTTACTCCTACTGTGCAAGCCATGGTTGATGCAAACAAAAAAAGAAGCTACTGATTGTGTTGTTGAATGGATTGCAACTTCGTTATATAAAGTATCTGTGCCTAACGAGGATCATTGTGTTGCTAACATGGATAGGAAGGAGTGTGGTTGTAGGATGTGGGAGCTGACTGGAATACCATGTAAACATGCTGTGGCTGCAATAAACTATATGAATGAAGATGGAAAAGGAGTTGTTGTACCTGAAGAGTGGGTTCATGCTGCTTACAGCCTAGAAACATGGGCGCGTATGTACTCATTCAAGATCAATGGGTGTTTTGGCCGCAGATACTGGCCAAGAATTGAGTCTACAACAGTCATAATACCACCCAATCACAGACCTCAGGTTGACAGGCCAACTAAAAAGATGAAGTAAAATGATGAGCATGCACTTCCAACTTCTTCATGTGTTACCCACTGATCTTTGAACAATATGTTTAACGTTATTGTCTATTGGATTCTATATTTGTAATCTTTGTTTAACTTCATTGTGTTTAGAATAATATGTTTGAACCCATTGCAGTTGGACTTTCAAAAGTCAAACTTGCAAAAATGTTTATGTTTCTGATGTATTCTATGTTTGTTTGCATCAACCATGGCTTGCACCAATTGCAGTTGGACTTTCAAAAGTCAAACTTGCATTCAAGACTTATCAAAAAACATACTGTAAGAACATTATGTTTGCACCCAGTGCACTTAGACTTTCAAAAGTCAAACTGCAAATGTTGAATTGGAATCATGTGTTTTCACCCATTAATTACCAAACAGAACCAAACACTTTTTTAGACTTTCACCCGTTTGACTTTCATGGCAAATATCACCTAGCTAACATTTTGTGCATAAGCTGCAAACATCACCTAGCTAACATATGAGTAACATAAACATTAAAACTTTCATTTATCAATATAGACATATCAGTAACATAAACGTTAGAAGTTTCATTGATCATAGGAGTTCACAACCATTAAAATTTTTAAACACATATCTAAACAAACACTTGTTTAGTAGTTTGAACCACTGCCCTCCGCATCAACCCTTTTCTTCTTTTTCTTCAATTCTTGTTCTCTCTTGTCCTTCATATCCTTCATATAGTTAAACGCAACTTCAAGACGGGAAATCCTCTCTCCCAAATCATCAAACTTTGGTAAAACGGTATCCACACTCTCTTCCTTCTCCTCCTCCTCATCATCACCCAAAAGCATCTCGTAGTAGCCATTTTGTTTCCTCAGCCAAGTCAGAATCTGTTTTCTCAACTTAGGAGGTATCTGCTTATAAGAACCATGCTCCTCAATTGGTTCACTACCATACCCTTCAAGAACTAAATCAAGTAGATAATAGTTACTTAAAACTTTGTCTCATTCCTCTTCCTCGGTACCAATGTAGATACTCTTCCCTTTTCCATTGTTTGCCATCGTCGGTTGTTTTGATCGTTGGGATTGTGTGTGTTACGGTTGAATAAGCGGGATAAACATGAACTTTATAGTCCTATGCAATCGATTGGGTTGCCGAGTTACACAAAAAGGAGGGAAACGTAAATCTCTTCGGATGCCACGTGTGTTTTGCCTCCAAAATTAAGTTTTATAACTTTGCAAATTTGGTCATTCGAATAAAGTTGCGGTAGTCAAAGGCGGGAAGCGAGTGAAATGGCGATTATACCCTTGACTGACGGGAAAACTAACGAAAGTTAGCCAAAAAGGCCTCTCGGTGGCGATTTTGCGAAAATGTGGAACGTTGGTGTCTTTTTTGCGCTACTTTTTGTCTCGGTCCCGTTTTTTGCTAATTTGTGGAACGTTAAGGACCATTTTTGCAATTTACCCTTTTTTTAAAGAAAAACTTGACGGTAATACCCAAAGCTCGTCGAAAATACCAAAACTTGCCATAAATGCCAATCCGGTTAATCACCGATTAATCCCGTCTAAACCGATTACAAGCTACAAGAAATATAGACCGCCGACTGTTCATTAGCGATTTTTTCAACCTTCATTTAATATAAAACAATGGATAACATTATACAGCAATAATTTTATTCTTTTTAAATCTTCAACTTATTTATTTCATTGATATTCTTCTTTAGATTATTTTCCCACATTAAAAGAGAGAAAGAAAAAGATCGGAAAAAGAGAAATAAAAAGATATAAAACAAAGTAAAAGGTAAAAATAAAAATGAGGAAGCTTACCCACAAATAATATATACTGCGTAACTAAAAAAAATCAACTCAAACATATAGAAATTAAGTATTAGTTTGTTAAGCTCGAGTAACTCGTTTGGCTTGTTAATCTCGATTAGCTCGTTCGGTTCGTGATGATTAAACGAGTTTTCGAATAAGCCGAGCGAAATATTAGTTTTCAAAGCTCGGCTTGTCAAACTAATCAAGCACTAGTATTTATTCGATATTAACTCGAGACAGTGAGTTTAAGCTCGAGCTCGAGTAGCTCGTGAAAAGCTCGAGTTGTTAACACCCGTAAATGTATACTACTTATAATGCATGTTGACGCTTCCCTCTTATTAATTTTTTAAGATTTCCTAAAATAGATTTTTAAGTAAATATAAGTTAAAAAACATAATTTACAACTATTTGAAGCACAAATACAACTAAAAACCCAATATTCAAAACATACAATTAATAGAATATTTAATTCACCCTTTCATCAAAAAATACAATAATTTAATCACAATGTATAATCTAGTCAAGCTACTAAACTAAACAAATACTAAAAAATAAATTTGAGAAACAAACACACAAAATATTCAATCCAACTCTTTGTGTGATTGAAAATTTATCAAGTTTCAACTCAGTTTGACTAAACCAAAATTATCTCTTTGTGTGACTAAACACAAATATATATGTAAGGTATTCGGTTTTGGGTTCGTTGATATGCTCTGTTTTGGTATTCGGTTGTTAGTAAAAGGAAGAAAAAAAAAATGTTTTTGTGAGACTCACATTGGTAAGTTAGCAACAAGAAAGATTAAGAAGAAAGATATTTTTTTTGTTCGGATATCCAAAGAGAAAGAAAGATAAATGGTGGCTAGATGTGTTAAGAGTTAGATGAAAAGGATAGTGCGGCTGCGTGAGTATAGGGAAAAGGAAGTCTAGGTTAAAGTGTGAGAATAGTTAGGGAAAACTATTATTAAAGTGGGTATTTAGAGTTAAGTTTATTTGGTCTTCTGCTTTTGTGTGTTTAAAACTTGAGCCGGACATTTTTTATATCTTCAAACGGATGAATTTTTTAAATGTTGTGTTAGACTTTATTTTATTTTATTTTATTTGGGATATAATAATTGTTGTGGTTCTATTAAGTTGGTTTGATAAGTTGTATAATTTTGGATCGCAGTTTTGATTGAGCTTCGATAATATGAGATTAACTATGAAATTTTGGGTTGAATTATTTTTGGGTCGTTGATATAGTCACGGGGCAACGGGCCAAATGGGCTCGAGCCCGAACTGGCATGGGTCAAACGGGCTCAAGCAGGAACGGACACGAGCTAACGGGCTCTTGATATTCGTAAATTTATTGTAAAAAAGAATATAATAAACTAAAATCCAAGATTCACGGAAAAAAATTATTTCAAAGTACCCGACGCTGCAACGCGCGAATACCCTGCTAGTATAAGTCTTATAAGCAATTATTATTTTATTTTATTTTTTTATTTAAGTTAAGAGATAAGTAGTCTTTACACGATTGGTTGATTTTTTTCTTTCACTATTCATTAGTGGTCAACTCCAAATTTTATTTTTGTTAAATTCCGCATTGAATTACACTTTAATCAAGAGTCAAGAGAATGGTGACATTCCCTATTTAGCACAAGCAATCGAGCGGGACATTTTCCCTCCTATTATAACAAACCCTAGTGCCTACACCCTCTATATATACTATATCTTATTCTATCCTTTCACTCACACACATCTTATCTCTTTCTTTCTCTCACTATCACATCACTTCCTCTACACAATCATTTAAATATGATTATCTATCAGGCACTTGATCTCTTTTAAATAACTTTTTTATTTGTTTATATATTTAGGGTTAAAATTTTTGTTTTACTATTACACTGCTTGATAAGTCATTTATTACTTTTACTTACTAGTTATACTTTTTTTATTTTTCATAGTTTAGCAAGGGACAAGATATTTATGATTAAATTATATGGTCTTTTCTGCTAATTATGATTTTGTAGATTAACTACATACTGTTGTACGTTTGTTTGGGTGGGTCAAACCCAGGTTGTTTTTTGAAATCAATTAATACTATCAACCAGATATTCATTATTTTTTGTGTCTATTATTTAGTTTTACTGATATATTATATGCATAATATATAGTTGTTTGTAAAACTGTTTTAGATAATTATACTAACCCTCATGTTGTTTGGATCAGGGCATTTCTGCTGGGTGGCTGATCGAGGGAGGTAGCTAACCGCTGGCTGGCTTTCGTGTATTTGATTCCAGTAAGTAAATCAGTAATTCTTTCTTAAAGATGACATGGATCTTAAGTAGTAGGCGCTTATAAATGCTGTAGTAATAAGGAATCAAATCACTAGTTTTTTAATATTAACTTATGTTAAGCATGCATTAGCCTAACATATGATTATATTTGTCTATTTTTTTTCAAGGGAAGAAGATCGTGGATCTAGAGCTGCTGTTCTTGATGGCGTTATGGAGCTAGGGACAGCCTTTTCAAACAAAGTAAGTGTTGTTTGTCTTAAAATGTCTTGTGAATCCTTTATGAATTTTATTTGCCATAAACCATTCCTAATCAGGACTTGATTGCCAAGTATTCACTGTATTATTTTTTTTCAAGCTCTCTTGTTAATCCTTATAAGAAATGTGTATAAGAATAATGAATACCAAAGTAAGGGGATGTTTGTTTAGCCGGCTTATCGTTTATTTGGTTTTGGGCTTATGCTTCATAAGCTCACTCTCTGTGGCTTATTTTAAAACTTTTCGCCTTATATAAACTTATCATGTCATAATAAGCTTATATAAGCTGAAAAGTTTCAAAATAACCCACAAAAGGTAAGCTTATGAAACATAAGCCTAAAACCAAATAAGCTATAAGCCAGCTATATAAGCCAAAACAAACACCCCTTAAATTAATGTTTTTAAAAATTTTTCTAGACTTAATTCAGTTAAGAAATATTTACCTAG
Organism: Artemisia argyi; assembly: GCA_030686995.1. Taxonomy (NCBI): domain Eukaryota; kingdom Viridiplantae; phylum Streptophyta; class Magnoliopsida; order Asterales; family Asteraceae; genus Artemisia; species Artemisia argyi. The sequence continues at coordinate 413,902 of JARVZY010012441.1, forward strand.
AGTAGTTGAAGTTTGTTAATATGTTGATCAAGCGTTATTATTTCCTTCTGTTGTTGTTAAAATCACCTAGGCATTACGTTTTCTTATGTTCATTTTTTGACCTTGTACCTAAGAACTAATAATGCTGTTTTTTTATAGGGATTTAGGCATTGCGATTTCTTATATGCGTCGTGGTGTATTCACGAGTCAGAAATTGCCCCTAATGTTGCCTTGAATTAGGAAGCGTTAATAGGTGGCAGACAAGCGGGTATGTTCACCAGTCGGCCTTTGCCCCGTCTGTAGTGTGACACATGCTTGACGTCGAAGCCTATTGGCCTTCCTAAGAAACTGCGAAGTCGGAAATTGTCCCTAATGTTGGTTTGAAACTGTGAAAATTGTCCCTAATGTTGCCTGGAATTAGGAAGCGATAATAGGTGGCAGACAAGCGGGTATGTTCACCAGTCGGCCTTTGTCCCGTCTGTAGTGTGACACATGCTTGACGTCGAAGCCTATTGGACTTCCTAAGAAACTCCGAAGTCGGAAATTGTCCCTAATGTTGGTTTGAAACTGTGAAAATTGTCCCTAATGTTGCTGAGAATTAGGAAGCGCTAATAGGTGGCAGACAAGCGGGTATGTTCACCAGTCGGCCTTTGTCCCGTCTGTAGTGTGACACATGCTTGACGTCGAAGCCTATTGGCCTTCCTAAGAAACTGCGAAGTCAGAAATTGTCCCTAATGTTGGTTTGAAACTGTGAAAATTGTCCTTAATGTTGGTTTGAAACTGTGAAAATTGTCCCTAATGTTGCCGAGAATTAGGAAGCGCTAATAGGTGGCAGACAAGCGGGTATGTTCACCAGTCGGCCTTTGTCCCGTCTGTAGTGTGACGCATGCTTGACGTCGAAGCCTATTAGCCTTCCTAAGAAACTGCGAAGTCGGAAATTGTCCCTAATGTTGGTTTGAAACTGTGAAAATTGTCCCTAATGTTGCCCGGAATTAGTAAGCGCTAATAGGTGGCAGACAAGCGGGTATGTTCACCAGTAGTGTGACACATGCTTGACGTCGAAGACTATTGGCCTTCCTAAGAAACTGCGAAGTCGGAAATTGTCCCTAATGTTGGTTTGAAACTGTGAAAATTGTCCCTAATGTTGCCTGGATTTAGGAAGCGCTAATAGGTGGCAGACAAGCGCGTATGTTCACCAGTCGGCCTTTGTCCCGTCTGTAGTGTGACACATGCTTGACGTCGAAGCCTATTGGCCTTCGTAAGAAACTGCGAAGTCGGAAATTGTCCCTAATGTTGGTTTGAAACTGTGAAAATTGTCCCTAATGTTGCCGAGAATTAGGAAGCGCTAATAGGTGGCAGACAAGCGGGTATGTTCACCAGTCGGCCTTTGTCCCGTCTGTAGTGTGACACATGCTTGACGTCGAAGCCTATTGGCCTTCCTAAGAAACTGCGAAGTCGGAAATTGTCCCCAAGGTTGCTTTGAAACTGTGAAAATTATCCCTAATGCTGCATAGAATTAGGAAGTGCTAATAGGTGGCAGACAAGTGGGTATGTTCACCAGTCGGCCTTTGTCCCGTCTGTAGTGTGACACATGCTTGACGTCAAAGCCTATTGTAAGCCGCCTTCCTAAGAAACTGCGAAGTCGGAAATTGTCCCTAATGTTGCTTTGAAAGTGTCATGCTTTCCTGGGTACATGGCTTATTGTTCATCAGTTATGTTAGAGCTGGTAATTGGTTGGCAATTGCCATGTTCATGAGTTTGCTTATATGGGTGTTATTAGTTGGCTGGAAATCTAGTGCCTTCACGAGATGATATTTGAGTTGGCCATTGTCCCTAATGTTGCCTTGTCGTTGAGACTGCAGAAATGTTTGGTGTCAAGCCCAAACACTAAAATACGGCCAACTCAAAGACTGGTGAAAATCTTTAGTGTCAAGCCCAAACACCATGTTGCCTATGTCCCTCATGTTGCCTTATACGATTTGGTTGGAAATCTGGTGCATTCGTGACCTGACCTATGTCCCTCATGTTGCCTATACGAACCTGCTGAAAATCGTTAGTGTCAATCCCAAACACCAAAATACGAGCATGACTTGCTTCTCTTGTTCACCAGTCGGCCTTTGTCCCGTCTGTAGTGTGACACGTGCTTAACGTTGAAGCCTATGTATTCTGCCTTCTGAGTTGGTTTTTGTTGCGTCTATGGACTCATCGGGAAACTGCGACAACGTTTGGTGTCAAGCCCGGACCTCAGCATACGGGCATGTTGCTTATCATTGACTGTGAGGTGGTGCTGGTTGCTTTTCTAGTGGTATGGTTTTTAACCATAACTCTCCCATTAAGTCTTTAGTTGACCATGTTTTTCTACTTTTATTAACTCCGGAGTATAAATTTTCATGCGTGTTTCATTTTGTTATTGTTTTCTTGAAAAAGAGAAACTTTTCAGTGCTGTAAGCAAGAACTTTTTTCAGAGATTTTAATTATTTTTGCCACTGTCTTTTTAAAAACTTCAGTCTTGTAAACAAAAAAACCTTTTTAAGAGATTTAAAAATTTTTGCAACTGTCTTTTGATTATAAATGGCCGGAGTCAAATGGTTTTAAGTGATAAGTTAATAACTTAACGAAATTGTATTTACGTTAAAAATGACTTAAAATGATTTAAGTTGGAAGTTAATCAACCTAATGAAACTGATTTTGTTATAATTTTTTATAAAATTGATAGTCAAACTTAAAGGCTTTTAAGACCCTTAAGACCCGATGATGAAGGGAGAGTGTATTTGATGATTGTGCTACCAAGTCTCATTTGTGATGACTTAAAGTGCAACTTCAATAGAGAATACAAACCCCTGAGGGCAATGTTGGAAATTCTGAAAATCATCCAGCTGCTATTGATATCCTCTTGAGACGGGTAAGAAGGTTAAATGGTCTCTGTTCTTTCATCTACCACTCAATTTATCTGTTATTTTCATATGCAGGCTATTATTACAGAGAAATATGGTGCACAGGGATATAATGTTGGCGAAGATGGCGCTCTTGCTATTATCTCCAGACATGTTATTCATTAATACAATGTGGTCTTCTCAATGATCTGTTGTTGATGTTGGGACCCTGATTATGCAGCTTAAAAGAAGGACTAGATCTTGTAAAGGAGGCAATTGACAGAACAGGCTATAATGATAAGATTAAGATTGCAATTGACGTTGCTGCTACTGATTTCTGCATAGGTAATGTGTCAATTTTTTCTGCTGATCACTTTAATGAGTTGAAACTTGACATTTATATTCTCTGTATCAGGTACAAAGTATGATTTAGATTACAAGTCTCCTAATAAGTCAGGACAAAACTTCAAGTCAGCCGAAGATATGGTTGAAATGTACAAGGAACTATGTAGAGGTATATAACTATGTTAACAAAATAGGTTTGTCACTGTTTAATGCTTCATATGCAACTACATATAATTTTTAATGACGGTGAATCTTTCTTTTTTGACGTTTCCTGGGTTTCAGACTATCCTATTGTGTCTATCGAAGATCCATTTGACATGGAGGACTGGGAACAAGTCAAGTATTTTTCCGAGCCTGGAATTTGCCAGGTTTGTTCATGAATACTTGCTATGGTGGTTCTGATGTTGTTGGTCAGTGACAATTATGCTTGTTTCCGCCTTGTGTGAGAGTTAGATTGAAATGGATAGGAAACATTCTCATTGGGAAAACAATCATGTTTTGTCTGCACTAAAAGAGCCATAAGTATTTTCATTAGGAAAACAATTTGATGTATATTAGATGCGATTAAGGCCTTTTTGCTCTAGGTTAAATACAACGTTAACACCTAAAGAACTCCGCAAGTTGGAGGTAGATATCAGTCATTTTCATCTTTCTACATACAAATTCAGTTTGACACTCCTTATAAGTTGGATTTCAACAAGCCTGAGCATGTTAGTTTGAGTAGAGTGCTAATTGATCTTCCAACTAGTCTCCTGTACTTGTCTAAACCATTGGCAAGCACTCTATGCCCCTTGTTATTCTTGTTCATAATTGAATTTATCCTGCACCTCAGTACATCCACTCCCATGTAAAATATTTGAAACATACAACTTTGAAAGATCAAGGTTGTCCTACAAGACTAAAAAGAATCCAATCTTTGTAAATTGACAATGCTATGAGCATAATTCTTTCTGGCCATGCTGATGCCCTGTGGGATCTCGTGAAAACTTTTGTGTGGAAGATGGTGTGACCATTCTTATTCTCACTCAAGCTAATTTGATTATAAGTCTATATGAATCATGTTATATAATCCCCAAGTGATTACTTGAAACAATATGAAACCATTGATGTAAGTAATTGTTAATTGCTTTTATAAACAATTAACAAGTACTTCGAATTTCACAAACCATTTTCTCAAGAAAAGCCATCAGTATCCAACGGGTAGCACGTCTCATTCATTTCCATGTACAGAAAGTAACCATTAGCCAGAGGATGAAGAGAACTATATGGACGAGTTTCAATGTAAACATGGATTTCCAGTAGCTAAACCATGATTCTTTTATTCTCTCAGAAGTTCCCGATTCTTCTTCTTTTTTTTTTTCCCATCTAATAATCTGAAGTGCCCTTGACGTACTTTGGTAGGATAATAAAACTTTCTGCTTCACATACAAATTGGAATCGATACCTCTAAATTTTTTAAACTGACTCCGTCAAGGATGGTAAAATATTGGTTGTCTTCTTTTGTAAATAAAACATGCATCAGGAAGATACTAAAATATTAATTTGCAACGTGGTCTTATTATAGTCGTTTAGTGTTTACTCTAAATTTTTTGAAGCATGATTTGAAGTTCAAGTTTTTGCTATTCTCATTCCCACTGTAACTTCAGTATGCGGTTATTATATATGTTAGTTTAAACAAGAAGTTATTTTGTAATGTATTGAATGTGTCGATTGCAATTCTGGAAAGATAACCATGGAGCAGTCTTAAGTAGTTATAAGGTTAGCATCATGCAGAACATATGTCATGCCATATAGACGTACCAACATGATTGAACTTAAGCTGTGCCAGTAGGGGTGTTCATGGTTCGGGTAATTAACCGAAAACCGAACCGAACTTATAACCGAACAGAATTTGTTAAAACCGAACCGAACCGAATTAAAAATTCGGATTTCGGTTTAGATATGGGTTTAGCTATATGAACCGAAAACTGAATTTATATAAATATATATATTTTTATATATTTATATTATTTTATATATATAAAATGTCCATTAAAATTTTATACTAATATAAAAAACACTTTTTATGCTTGAAATATTTTTTTTGCCAAAAATATATATAATTAAATTTAAAAAAAATATATAAATAGTGTAATTCAAGTATAAAATTCGGTTTTCGGTTTTGACCCATAACCGAACCAAACTTCGGTTCGGTTCTCGGTTCGGTTCATTTTCGGTTATGACCCAAAAATTTTTTTTAACCGAACAACCCGAACCGAATAAACCGATTAACCGAGAACCAAACCGATGAACACCCCTAAGCTGTGGTAGGGAAGAAAGTGCCATATAGAAGTTACTAACCCAATTCTTGTCAACTGAGTGGTTATGAATTTAATTTAGTTTTCTCTTTTTTTTCCCTTACATTTATAAACTTCTGCCCAACTGTTGTGCATGCTCGTTTTATTTGCAGGTTGTACTTTGTAGGAGATGGCTTGTTGATGTCAAATTCAAAGCGTATTGAGCGAGCTATTAGTGAGCATGCTTGTAATGCCCTTCTTCTCAAGGTACATGGTGATTTCTAAATTCCAGTGTTTTAAAATTATGAAATTGCAACACTTTAGCACTTCCTTTTATGGATATATTCCAATCAGAAATTTCATTTTCTTAATGGCAAATTACTTATACCTACTATCCGCTGTTACTGGTTGGTCAACACGATTTATATCTTTTGAGGGGAAATCTAATAACGTTGCACGGGGTGTTTGTTTGTTTGCTTGCCACTGATTAGTTAAAGGTCACTTGCCTGTATGTAAGACATAAGTTGTCTTACAGAAAGATTCAAAAACAATTAATGTGGCTCTCACAGACAAGTGGAGCCTTGTAGAAACTTCGGGAAAACTAAAGAAAGTGTATCTTAATGAAATAGTTTGCATGATATTGTGTATTTGTCGGAAGTTTACATTTGTTAGCATACGTGCAAATTATAAGACTTGTATTGGGGCAATGTAGGTGAACCAAATTGGGACAGTGACAGAAGCAATTGAAGTAGTGAAAATGGCAAAGGATGCACAATGGGGTGTCATAATATCACAAAGAAGTGGGGAAACTGATGATTCTTTCATTGCTGATCTTTCGGTTGGTCTTGCCACGGGTCAGATAAAAGCAGGTGCACCTTGCCGTGGAGAGCGGTTGGCCAAGTACAATCAGGTAAGTTTTCATCTCTTATGTCTATACTGTCCCCAGCTCCTTTCTTTTGGTCTTGGGATATGGAGAAGTAAACTAGTTCCCTCATGCCCCTGTCCAAGTATAAGCAAAATAGTTTTCCATTTGTTATCTCTAGAAATGGTGTGAACAGCCTGATGTGAGGTCTATTCTAGTTTTTCCTTGACATGGCGTTGATAATGTCGAATAGGCCTCACAAATTAATTTCTGTTTGATTAGATTTTGTCCGTTTTGAGGCATATATTTCCATTTTCGTGATTTCTTTAATTGTTATACCTTCCAAATCTAAATTTTGTATGGTTTTTTAGTTTATTCTCCAAAAGTTCATTTGAATTGTTTTTTAGAATGGCTAATACACCCACACTCTAGTCTACATGTATGTCCACAACGTTACTCGAACCCTCACTTTAAAAGATCATTTGAATTGTATTTCATTTCTAATTCTGAATTTGAAGACAAATTTACTTTCCAACTTTCTGAGATTAATTCATTTGATTTTTTTGTTTTTCTTTCAGTTACTCAGAATCGAAGAAGAGCTTGGTGATCAAGCAAGCTATGTTGGTGAGGACTGGAGGCATTCATGATAAAAGAAGAAAAAGCCATCAAATTTATAGTTACTCTACATCAGAGAAGGTATAACTAAGTTTACTAGATATATTTGTGAGATGCATTGTAACTTTGAGTAGGAGTTGATAGTCGAAGGTTTTGCATATGTGAAAGTGTGGCAGAGGTGTACAACAGATGGGGACACCATTTTTAATTTGTTCGATTTTCTGCTCAACATTCAATACATATCCGTCCGAGATATTATCAGTAGCTTCGGATAAGCTGAACTTCATAGTGTTAGATAACCGAGTATATATAGAAAGTTTTAAGATATCATCCGAGATGTATAATAAAAAGTTTTATACAACAAAAATGATTAAGTGAATATACTTGAAGATAAAATATGAACCGCCAAAATGCCAAACCATCAACATCTGAAAACAATAACAAACAACTTTTTTTTTGTAAGAAATATTATTGAACACCGTAAAAGTTAGTTGAAAATTTTAAAAATAAATAGTTAAGTGAAGATATCTTATGAAGTGTAGTTTTCCCAAATGTGTTAATGATCTGAGTCGAATGAGTTTTAGGCTAAACGAGCTAGGCTTGTTTAGTAACTATTCGGGTTGAGTTAGAATAAATTATAAAAAGTGGCTCGAGCTTGAATTCGAATATTTTTGTTGTTGTTGGAGCTCGAAGCTCGTTTAAAATTTTTAGCTTTTTTTAATAATTTTGCAATAAACTTGTTTTCAAGTTTAAGAAGTTTGATCGGCAGTTTAAGAAGTTTGATCGGCTCGTTTATTAAATCACGCTCGAGCTCGAAAGCTCATTAACAATTACAAAATTTGTTCTAGATCTGAGACTATTATTTATGAAACTTAAGAAAAACACTATTTTATACTCAGCCTTGTATTTTTAATATTAAGTGAGATGTAACCATCATATTAAAAAGAGAGATAGGTATTTGTTTTATAGTTTCACATCCATCTTGTTGTTGTTGTTGTTGTTGTTCAGTGTGAGATATGCTTTTTTATAAAATAATATGTAATTACTACTCAAAATATAAATTATATATAATATATAATTATAATTATAATTATAATTTTTAATTAGAGATATGATACATATATTAACTTATGCTTACTAACTAAACAAAAATCTAAATATTGATCAATTTACATACTACAAAGTAGAATATAAGACAACTTAACTAATATAGTTAATATAACTTAACTTTGAAAATAAACATTTAATAAGTATTGCAAAAAATAAAAAAAAAAAAAAATAATAATAATCTACAAAGCCGATTAATCGCCGCCTATGCGCTACTGCACCACCAACATTTTCGATTTGTGTAAATCGATCAAACAAATTGGTCAACCATGGTCAACGGCGGTCAACGATGACCAAACTTGTCGAAAACTTGCAAATCTTGTCGGAAATATCCAAAACTCACCGTAAACTAGTTTTAATCACTTAGTCGTTGTTTATATCTATTATAAGATGTAAACACAACTCGCCGTTGTTTAATCACTTAGTCGTTGTTTATATCTAGTTTTTGGAATAGCCACAACTCGCTGGAAATACCCAAAACTTGCCATAAGTGCCAATTCGATTAATTCCGCCTATACCAATTGCAAACCGATTCACGATTTTTGTAACTTTGCATTTAATATAAAACAATGGATAAAATTCCACATACTTAATTTTAATCTTTTAAAATATTCAATTTATTTATTTCGTTGATATCTTAGTAGAAGATGTCTTATATTATAAAGAGAGAAATAAAAATATTGAAAAAAAAAGAAAAATAAAATGAAAAGATATAAAAAAAAAAAGAAGCTTACTCACAAATAATATATAAGTAAAAAATATTTGTTCACAACGTGAATCTAAATTCTATTAGTTTGTTAAGCTCGAGTTAGGCTTATTAATCTCGACTAGCTCGTTCGACTCGTGATAATTAAATGAATTTTTGAACAAGTCGAGCGAAATATTAGTTTTCAAAGCTCGGCTCGTCAAACTAATCGATCACTAGTATTTATTCGATATTAACTCGAGATAGTAAGTATTAAGCTCGAGCTCGAATAGCTCGTGAAAAACTTGACTTATTAACACCAGTAAATATAGTTTTTTTAAGTTAGGTTATAGATGCTCTTTATACAATTAATTGATTTTTTCTTTCGCCATTTATTAATTGTCAACTCTAACTTCATTCTTCATAGTGTTAGATTAGGGCATGTTTAATTAATTAAATGTCTTATAAGGATTATGGGTCATACATGAGGTCCACATCTGTATCTTCCTCTTATTTGGGAGGAGATGAGGAGAATTTTGGTGGGCCCATTTAAAAAAAGAAATATTAAATTATGATTTGTGATCCACACATGTTAGAACAACTGATTACGTGCTAAATAAACAGCCTCTAACTTAAGAATTCATATTCAATTGCTATCTGTTTATATTTCTTAAATTCCCCTTTCATTAAATACCATTTACTTTGAATTAAGTCAATGTCGACACACAATCACATTTCCAAAAAAGAAAAAAAGAAAAAAAAAAATTAAGCGGAAACATTTTCCCTCCCATTTACCACAAAAACCCTAGTGCGTGTCCCTATATATTGTTTGTTTCTTATCCAAGATGACACACATCTTTTATATCTTTCTTTTATATTTTCTTTCACACATAACTAGTGACAATACCTTATCTCTTTCTTTCTCTCTCTATCACATCACTTAATCCTAAAAAAAATCATTCACAAATGATTTCAACTCTACACATCTAGGTATTCACCTCTTTTTATATATTTATTATGTGTTACTGTTACATTGGTTATATAGATCTTGTATAATATTTCCTGGTTTTTTATTTTCAATTTTTATATATATTTATGTTTTTTAATTTTATTTTAATTAAATTATAAGCTCTTTCTTTTGTGGACTACTTGTTTACTGGATGGTAGAGGTCGTTTGTTGTTTTTAATGTTTTAGGAAGAAAAAAAATGGAACTTTGTTTGTTGTTTTGTAAACGATACCTAGTAGGGAGAAGACTGTTGTTTTGCATAATTTGTAGACTAGATTTATTTCAATGCTATTGTTGTTGAGCTTATCAAGTTTAGTGATGGCCTTAAGTTAGCTATAAAATCTTTTACACTTTTTTTTTTAAATAATAATAATGTTATGTGGTTGTATCTTATTTATCCTTGTGACAGTTTATTTATTTATTATTTTCTAGTGAGCCATTTGATAAATCTTTTGTGTATATATATTGTGGGTATTTTTTTTTATTATTATTCTTTTTAATAAGAAAAGAAGTACAATTGTTTGTAAAACTGTTAGATTGTCTTTAGATAATTATACTAAAGCTCATATATGTTGTTTGGAGCAGGGCATTTCTCCTGGGTGGCTGATCGAGGGAATGCTTCGTGTATTTGATTTCAGTAAGTAGTAATTACTTCATAAATCTTATGTAACTTCTCATAGTTGTAGGCGCTTATACATGCTAATAAGGAATAGAATCACTAGTTTTTAGGGGTGTTTGTTTAAGCTTATATGTGGGCTTACCAACTTATTTGATTTCGGCTTATATTTTATAAGCCCCCATTTTCTGGCATATTTTGAGACTTATGGGCTTATATAAGTTTACAAGTCTCAAAATAAGCCGGAAAATTGGGGCTCATGAAATATAAGCCCAAACACAAATAAGCTCATAAGCCAAATATAAGCTTGAACAAACACCCCCTTAGATAGTAACTTATATTAAGCAAACATTAATTAGCCTAGCATATGATTATATTTGTTTTTTTTTTTCAAGGGAAGATTGTGGATCTAGAGCTCCTGTTCTTGATGGCGTTTTGGAGCTAGGTGGGACAGCAAAGCCTCCTTTTCAAACAAAGTAAGTTCCAGTTATTTTTTGGTCTTAAAATGTCTTTTTATGAATTTTATTTGCCATAAACCATTCCTAATGAGGACTTGAATGCCAACTGTATCATAAGTTGTGGTGGACAAATATACTACTAATAAGTATTCACTGTGTGTGTGTGTATATATATATATATATATATATATATATATATATATATATATATATATATATATATATATATATATATATATATAGGTATAGGTTAAAATAAAAAGGGCCTTATAATAAAAAGTGTAGGAAGGATTGTGAGGGCGACATATGTCACCCCTATGCCACATCATATGACACATGTCACCCCCCCCCCCCCCCCCCCCCCCGCAAAAATTTTTTTTTCCCGCCAAAATTTTTTTTTTTTTCCCGCCAAAAAATTTTTTTTTTCCCGCCAAAATTTTTTAGTGCATCACAGTTATAAAGTTACTGCATCACAATTATAAAAGTTACTGCATCACAGTTTTAAATTTTAGTGCATTAAGGTTATAAGTTACTGCAACATAGCTGATGCACTAAACTATTAACTATGATGCAGTAACTTATAATAAAGATGCACCAAAACTTAAAAAAGAATCGTATTTTAATTGTGATGCAGTTACATACATATATGATGCATAAAACTTATGATAATTCAGTTTCTTTATAACTGTGATGCACTAACTTTATAACGTGATGTAGTAACTTTATAACCGTGATGCAGTATCTTAAACGTGATGCAGTAACTTTATAACCGTGATGCAGTAACTTTATAACCGTGATGCAGTTACATACATATTTTAAACGTGATGCAGTAACTTTATAACCGTGATGCAGTATCTTTATAACTGTGATGCACTAAAAAATTTTGATGTGGCAAGGGGGTGACACATGTCATATGATGTGGCAAGGGGGGTGACACATGTCACTCCCACAATCCTTCCTACACTTTTTATTATAAGACCCTTTTTAGAATAACCCCACCCTATATATATATATATATATATATATATATATATATATATATATATATATATATAGGGTTTTAGGCATTGCATTTTCTTATATGCGTCGTGGTGTGTTCACGAGTCAGAAATTGTCCTTAATGTTGCCTGGAATTAGGAAGCGCTAATAGGTGGCAGACAAGCGGGTATGTTCACCAGTCGGCCTTTGTCCCGTCTGTAGTGTGACACATGCTTGATGTCGAAGCCTATTGGACTTCCTAAGAAACTCCGAAGTTGGAAATTGTCCCTAATGGTTTGAAACTGTGAAAATTGTCCCTAATGTTGCCGAGAATTAGGAAGCGCTAATAGGTGGCAGAGAAGCGGGTATGTTCACCAGTCGGCCTTTGTCCTGTCTGTAGTGTGACACATGCTTGACGTCGAAGCCTATTGGCCTTCCTAAGAAACTGCGAAGTCAGAAATTGTCCTTAATGTTGGTTTGAAACTGTGAAAATTGTCCCTAATGTTGCTGAGAATTAGGAAGCGCTAATAGGTGGCAGACAAGCGGGTATGTTCACCAGTCGGCCTTTGTCCCGTCTGTAGTGTGACACATGCTTGACGTCGAAGCCTATTGGCCTTCCTAAGAAACTGCGAAGTCGGAAATTATCCCTAATGTTGGTTTGAAACTGTGAAAATTGTCCCTAATGTTGCCTGGAATTAGGAAGCGCTAATAGGTGGCAGACAAGTGGGTATGTTCACCAGTCGGCCTTTGTCCCGTCTGTAGTGTGACACATGCTTGACGTCGAAGCCTATTGGACTTCCTAAGAAACTTCGAAGTCGGATATTGTCCCTAATGTTGGTTTGAAACTATGAAAATTGTCCCTAATGTTGCCGAGAATTAGGAAGCGCTAACAGGTGGCAGACAAGCAAGTATGTTCACCAGTCGGCCTTTGTCCCGTCTGTAGTGTGACACATGCTTGACGTCGAAGCCTATTGTAAGCTGCCTTCCTAAGAAACCGCGAATTCGGAAATTGTCCCTAATGTTGCTTTGAAACTGTGAAAATTTTCCCTAATGTTGCATAGAATTAGGAAGCGCTAATAGGTGGCAGACAAGCGGGTATGTCCACCAGTTGGTCTTTATCCCGTCTGTAGTGTGACACATGCTTGACGTTGAAGCCTATTGGCCTTTCTAAGTAACTTTGAAGTCGGAAATTGTCCCCAAGGTTGCTTTGAAACTGTGAAAATTGTCCCTAATGTTGCATAGAATTAGGAAGCGCTAATAGGTGGCAGACAAGTCGGTATGTTCACCAGTCGGCCTTTGTCCCGTCTGTAGTGTGACACATGCTTGACGTCGAAGCCTATTGTAAGCCGTCTTCCTAAGAAACTGTGAAGTCGGAAATTGTCCCTAATGTTGCTTTGAAACTTTGAAAATGGTCCCTAATGTTGCTTTGAAACTGTCAAGCTTTCCTGGGTACATGGCTTCTCGTTCATCAGTTATGTTAGAGCTGGTAATTGGTTGCCAATTGCCATGTTCATGAGTTTGCTTTGTGTGTTGGTCTTTGTCCCGAATGTTGCCTCATTTGTTAGCCCAAACGCCAAAATAATGTGGGTGTTATTAGTTGGCTGGAAATCTAGTGCCTTCACGAGATGATATTTGAGTTGGCCATTGTCCCTAATGTTGCCTTGTCGTTGAGACTGCGGAAATGTTTGGTGTCAAGCCCAAACACTAAAATACGGCCAACTCAAAGACTGGTGAAAATCTTTAGTGTCAAGCCCAAACACCATGTTGCCTATGTCTCTCATGTTGCCTTATACGATTTGGTTGGAAATCTGGTGCATTCATGACCTGACCTATGTCCCGCATGTTGCCTATACGAACCTGCTGAAAATCGTTAGTGTCAAGCCCAAATACAAAAATACGAGCATGACTTGCTTCTCTTGTTCACAAGTCGGCCTTTGTCCCGTCTGTAGTGTGGCACGTGCTTGACGTTGAAGCCTATGTATTCTGCCTTCTGAGTTTGTTTTCGTTGCGTCTATGGACTCATCGGGAAACTGCGACATCGTTTGGTGTCAAGCCCAGACCTCAGCATACGGGCATGTTGCTTATCATTGACTGTGAGGTGGTGCTGGTTGCTTTTCTAGTGGTATGGTTTTTAACCATAACTCTCCCATTAAGTCTTTAGTTGACTATGTTTTTCTACTTTTATTAACTCCGGAGTATAAATTTTCATGCGTGTTTCATTTTGTTATTGTTTTCTTGAAAAAGAGAAAAACTTTTCAGTCTTGTAAACAAGAACTGTTTTCAGAGATTTTAATTATTTTTGCCACTGTCTTTTGATTATAAATGGCCGGAGTCAAATGGTTTTAAGTGATAAGTTAATAACTTAATGAAATTGTATTTACGTTAAAAATGACTTAAAATGATTTAAGTTGGAAGTTAATCAACCTAATGAAACTGATTTTGTTATCATTTTTTATAAAATTGAAAGTCAAAATCAAAGGCTTTTAAGACCCTTAAGACCCGATGATGAAGG